>JAVKLA010000002.1:19478254-19513989 GCA_034782735.1 Sagittarius serpentarius
ACAAAGGAGCTCAGCAGAGCAGACCCTCCCTCCCACCCTCCACCCCCTTCCTCCCCCTTCCCTCGCCTCCAGTTCTCCAAAACAGACCTTGGCCTTCTATAAAGGTGGGGAAAAAAAAAACCAGAATAACCCACTCTACAGCAACCCTATGTTTTTCTCTACAGGGCGATTAAAACGGCTCCTCTATTAATGAGGAGAAACCAAATTTAGAAGAGGCACAGCATCCAAATATAGGATTAAACACACCTCACTCCTGAAAAGGGTCTCACTGTTTTCTCCCCCCACCCTGAGAGGAGACGTGGGCTGAACTCACACTGGTGGGGGCTCTGCTTGCCCTGCTGCTCAGCAGCATCCCACATCCTACCACCCCACCGGCAGCATCTCCACGGGCAGCATCCTGCTGCCCTATGGGCACCATACCCACGGCCAGCGTCTCGCCACCCCCATCGACAACATCCCCAAGGGCAGCATCCCGTCGCCACCGCCAACCCTGCAGCCAGGCCCGGCACCAAGGTGGTATCTTGGCAGAAGTCAGTAATCCTGCTCCCCAGGGAGGATCCCTGGGCCCGGCCTGTTATTCCAGGCAGAAAGTAGTAAACAACCTCCCAGGGGCTGGAGACAGAGGTAAACCCCAAAGATGCCATGTCCTTGCTCAGGCGACTGTTATTACAAGACAAAAACAACATGGAGCTTCTGAGGCTGCACTAAAAAAAACATAAGGCAAAAGTTAAGAATGCTGCTCCTATAAGAGGGAAAAAACCAAACCAACCAAAACAAAAAAACCCTGAAGTCGTATGTTTCTCCAGAAGGACTTTATGAATTTGTTTACAACAAACTACGTTTATGAACTTTCTGAACTTCAGAAAATAATTTCATTTGTTTTCTAACCAGGTAGATTTTTATAAAGATCTTTCTCTCCCCTTTCACAAACAGCATTTGCTTTTTTTCCAAGACAAAAAACAAAGAGGGGAGAGAAATTATCAATGCACTGAAATCAGCAGTGGGGTTTTTTTCTACACAAATAGAAACATTCTAGCAAAACCAAGGCTTGGTATTTAGCTTGATAACATACAGATGAAGCAAGAACATTCCCAATACAGGCGCCCCACAGGGGAGGATTTTAAAATTTGTTTAAAATGCTATTTGACCATATTATGTTGCTATATTCATGTGATGTCACGCTTGTTGCAGGACAGAAAATGTGCTGCTCAAACTAACATCTAAGGCAGCTCTAACCAGGATGGGAGGATTAGTTTGGCCTCTTTCAAGAGAATAAATTATTGCTGAAGATGTTTACACAATGCAGCTTCATGAGCCTGAAAGGTCGCTTTCAAGAGAGGCCCGGGCCCCCAGCCGGAGGAATGCAAGCGCAGCCCGTGTGGGGAGACAGCCCGGCAGGGCAGACCGAAACCCAGCAGCTCAATTTCATCCTCTGTGTTTCACTTCAGGTGACTATTTTTGGGAGGCACAGAGTTGTGTGTGTTGGTGCTGTAACTAGCTAGCTTTGAAAACATTTGGAGTATTTCAGACATGACGGTCTCCCTATCATGTTTTAAAAGCAATTTGCATTGTAGGAAATGTTAGCAGAGAAAAAAGGAAAAAGTCCACCAGTGGCAGCCTGCAGCATTAAAAAAGAAAAAAAATAAAAAATCTAAGAATCAGATCACCAGGAAAAAAGTTGTCCTCATTTATATCACTGCACAACTACACAAAGAAAAAAACTCTAGCTGTTCTGAAGTGAATGGCAACACAGAGTATCATAAGTGAGCACAAATTTGGCCTAGATGTATTCCTTAAGTGCTCTAAAAGAACACAGCATTTCCTGATTTTTACACAGCTGTATGCAGACATCACTACCACCACTGCTTACATATCACACATCAAGAAACACTAAATTAAACACAAATTTAAAGGAAACATCATTGACGTTGTTTCCATCCTCTCAAAACAGAGAATAGCCAGACTGAACCCTTTCATAACACTCAAAATCCGCGTATTTAAAAAAAAAAAAAAAGGGGGGGGGGGGTGCAAGGAGGCAGAAAAAGGTGCTCTCAGATTTGTGCCCAGCTCCTCACTACTGATTCTTTGGTTCAAATACACAGTAGAGGACAGGGAGACAGGGGGACTATCAGGGTGCTGAGATTCAAAACAGAAGGGCTTACAAGTAGGACCAAAAAAAACCTGCTGTAAAGCAAAGTAAGTAGGAACTGAAATCAACCCAGTACTCACTTCAAAGTCTTGCCCATTAAATTCCTGATACAGTGAAGACCAGAAAACCCATGACTGACTTTAAGGCTATGAAGAACCTTCATTAAATCTCACTGCATTACTTTTCCTTAAAATTAGGAACTAACCTCAGGATCTTGCCAAGCAAGAGCCCAAGTCACCAGGCTGCTGCACTCACCACCGGCTGATGCCTCAAACCCCCAGAGTAGGGAATCTCAGCCTGGGATGCACAGGCTCCACGGGAAAATAATGTCTTAAGCATTTAACAGTTCACAAAAGCAAGCTTATTGTCTGTAGGCTTAGTGGAGTTTGCACTTCCACTGTTTTGTGGGGGTTTTATGTGTGTGTGTGTGGGGGGTTGTTTTTGAAGGAGGACAGTGCCGCAAAGAAGGCTGAAGCTATTTCACATGCAGTACACAGCAACAACTGCACTCAGAAAGAAAAACAGATGTCAGCATACCTTGTTTCTATACCTAGAAATAAAATATTTATAAATCATTCTCCTTTCCTCCCTCTCCCGATTTCCTTTGCTCTCCTGGACATACGTAGTCTCTCAAAACATACTTTCAGCTACTTAAACCTGACTTCTAGTTGACTTGGCTGTGTTAGGTTTACAGTTGGACTCAAGGATCTTAAAGGTCTTTTCCAACCTAAATGATTCTATGATTCAGGTATCACCTGCTTCCTAGAAACACTCTCCCGAGTCCCCACACAGCACTGCCTGTGTGAGCTATTGCCTTCCATCCCTAAAGGCCAAAGCTATTGTAACCCCTGTCCTAACAGGTTCTTCTACAAGGAAGCTTAGGAAAGCGGTATGGTAATTTGCGGGGATCAGGCAAGGTTAGACACGCAGAGTCACTCCAGAGGAATGACACTGTATCAAGTAACAAAATACCTGCAAAGCAGAATTTCATGCATCCACGTAGCTGCAAGAAGAGTCAGCACCTGACTTTATGGTCTAACCTTCCATTATGCATCTCACACCAAACACTGCAGTCCCCTTCCTCATCCCCACACTTACTTCTTTCTCCCCTTAAACAGGAGGGGGAAAGGAAGGATGAAGGAAGATAAATCTTCTGCAAGAGGAAAACGTCTTTTAAAAAAATTAAAATATTAAACCTTCATCTAGCAAAAGAATATTCTGAATTTATGGCTTAAAATTGGAAGCCTGCAGGCAAATCAGAGGCAAGACATCTCTGGTCAACTATGCAGTTCTTATCTCCCTTAAACAAAGAAAACACCTCCATCAAGCATATGGATCATAAAAAATGCCTCTTGGAAGGGACAAGAGAGATTAGGTATCACCAGTTATACAAGCTGCACTTTACAAATCCCGTGTCAATTAAAAGTTGCTGTGTATTCTGAAACTCCCACACTCCTCATGCCTACACATCTTCTGTAGGCTTTATTGGCAGCAAAAGTAGTGGCATTTGGCCCAATAACTGAGAGGATGCTAAAGCTTAATTCAATCCTCTTCCCTGCACTCTGAGTGCAAACAAAGCTAACAAACAGAACAAGTCAAAGCTGGCCAAAAAGTTTTTCCAACTACTACTACATCATTTGTGCACAACAAACAGTCCAGCATTTTTTATCACGTAACAAAAAGGCACAGTGCCCAAGCCCACCAGAATACCTCTCCTTATTCTCACCACAGTTGCATCCTGCCTTTGGGACCTAGGGGGGTGACCTCACCAAAATCCACACCAGCGAGGACTTTGCATTGCAGATACTGCACACCACTAAAAACTTTGTTGAAATAGTGGGAAAAGAAAAGAAATTCCATAATAACAACACTGTAAATGTGCAGGTTGCTCACATCTCAAATACAGACTGCAACTCTGATCCCTTCAGCTCAAAAAGGATGGAATAAAACCAGAAAACGTACAAAGAAGCATGACAAAGACCCAGAACTATTCATATATGCATGAAAACAAAGACTTTTCTTCAGTACTTCAGCCTGAAGAAAAAAAAACATCATTAAAAATCACAGTTACTATCAGACTAATTGCAAGTAAAATGCTTAAACCCACAATTAATTCTTACAAATAACTGGACTGTAGCTGCACATTCCTTCTACCACCCAAGCACGCTGTTAGTGTGCAGAAATTAATTTTGCTTTTTATAAGCCTTTCCAAAACTTACTATTTTTCTAGACCAAGAAAGAAAAAGCATACCAGACTCCAGTCCAGTTTGTGGGTTTTTTTTTCCTCTGCTGGCTGGGAATAAAAATAAGTCTGAGAGGACAACAGGTCTCCTGACAAGTCTTATTTTCAAGTGATGTAAATTCACATCACTATGCCACAGTCAATTACAGCTCCCAAGAGCTGTAAGGAAAGCTGTAAGGCGACGTAGTATGGAAGGCCCTAAAACTTCTGCATGGCTCATTTCAAATAAAAGTAATATATTTATATTAATCAATATTCTTGTAAGCCAGCCGTCTTTATTATCCTTTAAACACTGTGTTCAATTCATTTAGAGAGCAGCATTTCACTTCAGCATTACCACACAAACAGCAGGTATGCTGAAATTGGGATGGCAGAACTCATTGCTTTCTACAGCAGTTGGTTTTTAACTGTACACGTAACTAACAGCACATCAGCTTTCCCACCGTAAAATTTAGTAGCATTGCCCTTAGAGTCTAAACGGACATCTAGGTCCAAACGGCAACATGGGTATCTCAATCCTTACAAAAAGCCCTTACAAAAACAGACTAAAACATGAAAAAAGAATCCAAGTCAGAAGCAATCCCTGGCAGGTATGTCCTTACACTGACTAGCTTTTAAGAATCCTGTACAACACTCAACAGCAGCATTTTGTCTCCCATTTCCTGATATCATCTGGAATTGGACTCTACACAATAGGAGGGGACGGGACGACAAAAACACACTGGAAGACACAGTCGTCACCACTTACACTCCTCTCCGCTCTGAGAATCTGAATGAATCCGAGCTATAGCTGCTCTCTCTGCCCAACCTTGCAACAACCACTCCACACTGGCTCTTCTTCCAAGCTTACCATTCTGTATCTCAATGCTCTGTACTTTCATCTGAAACAGCAGTGTAGCAATTCCAGACTCAGTACTTCTATAATGAGCATCCATTGGCCGAACTGGTTTGGCAATTCAGTCTCCTTAGTCACCTCCAAGCCAGCAGCCATACTCAAAATTAATTTCTATTTGTTTGTCAGAGCTTTCAGTGTGGATGTTCAGTTCACCTTTGAAGTGAATCAGAGTATTCAGACCCCAAAATCCTGTAGGCTGTCCAAACTGTCCATCATCCCCACAGTTACACTTTAACTACTCAGGAACCTCTTCCTTACACATAAAATAAGATGGTATTTTTTACTGAAAGATCTCTCTAACTTTATTTTCATGTTCTTTTGCAAAACATTTAGATGTTTAGTTCCATCATGGTTTTCATCCTGCTACGTTTAAACTAAATATTCTCATGAAGTATGAACATATTCAATGAGGAAATCTGCAATTTTAATTACAATTTTCTCTCCCAATCTACTTTTAAACTCGAACTAAGCCAAGACTTGTTTGTTCATGTTTGAACAATGTTTTTATTTACCATGGATAAAAGGAGAATTATCTAATACCACTTACATGGAGTCATAAATTGATTTTTTTTTATTAATGTTTAATCAAAAACAAAGGGACCTATCTGTGCAAAAAGAATTAGGGAGCAGAAAGCCCTGTTCATGGAATTTCTTCTGTGTCAGCTCTCCCTAGCCTTGGGTAATGACACTAGATCCTTCCTCATCTGCTGGTGCAAGGATGCAGCATTGTTGACAGAGCACTTCACAACAGCCAGATAGCTTCCTCTGGGAAACGCTAACTTAAAACAAGATTATTTATTTTAAATACAAAGGCTTTACAGCCAAAACCAATGAGTAAACATTTTACATCTCAAACGCTCATAAAAATTAACAGCATCAATGACAACCTTCTGTATTTTTGGCAGGCAGCCAGCTGTCAAATTGAAGGTGAACAAGTCTCAGGTACCTCCAGCTCCCTCACCCCTCAGCACTGTCACCTGACAGGGCCGCATGTGAAAACAGCATTAAAATCTGGTGTCTCACTGAGGATGAAGTCACAATTTAATCAAAATTGAATATTAATGTCTTCATTGGAGTACACACGATTTCTCCGTCAAAAGACTCAAAAGACTAGGGGAGCATCAGCATTTAGAAGCAATCCAGCATTTGAGATCAATGCTGTGTAATAAAAAGCAAAAACAAGAAAAATGAATATTTCTAATTGTAATCAAAATAATAGAAGAGGTTATTTAACCTCAAAAGGAGGCTCTCTCTTTCAAAGCAGGAGCAAGTACACCAGTTTGGTGGTGTAAATGCCTTGTCAGCATGGCCTTGGGAGGGATGTAGTGGCGGGGGTGATCCCAAAGCAATCCTGGGATATTTGGGGCGATCCAGAAACATCAAGTAGGCAGAAAGTTTTTAAGAAACTAGTAGTTAACTGGTTGCTTCCTCTTCTGGATGGAGCCTGAGCAACACCTGAGTTAATCCACAGTATCTTTTCACTCCTTTCTCAATTTCTTTCTCTCATATTCACGTAAGAGTTCAGAAAAGCAAACGTCGCCGCTTTAAAACATTCAGTCCCCAAGCCTCTTTCTGCCAAATGTAAATACACAGTAATTTTTTTCAACAATTAAGATCTTCCAAAGGAAGACGGTATATTAAAAAAGTGACAAGAACAATCTTAATTATAGCCCTGTTAACACATTATGATAATGAGTACTTGTTCTTTATCAGTCTTTTTTTTAAAAATTATTATTGTTCTGAATTATACAAAGGCTGGTCTAAAGAATAAGGATCTTTGTCTCTTGCTGCCAGAAGAAACAGCATTTCCTGAGGCCTGTTTCTGCCTTCAACTAACAGTTTTGATTTTGGCTTTAGAAAAATAACTGCATGTCCTCAGCTGGAGGAAAAAAAATGTTCCCTTCTTCCCCCTCTCCCAGATGCTTGCAGGAGAGCAACATCACCATTTGTAGTGACACTGTGTTTCATTAGCCTTCAGGGGAAAAAAAGAAAAAAAAAAAAACCACTAAACCTCTGGCTATCCTTGTTTAGGTAAATAATGGAAGATTATTACAGAGTTAATACTTGGGTTTGTTCATATTCCTTTTCCTTCTTTTCACCTCCTGTTGAAGCCCCAGACTAGAATTACAGCCCAACAATAGCCCAGTTGACGCCCCCGGCAGCGACTTCCATCCAAACAATAGATCTTTCCCTTTTCTCTCCACCCAAAGTAAAATTAACAAGGAAAAAAATTCTCTGATCGCAGGGTAAAGAAAAACATTTTTAAGGGGGAAGACAGAGACACCCATGTATATATCATGGGATTCTGAGCTTCCTTTGTACAGAAGAATGTGCGTTTCGTTTCCCAGCCTCCTTTGTATCCCACAGCCTCTCCTATGCAGGGGAAGAGATGGGGAGGAAGGTTATGTGCTCTGGCACGAACGGCATTTCCTAAGAAGGTCATTTTAACCGCCACACTGGGGTCCTTTCTTCAACAAATCCCACCTATTCTTACAAATACCAGGAGGCGAGCTATGAGCCCCCTTTATTTCAGCACCACAACAACCTGAAAGTGCACGTGCCTGCCCTCTGAAACAGAGCTCACAGGAATTCACATTATGAGGAGAAAACCAGACAGGATTTACAAAGCAAACATTTTTGTAGGAAAAGAGTATTTACATATAGGAACAAATATGTTTTATTTCCCACTTTCAAGATGAAAGAATACATGTTACTGCACTGCAAATATTTTGGTAACATGTGCCAAAAGCCAAAAATGAAGAGAAAAGCCCCTCCTTTCAAGAGAGGGAGAAAATCCCCACCTACTATAACCATGGCTGCAAACAGTCCAGCATTAGGCTCATCATTTGTTTTGGTCTGCTAAGGAGCCCAACATTTATTTCGGAAACAAAGCAATAACAAACAGTCAAAGCTGTTTTCCAAAGAAGTTCTCAAGTATTTCAAGAATTTTCTTGTGCTCTGCCAAATATCAGTCTGCTCCTCACAGGGCTCTACCAGTGCATCCAGGGCAACATCTGTTGGTTGTGGGGTGACAAGAGAAGTAAACAGGGTATTTTGTGATTTTGCAGTAACTGTAGAAGCTGCCCGATATGAAATTCACATTGACATTAACTTCAGCTTCTGCCTGCATAGTATTTACTCATGCAACAGCTAGTTAAAAGCTCTTTCCAAGTGCCTTTAAGTATTTGAGATTTGTCTCCACTAATCAAGGTTTATTCTCCTTTAGGTTCAAGTACTTACTAAATCACTGCTCTCAGTAGTTCTGACATCTGATTTCTTCCCACTAAAACTATTAAAAAAGCTTCTGTCATTTGGCTATTGCAACTTGGACCATTTACAAAAGCAGGTTTGATTTCAATAAGAAAATCTTGTTGATTCTCAGTAAGAAAATACACACAGAAAAACCCAATACTAGAAGTGTGCACAGAGGCTACCTCATGAGCAGGGCTCCCATGCTAGTTGAAGTCCCTATCCCAGTCTGGAGGTAGCATGTTCTTTCTAACAACCAAATTCAAGGTTTGAGTTTTAATAAACTTGCAGCTCACCAGGAATATGTTCACCTCCATGTAAGGGAACCTCCAGTAGCCACCTGGGGATCAGGGCAGAATTTTTCAGTCTTTCTCAGGACTCACCTGCAGACGAGCAGGAGCCAAGCACCAGCAGCGCGCAGCTCTTGGAAGCAATGCACAAATCCTGTTTAGCATCCTGCACAGCATCCAAGATCCTTCACAGGCTCTCAGGCAAATGGTGCCCAATGCCAGATACTCAACCAGATCACAGGTAATGATATTTTAAGGGAAAACACAGCTTCTTCTTTATAATATATAATGTGCTTGCAAGATGTAAAATAACTGAAGAGAAAACCTACCACTTGTTGATACCGTCTCTTTTACTGCTTTGAATGCCAAACCAGTCAGAGAAGGAAATCTGGGGAGATGGGGGAAAGCAGAGGTTCTTGCTTTGGATATCCCACCTTGACAGGTCCCTGTACTGAGCCAACTATCAACAAGACAAGGTAGTCCCCATTTTGCACAGAAAATGGTACCAGGACTGCAACATAGTTTACTATACAAGCTGTGCTTGCTCTTCTATGTAAGGAGATTAAACCCAGCATGTACATCAATTGTTTCAACAGAAGGCAAGATCTTTCCCTGCCTGGAAAAGCTGTGAGGCTATTACCCTTGCACATGTGTAGGAACACAGCAAAAACAGAGGACTGAGCGATGCTAAAGGTGCAAAAGATCACTGTACATTTGACAGTAGGATCTATGGGAAGAGAAAGTCTGGGGCTGTAGCACCATCCTGTACTCAAGAGGTCAGTGCATGTGCTGCTGATAAAGTAATTTTTCAGAGCAGTTCCTCATTCTGTCCTCCGTACTACAGGCTTCAGCTCTACTTTCTCCAAGTGCCATGAGCTCACAACAGGGAAGACTTCCCCATCAGCAGGTGCCAGTGCACCAGGAGGACGGAGCAGCTCCTGCATGCAGAGCTGACTGACAAAGGGCATGGCTTCCGAACTGCCTGTCACCTCCAGTAACAGTTCAAGTCCGGAGGTTTTGGCAATTAAAGGAGAGCGCACAGAGGCAGAGGGTACAGTTGCTGTCCATCAAGTTTCACAAAACTACCTGAGCCTCACAACATCATAAGGCTGTCCTTATATCACTTTGCAAGCATGCTTTCCCTGCTCTCTTCAAGCGATTTCTCCAGCAATATACAGACCCTGAAGCTGTGGTTTAGGTCCTAAATTTTTGAAGGAAGGGCCCATTTTAAAAATGCCAAAGCCATGCTGTACCAACAACCAGCAGGTATACTCACTGTATAGGGATTCTGCCGTGTTCATGAAAACTCTGCATCCACCGGAAAAACATTTTAACAGGCAGAGATGATGGTTTTTTTGGAAAGAATCAACACTGACACTGTTACTTACACTCCTTAAGGAGGATTACTAATATTTCCTTGCTTCATTTCCTTTTTGGTTTATGTTTAAAGACAAATATTTTGTTTATAGTTAACTGAGCACACATCCAGCTGATCTGTCTCAGAGTACTTCCTGCAAGTTCACTCTGCAAAAATCTCTGGACTGCCAAAGGCTGCCACACTGTCAAGTCAGATAACCAGGGTACATCTGTGGGAGTTGGAGGATTGGAAAACAAAACGTGCCAGCTATTCTTCTTTCTCCAACAAGGCATTTATGAGGTGAAGATGTCATGCAGAAGTCCAATATCTGCAACAGCTCGTAAATAACATGCAGTTTGACACTTCTCTCACAGACACAGTAAAAAAGAAAAAAACCTACCACCCGTAGTTTGTTTATTTAGGTAAATTTAAAATTAACTTCAAACTCCATTTCATTTTATGGTTGTGAGTAATCCTCACATCCGCCTGTCCTTCCCATACTTGTGACTATAAAGAAACACATGAGAAAACAGTATTCCTGCAGCTTTCTAGAGCTTAACCTTCATTGCCAGCTTCTCTAGCCTGCCAAAAAATGAGCACGCAGGTAACGGATATGCTATGACAACAGAGTGTCTCTCAAATTCAGAATATTTGTCCATGAGAAAGGGATTTTGCTTATAATTCAGCCCTCTACTTTCTAGAATAGATTGGAACTATTTCCCAAACAGAAGTGTACAAAAAGCAGATTAAATTCAAACTGCTACGATGGTTAGCTACAGTATCTCCCAAGAACTTGTTCAAGTCTTTTAGATAGCTAAGGCCATTTTAAGGACATCCACTGCATTTCTCAACTAGTATCTGCAATTCTATAGTCAAGCAAAATGCATGGACGTTTCCTGTAGATCTTTTATAGAGGTGGTTTAGAAAAGGAAATTGAAGCATGAGCATAGGGGGACTTGCCCAAGATCCCCATACACCCTAGTCTTCCCAATGCCCTACATCCATTCCACAAAATCTCTACATGGAAACTGTCTTGGGTCACTTGTGGAAGTCCCAAAAAAATGACTGTAAACCGTATGTGGGCCATCCCTTCAGCAGACAGGATACCTTTAACTATTCTCTAAAGCTTCACTCAATCTTTTACCATCTAATGTAGCCACCCTAAGCTCATGGAGCATATGGAAGCAGAAAAAACAAAGCAAGGTAGAACAGAGAAACAAGATTTATGACAAACCTTAAGAAGTCTCAGCCTGGCTCCCACAAGAGGAAGAAAAGACAGAAACAAACCACGTCCTCTTCTGTACAGTATCATTAATAATCTGGAAGGTGGTATGGGAGGGTTGCTTTTAAAACTGCTGAAAATCATACATTCTGATTATATCTTGCAGCCATTAAGTGCTCAGAGTAAAGACACAGCCTGCTCCTCCTTGCCTTTACTGATAACCCTTTATGTGCACCAGTTTCCAGGTGGCCCTCAGCATCTTAGACATGCCACTCAATGAAAAGTTGTTTGACTCCAAAGGTCACTGAAAGCAGGGACATTTTCCAACAAAGCTTACTGGGTCTTGATCCAGCCAGACAGAGGCCAGGACACTGACCTGAGACACACGTGCTGCGCATACATAAATGAAGTCTTTGGCAGGGAGTGCTCCAGAAGGCAAAAAGGAGAGATAGTAAAGACAGTGATTAAAAATATCCATCACACTAGTATGTTTGATTCCCATGCAACACAGTCTATATTGGTCTTCCTTCCACTTCTGTCAAGTTACAGCCACCTTGGTTTCTAGGCTAGAGCACGGATCACCTCTAATTCTTACTGCTAAAGCATATTTCTTATAGACCTCCAAGAAAAGTAACACTGATGAAGATGTGACCAGGAAACCCTGCACACCACCCGGGTCCCCACTCCTGAACTTCCTTTCTGACTCAAACTTAGCTGCACCTAGATTTTTAGCAGTCTGCTAGGGTAGCTATGCTTCCTCACTTCAGTTCATTTAAGGACCTTAATTGTTTGTTTTGGCTCAAACTAGCAACCATGTTTATGAAAAACAGGTTAAGCTTTTGGCACCAAATTGTTTTCAAAAGCCCTCAGCCTTTGAAATAGTGCCTTCTTCAAAAAAAATGTTTTTCTACCTTTACATGCTGCATTTTCTCTTCAGAGAAACGTTTCACCTCCACTTCTCACTATATTGGTGTTAGCTTTTTGTGTTCCCATTAATAACTCATTTTCCTCAACGGTTCATGACTTGATCTAAAAGATTCTGTCTAAACTAAGATGCAACATGACATTTCAGGGAAATCTAAAGTTATTATTTCTAAATAAAAACAGAATGCACTCCTGCCCCATGTGACCATTCGTGGATTTCAAATTTTCATGGTAGATTTGCATAAATAAGGTGGACTTGTACACTGTGAGTACCTCTAAATGGAGGCTAGCCTTTACAATTTACCCCTTTAATTCAAAGGAACCCTCCCAGTGCTTCATTGCATCCAGCATATTGCTGCTGAACACTGCACAACAGTTCTGCAAAACAAAAATCTCACCAGTCCAAAACTGGCCGCAAGAGTTTATGCTCACATTTGAGTTTATAAAAGCAGATTTCACTCCACACTCAACAGCCTCTAGTTTTTCATTCTAGTTTAATAGTTTCCTACAGTATTTTATTAGTCTCAGTACTTCAAAGATTCATTTGGATGTAGAGGAAGGGAATCAGCTGTGACTGTTTTCTCCTGAAGATATAGCATAGTCAGAAATGAGATGGCCGTAAGTCTCAACACTAAAATTACCAAAAGCTTACATTAAAACAAGATCACCAATTTTTCCACCAAAAAAACAGGTGAAAACAGAGTATCAACACTGAGCCTCACTTGGCCAGATTAAGATCATAAGTGGCCTGATGTCATTTCTTGTCCATTTGAAATGGTTTTGGTCTCCAGCATGATCATATCCAGGAAGAAATGTCCAACAGACTAATGCCAATACAGCCACCCTCTTTTAGGGTCATAATTGGTACATGTTACAAGATTTAAAAGCCACAAAATGTTCTAAAACAGCCTGGAGTCACTAGGACGATGCTCTCTTGGGATAAAAAAACCCCTCCAATATTTTTCAGAGTCTACTTACCAGAAAACAAACTAAATTAAAGTA
Source organism: Sagittarius serpentarius (assembly GCA_034782735.1). NCBI lineage: Eukaryota > Metazoa > Chordata > Aves > Accipitriformes > Sagittariidae > Sagittarius > Sagittarius serpentarius. The sequence continues at coordinate 19,491,585 of JAVKLA010000002.1, forward strand.
GTCATCGTCCCTCTACAGGCAAGCACCTCAAAGTGCAACACCAGAATTAAATGCAGGCTAAAAAGAAGTACATGCTTTCAAAAGAAACTGCCCGTTTGTCATCTATGTTGAAGGATATGCTTTAATTATCTATTTGCACAGCACCGAAAGAATTAGAAGTATTTGGAGGGGGAGGAAAGGGAGAGAGAGAACCAACAATCAGCATCTCACAAAGAGCTGTTTAAAAAATACCCTCTCATCACACAGTGGTGTCAGGCAGCAACAGCAATAGGAAACACACTCAGGGTGCTTTCAAATAAGCATCAACTACAGATTTGAACCCTGGACCATATAAGCCTCATGTTCCGTGTCTTATCTTGCTCACTGCTCTTTCCATCTGTTTTGAAGCAATCAGAACCTGAGACCACAAGGCTCCCTCAGAGCATTTATACCCTAGGGAAAGCCAAAGTTTAGTGAGGGAGCAGCCGAGCTATCTTGTAGCACTCAGCTAGGACACCAAGTGCTTGGGGAATGGTCAGCTGTGCCACTTGTGGAGACATCTGCAGAACTGTCACATCAGCTGCCAACAATAGAGAAGTGGGAAAGAAGGAGGAGAGAAAAAAAAAGCAGAAATATATCCAAGCCCTTTTGGTAACTCTGTCTATCAATTTAAACTTAATATCAGCTTACTCAAAAGTGAAGTCCAACCTCAGAATACAGCTTTGGTCAAATTACTGACATTTAAAATTAAAGCTCATGCAATATGCTAGAAGACTCTGATTTCAACTCCTACACTAGCATCAGCCAACGTTTTCTAACCAACTGCCTACAGTTAGATCCCCAGCTCCTTTATCTGGCCTCTTAAACATCAGTCCGTGCTTTAAAAGGAGAAAAATCTCACCACCACCCCATTCTTCTATCAAAGCATCCTTGCTGGCAAAGAAGGGACTGCTCAAGGTATAGCACACAAGCTGAAGTGGGAAGGATGGCCAAGCCATCTGGCAAAAACCGAGCCATCTCTACCTACCAGTTGGGTAATCACCGCATCCCCCAACCTTGATGCTGCAAGCAGGAAACCTTCACTCCACAAATCACCACATTTAACTATTAAAAGAGAACCAGGCCATCAAGCAAGTCAGCACAAGTAAAACACATCAGTAATAGTTCAGAAATTCTTGACACATGACCCAAAAAGCAGATCTACCATCTGAATATGGGCTTAGAGCACTGCTGACATGCTTTCCAATTCACGCTAGTCACAAATCCAACATAGGAACATAAAACTGTATTAAAGGACCTCAACAGTTTTGTACAAGCTCAGCATATTTACATTTCAACAGTTTTACTTTACAGATAAGCCATTTGCTATGTTAGATCATTATTTCCATAACCACAAACAATCAGAAAAACTGTTGACTGTTTACCTTTGCAAAACACAACGAAGGAAGAAGGATACACACGCTCTTACTGCACTTGGGCTGCGTTGGCTGATCACACTTCTTCAAATAACCATATCTACAGTCTTTGTGTTGGCAAACTCAGCCGCACAAACATCTCCAATTTGTGTTACAATACAAAATTTACCATTTTAACACATCAGGAATGACTTTGAATCGCAGCTGCGGGTAGCAAAAAGATCATTATGTCTAGTCTTCAACTCAGCTATATAAGACTGCCACAATTAGACAGGCTAAAAATGGAAACACTTAAGCTGTACTGTTTTTGCTTTCAACTAACAAGTGTTGCTCTAGGAAACCATGTATGAGAGATGCTCTATAAGATTAAAAAAATAATTAGTTGCTATTTTTCAACAATGTCCTATAAAGAGTGGCTGTCCAGTACCGAAAGCTGCAACTTCTGTTTTAAGGGGACTCAGATCTGTTTGGGCTTCATCTTGCTTGTTACAGTAGCCCTAAAGCACCAATGTAAGCTTGCCATGAGCACAGTAAACAGCACAGTGGTAATGGGTCCTCTCAGAGCATCCTCCCCTGCTTATCTCATGTGAAACACTTCATATGCCTTTGGCTCATTTCATTTTCATACAAATGGGAAATCCATGCCCTGTATCTCCATACCTGCACACACTTACATACAAGCATCCACACCAACAGCCATCCACCAGCTGGAATATTTTACAGTCTCTTTAGGTGTTTTAAGCTGTTTTGGAACATACTGATATTTGTAAAATACGGTAGACATTTTCCTACCCTCAGCATCAATGCTGCTAATCCACCCAAGATGAACTTAAATGCATCATGTTATTTAATTATTTTTCTGAAGCATTTTATTCTGATGTTAACACTTGTCATTACAAGAAAAGAAGAAAACTGTGAAAAGGACTGAAATCTTAAATCTTCTCTCCCATTTGCCTAACAATACAGGAGTTCTCTATACACGTGGTAGTGAACTAAAAAATAAATGCAAAGATGCCTTTTGATTTATAGCTCCAGCGTGGTTTCTTAATAATACAGCTATCTTAAGCTGTTGCATACCTTTAAAAAATATTCCGACTCCTTCAGAGATGAATAACAGTAGCTGCATCTTTAACTGAAGCTCACATATGTATCTTTTTTCCTCCACAAAAACAATTACAAAACATTAGATCACTTTTATATTGCTCTATGAAAACAAAAACCTTTAATTTGGGTCATGATATGAACAGTTTCCACCAACCACCAGAGGACATGCAGGCTGTTTCACTGCTTAGCTTCCTGCCTGCAGCAACTCTGACTTACCAGCTAGTTGCCACAGGTCAGGAGGAATCAACTGTTCACCACCTTTCACCTTGCAATTTCTCAGTTTGTAAAGACAACACACCTCCTTCTACCTTCTCACCCCTCATGGAAGTGATTCAAACCACAATCTTAAAATCACCTTTGTACCATTTCCCAAGCCTCATGCTTAACTCTCATTCCAACAATAGTTTTAGGCATCCCAAATTCGGTCACATGGATATCCTCAAAGTTGATCAAACATCTCTTGTACATGCCACGTGAAATCCAATGTAGACTAAAATAGGAAATAAATTCCAGTACCTGGACTGGAGAAGATTATCTACCCTTGAAAACCTAAAACCATCAGTGGCCCCTGACATTACTTTTCCTTATCCCAAACGCAGACAAAACCTATACGACAAAACCTATAGCCTTCCTTCCTCCTTCCCTCCTCCTCACCATTTATGTTTCCACAGGGGGGTGGGGGTGAGAGGGGGGATAGAGGAGGAAGTAGTACTAGAAATAATAATACAGGACCCTGTCTATCCTCTAAGATGAAGTTTTTGTTCCAGATCTGTTTGCTCACATCTTTTTTCTCTGGCAGGCACCAATGATGTCCTCACAGAGTATATTTTTTCCTTTTTTCCTTTTTTTTTTTTTTTTAATTTGCCTTGAACTGTACATACAGTCATTGTTTTGAGTATCAAAACGGGCGCCTCAGCTCTCTGGTGTGAAAAACTATTAAATTTCACTCAGGAATAATAAACAGCTCTTACAGCCTCCAACAGCTTGAACCACCAAGATCCTCAATTCAGCCTCTGCTAATTGGATAGGAGGAAAGAGAAACAATGTGAGTAATGTAGAGCTTATCTACGGGATTTGCTAATGAAAAATAAGACTCAAGTGTATAGCACAAAATAAATGTGAAATTAAAAAAGGTATACCGTATACATCAAAAGTAGAAAACACATACCAACACATATCCCACCCAAAACACACAGGGCAGAACAGCAAGTGCTGAGGGGAAAAAAAAAAAAATATCAGTTTGCCTGCTTGTCATGTGTTTCATGAAAGAGCTGTAAGAGCCCCCACCCAGCTCTACAGTCTTGGGAAACTTCTGAGTCTCATGAACTGCAGGAGTGATGAATTGTGTCTTATGTGCACTTAACTCCCAAATAATAAACTTCAAAAGGTTTGATCCCCAGTAGTTCCTGGTGGTGAGAAAGGGACAAGTGGCAAGAAGGGGCTGCTACTCTTGTTCTGTGGGCATGGGGGCTGCCCAGGCATGTGACACCACCCCTCCTGATTGGCTGCCAGTGACATCATTTTATTATTCAGCTTGTGTTTGCATTTCAGCTTCCCCCTTTCAGGGACCTCCAGACCTCACACAGCTCCGCCACGCTGAGAGGAACGAGGCAGCATGCCCCGAGCAGCACATCAGAGCCCCGACCCGCCTTCCCCACCTTGGGGCTTCCCTGCACAAAAGCAGCAGCAAAATGGGAGAGGCCTGTTGCTTCTCTATTTAAGTTGGTTTTCTGAGCTGGGGAAAGGTGATAGCACTAGGAGGCTAACCAGGGGTCACAGGCTTATAGGACGGCAGCAAGAGTTACAGCAAAACTCTTAAGAAATTTGTTGCAGAAAAAGACCTGAAGACTGGAAAATGGAAACCATATGCAACATAACAACAGAGACGCAGTTAAATAACACCCATGCACACACGCATAATTATACACGGATGCACATGTACGAAAAGAGTGTACAGGCAGGGCAAATTCCTCTAAAGACTGCTCAAGAGCACCTGAGTATCCATTCTTTTGTTAATATCCATAAGGAATCTAACACAAAGCAGTATCATCTCCTGTTTACCCCATCGCAACTCGAGGCTGCCTTTGTTCCAGCTCAACATCCTGCTTCCCCTTACGCACTTGCCCCTTCCGAACTCGGATGCCTGTAACCCGATACAAAAGAATGTTAATTTCTCAAGTGATTCTATAAAAGCACAGAATGAGAGTAACTTGATATTTTCCCCATCTTGAAAAATATTATTTTATAGCACATACAACCACAGGAAAATATATCTGGTCTACAACAATGCTTTGGAAAAATAAACTGAAAAATGGACTGCTCTGCCTCCGTGTACTTACTAAACCGTATGTTTTCTATTTAGCACACGCACTGGGATCTGTATGCATATATACAAATGCATAAATGTATGAATTATTCATGTGCACATGAACACAGATCAATCAGGCAGAAGATCAGTTTCAAGTAAGTACAAAAACATGTTAGTTAATGCTGAGCTTGAATTCATAGCATGGCGCGAATAACTCATCTCAGACACAGTGTACTGTACTTGCCTATTAAAGTATCAAAACGTATCTACAGTGCCTGCAATTTAAAAATGTTTTATGAACAATTTACACAAAATCAATTAAGCAAATACAATCATGCTCCCGAAACTACTTCCTGTATTTACAAAATGCATTTTCTGCACACTTCCGGCACCATGTATTTGAAGTGTATTTCCCATAATCCATACCATCCATGTATCCTATGGAAAGGGCACAACCCTAAAGTATGGCTATTCTACAAATCCTCAGCCTCTGACCCTTTCCCATGCATAAAGACAGGCCAGCATCACACCACGCAGGACTAACTTTCAGACAGGCTGCATTGTTATCCTAACACATCCTATGAAGAAAAGCTTTCAGAGAAAAGCTTCCTATTCATGAAAGCTAGTACCATAAGCCACTATATAAATTCAAGCCAACGTAACTTTAGTTCTACCTAAATTCACATACAGCATCACTAGCCTAATCATTTTTACATGTTACAATGCCGCTATTTCTTCTATATTAAGGGAGGGTAAGTATTTCAAGACATTAAATCAATGTGTTTAGTTTTGTTTTTAAAAGTATCCCCAAAACCCCAGAACTACGTTTAAGACTGTGTCTTAATAGTTTGAGTTTTAATATATACTGCTTCCTACCTCAGCATGTTTTACCAAGACAGTAATTCAGCCCTCCTCAGACACGAGGAAACTGAATGCTTTTATGTGCAAATGAAATTAAAAGGCTATAAAACTGCTCTAGCTTCAACTTCTAGAGAGTAACAAAGTGGGGCAAAAAATACTGGTGAAATTAAGCAGCTACAGAAGCGAGATTTTCTTTTGTTTACTTTGTGTGGTTTGGAATATGGTATTTCATGGGGGTATTTTCCACCAACCGTGATCTCAGCGATCAAAGTTTCCCTGCTGCCACGTGAGAAACAACTTGAAAACGCAGAATCTGTTCTCATCAATGCATGTCGATTGGGGTTAACAGGGTAAAGGCCACATATACCAGGGACAACACAGGTACAGTTTAGTCTGTCTGATCTTCTGCAGCAGACATGAGACAGCTGCTAGAAGATAGATATGCTCTTCGCTACTATCACAAGGGAGTTGGTCAGGCTTAGAGCACCACAGTGAGCCTTCTGGCTCGGCAAGCTTTTCCCTACTTCAGCAAAACAGGTTGCAGTCATTAAGCACGACCTGAAACATAACAACCTCTTCATTTATCACACTTCCCAGAATGCTAAAAATCCAAGTGATCTATTTTGCACAAAGCAATGCATTTTCATCACTCACAAGAACACACATTCTTCCCCCATATGTCTCACCAAGAACAACCCCAGCAACATCCAACACCACACCCAAGCATACCTTGGGGAACTGTCCTACAGTTTCCAGTGAGATGGCACTTCCTCTAGCTCCTTTGGAAAAGGAAAAATGTTTACTCCCTGATCTGATATAAATTTTTCAAAGAATTACAAAGCAGAGTTTCCCTCACTCTGATTTTGGCTGTGAGACTCTAGACGTTTCCAAACCTTTCCTACTAACCACCACAGTTCACGATGTGAGCCTTCATAACATTCCCTCAACCAACCAATTAGAAGTATCAGCCTAAAAATGACTGAAAGGACTGGAGGAGTTACCGCTGCAAGAGGACTCTTCCATCACACACCAGAGGCAAGAAAACGCAAGACAAGGCATCACGAGACAGGTCCTGTAGACAGATCAAAGACAACAAGTACAGAAGTTCCCAACTCCACCAGCTAAAACAAAGTATCTCCCTAAAGGACATATGAAGCAAGCTCCCACAATTCACGTGACGAAATAATACTGACGAGCATCAGTCTCAAGCAGATCTCATTTGGAAACCATGTTAGAGAAGCCCAGTCATCTGTAACAGAGTTTCTCAAGTTCAATTCAAACAAACCTAGAAGGACCACTTGGCCTTTAGGAAAATGGTTCTGAGGTTTATTTTGCACAGTACTGCCACAAAGTGAAAGGTGTTGTAAGTGTTAGGTATTTACTTATTACTTCTATTATTTTCTAATTTAGTTCTCTTTTGCAAGTGTGTAAAGACTTTTAGTTACCGGTATTACTTTCAACCTGCACTCCTGATGCCTTCTGTGTCACCTGCAGAGAAGGCCCCAAGCTGAGAGAGACTGGTTCAAGTTAATGTCATTTATTTTGAGCCTCTCCATCAGGATCATCATCTTCTGGATCCTCCCAAGCTCCTTCCTTCTCTCACTATGCCTACACTTCCAGGGAATATTGAGGAAAATCTAACATTTCCAAATGCTACCACTGTAAAACATACTAGACAATAACACAAAGGACATGAACCAAATCCCTAGAAGGAGCTTTGTGGGTGTCTTTATGACAGCGAATGAAGTTCTGTAGAATTAGCGTGTGTGTTTTGTTTAACAGCAAGACTTTCACTACAGCACAGACTACAGCAACTCTCCGCTGTTTAGAAAAATTTTGGAACAACTGGACAGGAAGAACAAAAGGAAGAAATATTGCTTCCAAAGAAGAAGAGAGGTAAATTCAGCTTCCCCCACCCACCTTCCACAAAAACATCAAATATTTTCTTTCATAAATAATTGCAATAGGATGCCGTAGACATTTCCAAGCAAACAATAGCTAGATTGTGTAATGTTTTGCCTTAGGCAGGGCTCGGGGTGGGGGGGAAGGGGGACACAAAGACCGGCTTTCAGGGCTTGGGGCCTCTTGCTCCTGCTCTGCCAGCATTGCTCCCTTCCTTACTCCTTTGCCTTCCCATGCTGTCCCTCCACTGGGACTTTGAAGAAGCAGCAGCCATTGGAGGACTCCTGCTTAAAAAAAAAAAAAAGGGGGGGGGGGGTGGCACTGGAAGAAACAAATAAAAAATAAAAGTTTATTATAACGCCCTTCAGGCCTTCCCACAGACCTTACATGGAGCAACATTTCTTATTTCCCCAGAAGGAGACCCTACGTGAGCGTTGTGGGACTAATTTGAGAGTGCTGGTGACCTGTAACAGCCGTCGGCGTGCACCCACTTCTGTACGTCTGCCCCGTAATGCTACTCTCCCGGCTGAACAAGTGGCCTCTGAACAAGTGCGGCTCCCTGCTTTTTTTGAGATAAAAGCTGTCTAAGGGCAGCCACTACAGGCCAGGCAGGGCTGTTCTGTGGATATTAAAAGAGAACAATGAAAAGACCTTTTCTGCATATAAGGTGTTTTGAAGGAGTCACCCATTCGAGTTGGGAAACCTGAGAGCTGTAATTCCCGTACTGATTCACCTTCCTCCTTCAAGTCAGGAGTTAGAAAACAAACTGCTCCAGCAACATCAAAGGAGCACCAGTGCTCCCTAGTACCCAGCCAGCCATTGCAGGCGCTCCTGCCCGCCTTTCATGTCCCAGACAGCGCCGCCGGTACGCAGCTACTGATGAACCCAAACTCCAGTTACAGGTCTAGCTGTCCTGGGGCTGTGGGCAAAACACTTCCTCCAAACATTATTCAGCTGGCTACCCCCACCTCACAGATAAGCACATTCAAAAATTTTTTACATAGATATGTATGTCAACTGCATCAGGAAGTACTCAAGCTGGGAAAAGATCAAGTCAGAGAAACAGGAGTGCCCAATCCTGCCTGCCTGCAATATGCATTAATTCTACTTACTACTAGCAGCCCGTACTAGTACTATCACAGTACTGTAATCTCCCCCAAGCCAAATGTTTACCTTACTATACTATTTATATATAACATAGTATATTATTCTGTATAAACCAAATATAATAGCATTAAGTCAGCTATGAGACCAAATAGTTAAGACTGTTCTTTGCAACAGAAGAAAGCAGAGTACGCATGGCCAGTTGCAAGAGCACAGATAGTTATGCCACATTTGCAGTTAATCAGGTTATTTTGTTTGCTTTTTGAAGTGCATCAAAAAGACTGCAAAAAATGCACCAGTGCAGGTAAACTGATCTGATCTACACTTCAAAACACCTACCACAGTAGGCATAAAGAAAACAACAGACAGGTGCTAGGCACAGCAATAAAACAAATTTATGACAAATTTATGCAAAATGCCTGCTTCAAAATTTGCGGAAAAAACAGAATACAGAATAAAAATATATGGTCAAAAAACTTTCCAAGATGCATCTACAGATGGAGACACTGCCTGTTTCTCTATAGGCTAAGGCATAAAGAGGCATACAGAAAATGGGAAAAAGCTAATGGAGCAAAAACACCTTATCCTTGACCTTACCTGATCATGCTTTTAAAAACATGCTTTGAGACATGACAGTATATTTGAAAAATGTTCTCCTTTTCTACAAAAGGAGAATCTCTTTCGGTCACTCGATAGTGACAGAACATACCCAAGCATCTGAAGGCTGAAGTGTGCCTCCCTGCCCCACATCAGAGCTGTCTGGCTTCACCTCCACCAGCCCCAGCATGGCAGCATTGGCTCCTCTGCACCCCTCATTGCTCTGGAGATCCTTCAACTCCAGTACCTGTCCACTTCGTGACACTAACGCTTACGATGTGTTGAAAGTTGGGATGCCCATACCAAGTAAACTAATAGAGACTCAACCAAACTTCACTGAGGCATTTAAAAAAAAAAATAAATTTAACAAAGTTCTCTATGAAATCTCTTTTTTGTTGTTGTTGTTGGAAGTATTTCCCCTGGCTCTCTACACATATATGTCTATTTTTAACTTCAGGTTCATTACTGACAATTTGCAGAGAGATTTAAACCACCATCCATCAGCTGAGTACTGACACGTTTCCACAAGACATACATGTAAGAGCTTAGTTTAGGGTTATAGTGATTCTATGTGTTTCCCTTTTCTCAGGCAACAGAAGGTCCTGGCTGAACTTGGAACATTTATAGCTATATTGGACAGATACAATAACATCGTGTATACATTACTTAAGAGTGAAAAAGTTGGATAAAAACAGTGTTTCTCAATGGACTCTGTAGGTAATCAAATCACTCCAAAACCGCTTTAGAAGTTCATTCCACAAGCTACTTCAAACACCCTCTGTTGTGACAAGCTCCAGCCTGGACTCGGTAAATCCCTCCGCCAAGAAGAGGAAGGCTGGTTTTCAGAAAACAGTGATCACACAATCACTGGTACAGCCACATCCTGATTTACCAAGGGCTTCGGAGATCAGGCCTTTGTGTGGATCACTAGAGCCAAGTGGCAGAAAAGGGCAACATTTCTTAGCCACCTGGAGATGCAAGAAAGCTTCCCCTGCCCCTGTCTTTAGGCTTAGTAAAGAGCCAATTGTTAAAATGTAAAAAACCCCGTGAATTTAGCAAGGCTGCCTTCCTTTTCTATATCATAAGTAGAAGTGACTTGACAATGTGCATTGGCCTGGATTACAATGCATTAACTCATGAGAAAGTACGCAAGTGCTGCAATGAGAAGAACAAAGAGCACCTTCACACGGGACTTTCCATACTTGCATTGCCCAAGTTCTAGAGGTTATCTGGACATCACAAAACCCTGAGCATAGTTAAAAAACACAACAGCCCATCTTCCTGACAGTGCCTGCTTGTGGTTCCTGGTAGAGTCAGGGTAAGTCAGGTAGCAGAGGTAACACTCACACAGCTCAATCCCAACTCCTCCCAACACAGTGTGAAGGAGACAGAAGCACTCTCCACTGCCATCTCTGAAGCCAGTCTTGACCGAAACAGCATCTTGGACCGAGATCTGCATTTCTACAAATTTGGACAGAAAACTTCTAGCGAGCTTGGGCAAAGCACTCTCTTTTCCAATTAACACCACGCTTAGTAGGAAGAATTATTTTTGTTAAAGACTTTTCATTATAGTCAAAAAAAATTTGACATCTTATGTCAGAAACCAAGAAGTGCATTACAAAGTTCTTATTTCCAACATGAAACTTGAGAAGACAAACTCTCACGCTCACAGGTAGGCAAGTTATCAGTAGAATCAAAGACAAAACAAAACGTAAGTTAGAATTAACCCCTGCCAATGGTTGCTCATGATTCATAAAATCTATGAACTATTGATCCCATGTATTTTCAACGCAAAAGTCAATGATTTTCTACGAAAAAAAGCAAGCCATTATCCTGATCTCAACATGAGCATTCAGCATCTACTGGTTGTCTCTTTTGTTGGGTTTTTTGTCCTTTTTGTTTGTTTGGGCTTTTTTGTTTTAAATTATTACCACCAATTAAACAAGGTTACCTCACATGTCCTCATTTGCCAACGACACCAACTCAAAATGTCACTGGAAGTGAAAGGTTTCAGTGCAAGTACTACCTTAACACTCTAGGAAAAATGCGCGAAGTATAAATGCTTCATACTTCAGGGGCCCTAACTGTGAGTTGAATAAAGAGATATAGGTGTGCCTGGAAAAAAACATTATGCATTTCTGATGTATTTTACAAAAGTGCCTTGGAAAAAGACTGGCTGCACTTCACATCTGAGAAAGAAATTCTCCACAAATTAATAACAAAGCAGATCTCTACATTTATACCTATTCCTACTGCTTTTTTACATGCGTATTATACTTCAAAATACATTAATGAAAATCACGAGCACTTTAAGAAAAGCATTTAGTTAACAAAACATTTAGTTTCTAATATCAAATCTCATACTTCCCAAAAACTTTTATCCAGAGACCCTAACTGCAATATTTAGATGAGAGGCACATCTTACACCACCTCTGTTCACCGCAGAGATTCAATCCTTTAAATGAAAGGCTAAATGTGTGCTGTTCTTGACTAGTGCTAGTCTGGGCTTTACAAGGCATCTTATCGTGAGAACAGGCTCTCTCAAGATTCCCAAACCCAATTCCTAAACCAAAAAGATTCAGATAAGCATCTGAGCATTTGCAATGCTTATCTGCTAGCTGCTCTTCTGTTCATTTCTGCCTTGATGTTTTGTAGGCCTCCACAATAAATGTTTGCCTGAACTCTAAAGAGAATTTCATGGTTATGCAAGTCAAAATTCCTCCACAGATAATTTAGAAGGAAATCTCCAGTGTTCTTCTGGAAAACGTAGGAACTACATTTCCCTTCTTTATATGTAGTGCAGCCATTTGACAATGCTGACAAGCACCTCCTACATATCTGCATGACCAGTGTTGTGGTCTCCATGAAGTTTGCCCTTAACTCGCATGCACAAATTGCCAGAAAAAGAGGTAATTTTCCACAGTAACTTCATTTTTCAGTTCGAGTCCTTGAGAGCTAATTTGTCGGTATGCTTTATTTCTGTGATCTTGTAGGATCAGCTGCTTACTTACAATAGCAATGAGCTTCTCGCCATTCTCAATCAAGCACAGCGCCTTACGTAGCATTGTTTGACCCGATAACTTTACCTTGCCCTCATGGTCCCAATGTTTTTCCGGCTCATCACATTTTGCTTTACTAACACAACTCCCGATTTCCAATCGCAGGATATAGTATTTAGCCTAGGCTGGGACCAGGTGTTTAAGCTTATCCGAACATCGAAACCCTGTTTTGCAATGCAAGGTAGTATTTCATAATTACATAGTGAGGTGCTCTCCTTCAGAGGCAGGTACCTTGCTAATAAAAATACTTCGGGTACAAAACCAGGAAGACAGCGCAGCAGCTCCTAGTGAATCTGCAATACAAGCTACATTCTGTGCAAGCCTGGCAACCCAAGGTTTTTAAAACCACTTCAGACCCACAAATATAGTGCCAGCTGGGAGAGGGCAGATCGCATGTTTAAGCTTTATAACGAAGTGAGAAGGTAAGATACAGCAACTTCTGCAAAACACCTCCTAATGACAGCCCACACAGCCATTACAGAGGCCAAACATATCAGCTTCCCACTCAGCAAAGCTGCCAGAACTCAACTCAAAGCAAAATCTGTATAAACGGAACAAACAGTATCATATTCAGCTATCACTTATGACTGCCTTCATTTTGAGAGCAAGTAAACCAAAGGATTTTTGAACTACCAAAAGAGGGGGGAATGTCCTTTCCCACCCTCACAAACTGAACAACCCTTCTGTTGCCCCATTTTGAAACTTCTCAATACTCAAAAGCAGCTCTGCAGTTGTAAGGACTTCCAGCAATTCAAGATAGCAGTTTCTTATCCTAAAAACAAATCAAAGCAGATAACTGAATGCTCTTAACATGAATTCTCCTTGCTTTCACACTGCAAATGTCATAACTTCATTAGCACCTTATTGCCTGTATTCCTCTTATTCCCCCTTATTCATTAGATCAGAAGACTTCACTATTAAATGGAGTAAAATGGTGACCACTACCTGGATATTCTCAAGTATCATGCGTAGCAGGCGCTTGCTCTCAGGATTTCTAAAATTTGAGATAGGGAAAGTTTGTGTGAGCATGAAATTAGGTTGCTTATACACTGGATGTTAGTCAGATGGAAAAGGTTGGCACATCTACTACTACTTATTTTTTACTTTGAGGAAGGGACAAGCTTACAGAACTTATGATTTCCAGTACTTTATTCTTAAATTACATGATATTACTGCAGTCAGCAAGTTATATCACCCTAGTCTTGCACCCAAAATACACAGAAATGTACCAGGATGAAACAAAGAGGGTGATGCAAATAAAAAACAAATGATCCATGAATAAAAGCATTACCTAAGAGCTAGCTTCCCCCTTCAGTATTTTCAAGAAATTTCTAAGAGGATTTGCAGAGTTAAAGATAAGGACCAGAAGAGAGAGAACAGATGGCAATGGAAGGAAAGCAGCATGTAATAACTTGATACAGTACATTCAGTACTCTAGTACATTAGAAGAAATCCAGAGACAACTTCCATGTACAGGTTGCTTGGTTCCCTATCTATGAACAGTAGCATCATCAAGGGCTCATCATATAGTTTTTTATCTACTGGTCTCTGTTTTAGCACCGAGAAGCATATTATTCAGATCCCGTCATCCAGGCCTCGATTATTTTTTATACAGAGGCAGCATCCCAAGCCCTACTGGAAGAGGTACTACTTTGAGTGACAGAGATGGAGACAAATAACCAGCATGAAGGAAATGCTGTATACTCTATTGTTTTAAGATTTCACAGGTTGTGTGCTTAGAGTCTGAGCTTCACTCCGATTCCCCGCTCTCAGCTGCCAGATGATGCACACAAGGCCAATGCCTACTAAATTTTTATTCAATTCAGACAAAGTTTCCAGAATCTATCAAGATCCTTTATTTCCCAAAATGTTCAACCACTTGGAGGCAGGGGCTAACAGCTTGTAAGATGGTTGTCTCAGGCAATCACGAGCCGAACAGGGCCTTCCTGACAGGCCAGGCCCTGTAAGGAGAGACTTTGAGCAGCTCTGCCTCCACATCACCTTGCCACCAGCCTGGGTTCCTCATCCCACACAGAATCAATGCAAACAAAAGCTATACCTTCAGCAAGAGACACCTGAGGCAGTAACATAGTGCTTGCAAATGTCCAGTGTTGAGCACTTTTTGTTTCTGTGGTGGGGCTGGTTGGGGCATTTTGGGGGGTTTTTTTGTTTGTTTGTTTTTGTTGTGGGTTTTTTTTTTGTTTTGGGGGGTTTTTTGGTTTTGGGGGGGGGGGGTTGACATTTTGGTTTTTTTCCAACGCTGCCCTTCAGAACTCTGTGTTTTCTGAGAAGCAGCAGTCTCCCAGTCCTGCCAAGCAACCAAAATATCGCTGGTCAACAACCTGCTCTGCTATCACCACAATCGTCACTTTTTTGTTTTGCTTCAATTTCCCAGGCTACAAGCCACTGAGGTAAAGGTTGGCAATCCTGCATTCTTCTTTATATTACCAGCTCCACTGCCCCGGTAGAAGCACTACTGAAAAACACTGCTCCTTCTGCCTAACCCGTTTGTCCCAGTTCACTCAAAGGAATAGTTCAGACAGTCACAGCAGGCACCCACAACCTCTGCTCCTAGGCCCCCATGGTTCTTAGTTCCAGAGCTGGAGGCACATTAGTAGCTACCATGAAAAACAGCAGTGAGCAAAGTCAAAAAAAAGAGCACATCTTGATCCACACATCAGTATTAAAGGACTATAAAAGAAAATGGAATAGGTCTGAACCTGTACCTGGAGAGCTGAAATGTGAAGATATTTTGCATCCACATGGCAGGGATACCAACACACACACAGAGGCAAAGCTGCCAGCTGTGAGCTGTGTATGTTTGGGTTGTGGAGGAAGGAGACATACAAGGGAGACAAAACTGCCATAAACTTTTGCTGAAAACAAGATTCATTTATTTCTAAACAGGCCTCCTTCAAGACCATGTTACAGGAGCAAACACCTAAACAGTACTGGAAAACTATGTAAACTGTACAATCCAAGGTTGTCAAGGCATTTTGTACCGCCCTTCCCATGAGCCTGCTTCGTAGAGTTCAGTCTTTCAGTGAAGTCAGGGTGCTCCAATTACGATACAAGACTCTCATCCCTGGCCATGAGATGTCAAGTCCCCAGTACAAAGTTATGATGATTTGAGAAGGGCAAACTGCAAGGTTACTGTAGATGGGGCCAATTTTAACCAAAGCAAGTCATCCCCAATGGTAAGCAATCACAGTTCTGACCCATGTCCAAGCTCATCTTTTTATTTGTGGAAAACACAGCAGCACAGAGATAAGTTACAGTAATCTAAAAAGAACCAAAACAAAAATCAACACACACACAAAAAAAACCAACCCTCACACAAGCGAATAATACCCAACCCCACCTCCCAGAGCAACTACAACATGGTCTATACGTCCATATGACCAGAGAACATAAATGCACTTACCATGACAAGCCAAGCCAGCACCTCCCTAACTGCACTTGTCCTTTTCCAAGGTCACTTCAAAAAGCTCTCTAGGCTACTTGGTATAACTCAAGCTGCTGTACAGAATCTGCTCTTAAATAAATATATATACACACACATGTATTTAAGAACCTGTGAGTACAACGCCAGCCCCTTCTCGTGTTTGTTATGTTTCTGTTCAACCAGCTGCACCCAGACATGTTTGGTAAAAAACACAGCTGTGTAGAAACCCCATTAAGGAGAACAGTTACATTTTTAATTACCTCCAAGGCAAAGACTGCAGCATACAAAAACACAGAAGGGCCATGTTTTGCTTCGGTGGTGGGGTTTGGTTTTGTTTTGGGGGTTTTTGTGTTTGTTTTTTTTAAATTTGTTTTAAAAAGTGCTCAAGCCAGTGGCAATTAAAAAAATTCCTGCAGTAGCTTAGAATCAACTAAACCCCAGAACAATCCATAATAATATCACACGGTATCACCTTATTTATCAGCCCATTGCTGCTGAACCACAGATAACAAATTTCTGCCCCAGACATAAATAAGTGAGGGCAAATTTACGTCATGCAAAGAAATGAATCAGTGAGACAAGCAGAGATGCAGATAGCGTGTTCTTTACGTTCAAAACACCAAACTGGTCTGGAAGCATTGCAGTAAGTGTGTATGCTACAGGAAAAAATTTGTGGGGATCACAGGGATATTTTAAAACCAGATGCAGGCAAGATGCATGAGGACAGAGTTTCTTCTGAAATGTGTGAACTGAAAACCGTATCCAAGCCAGTAGTTCGTGCACAATTTTAACCTGCAGCAAGGTCACAGCTTCACATACCTACACAGAACTCTGCATGCAGCCAGCCTTGGCCCTCTCCACATGGTTTCTCTCTAAAGAATGGGAACAGTCCATCAGTTTACCCCACGGGCTCGTTTTGAATCTTTAATTTTGTTATGTTCAAGCTGCTCAAATGGAAATCACCTAAGAAGCACAGAACAGAGGCTTAGCTCATACTAGATACAAAGATTAGAAAATCCGGGATTTCCCCTATCTCCTTTCACAGTCTTCATTTAGTCTGCCATTGGCAACAAACGAATGTAATTTCAAGAAAAGATAACCACAAAATAAAATAATATATATTTTCCACACAACAAAAATAACTGACAATTGTTATGGGTTTGTTTGTTTAATAATATATTAATATGAGAAAAGTAAGAGAGATTTTCCTTCTTTGTTTCAGCTCAGTTTCACTAAATAGCTTATAAAACCCCCAAAGAACATGTCTGAAACTGCAAAGCCACAAACACATCCCTCCCCACTTCCCTTCCCAAATCCTAGTCCCTACTGTGCAACTAGGTAAGTCTCAGAGAAGGAGAACGGAGTTTTATTAGTAGAGGGCTCAGAATTGGAGGGCAACCACTGAACCTTGCCTGGAGCTAAACCTCTAAAGTTACTGGTTGGCTAAGCGTGCATGCCTTTGATCAGCAGAGTTCAGAGTCCGCTTATTTAACCTCGACAGGAAGAGCTCACTTATGTGGTGCAAGATGAGCTCTTTCCTACACTTTCTTCAACAGTTTTATAAAACTGGCATACTGACAGGCTCTGCACATATCCAAATATTAAAAATAGCTAGGCAAGAATTTACAAGTAGCGATATTGCTGATGACAACTCACAAACCATCAACCTCCCAAACTGCATTTTTTTTCTGAGCCAGGTCCGCAAGAGATCACAAGTTCCAGCATCAAGGACATCTCCTGAATTAAACCTGATAATCCAACAATCTCGCAAAATATTTAAGGACCATGTGCTTGGTTGAACATCCTACCAACATAAATGATACAAAACTGCAGAGAGAGAGACTGAGAAGGTCCTTCCAGAAAAGAAACCCAAAATATTCCAGTACCTTCCTTGTTTATAGAATACCTAAATCAAAACTGGACCCAACAAACTCCCTGAAACATTTAGAGCAGGATTTTGCAGATGCCTGTGCACCATTTTGGTGGGGTCACATTAAACACGTCTGCAGCCTACACTCACACGGAAACAAGGTGCTGATTTGGTTGACCCTCGGGGAAAAAAAGTGCAAATAAGACTATATGCAGGCTGGGGTGGAAGAACAGCCAAGTCTGCCTGGTTCTACTGCTCAAAAGACTTCCGGCTGCTGGGTCTTGGAGGTGCTACTCCTATGCCCATGCTATGCCCCAAGTACTTAATTCTTTACATGAAAATTGATCTGTGCACTACATTCCATTATTTGTGTATTGCTCATCATTGAAAAACTAACATAATCTGCAGGCATCTTTTGTAGCACCTTGAAGTCTCACTCCAGTTGCTATTAGCCAGCCTTTCATAGCCCACAAGCCTCCCAAGTCATCTCAGCTTACTCATCCCTTAAGGCTTTTCTTCAGACAGAGACTTGTGTCTACATTAATCGGTATGAGTCACAAAGAAGCCCTTAACTCCAACACTAAAAAGGATATGGATCTTAGGGAACCAGATTACTTAGTTTTATATCATTAGAAGTTTATCACTGCTTACTTTGGTATCACCAGAATGAAAAGTGGTCTGTCCAGATTTTGCTCTGAGGAAGGGAGATCTGCTCAAATACCCAAACAAATGGTGCTGTTTCTGCCTTCCCCTCCCTTCACAACGACAGCCATCAGCAATCAGAGCTGCTCAACAACACATTCAACCAACAGTTCCGGATTTGTCTCCAAAATGTAAAATGCCTATCCAGTTTAAAAATTTATTTCAGAATCACAGTATTAACAGGAAAAAAGCAAGATGAACCTTCCCCCCAAGCCCCAGGGACAATTCATTCCCATGTCCTGGTTTCGGCTGAGATAGAGTTAATTTTCTTTCTAGAAGCTGGTACAGTGCTGTGTTTTGGATTTAGCATGAGAATAATGTTGATAACACACTGATGTTTTAGTTGTTGCTAAGGAGCACTTGTCCTAAGTCAAGGACTTTTTGGTTTCCCATGCTCTGCCAGGGAGGAGGTGCACAAGAGGCTGGGAGGGAGCATGGCCAGGGCAGCCGACCCAAACTAGCCAAAGGGATATTCCATGCCACAGGACCCTGTGCCCAGTATATAAACCGGGGGCAGTTGGCCAGGGGAGGGGCCCAATCACTGCTCGGGGACTGGCTGGGAATCAGTCAGTGGGCTGATGAGCAACTGCATTGTGCATCACTTGTTTTTCTTGGCTTTTATTTCTCTGTCTCTGTTATCTTCCTTTTCATTACTATTATAATAATTTTTTTTCAGTTATTAAACTGTTCTTATCTCAACCCACAAGGTTTTGTTTTTTCCCCCAATTCTCCTCCCCACCCCACTGCGGGGGAGGAGGGAGCAAGCTGCCACATGGTGCTTAGTTGCCAGCTGGGGTTAAACCACAACACCCACTAGGTTCAATTCCCAAAGGATCACATAAAAAAACCAGGAAATTAGTTTCCCTCACCATACTTCCTAACCTTTTCATCAGTTTCCCATATCTGGCCAAATACGCCTTGTAAAGAATCTTTCTGAAGTCACAGGCCAGCTTGGAGACCCCTACTCTTTACTGATATTTTCCTTATTGGGAAATCTGCCCATCTGCTCCCTACCCCCCGCCCCGCCCCACCCCCCCACCCCATATATTAGGCAAACTAGAATATGCACACTTTTCAATATCTCCTAGGAAATCACCATTTACTTAGCACAAGTTTAAGTGGATTAAATCTTAGTACATCCTCAGATGATCAAAATACCAACTTCTTTGGAAATAACAATACGGGGGAGTTATTGTTTTAACCAAGTGTGCACTACCCTTTACTTGAGGACAATCCAAAGAGAGACTGGGCTGTTAATCGGGAGGATGATGAGCAGCAGCATCAACTTGCCACTAACTGGCACAAACATTTTTACTCTCCTACAAATGATTACTGCAGTGGAAACGACTTGTAAAGCTTCCCACCTAGGCTAGGAAAAGGAACTTAGATATGGGTTATTTTGGGCCATTTTATGGCAGTTCTTATGAAACTAGTTATAGAAAAATGCTGCACTGTATGTAGTAGAAGTGGAAAATGACTAATTGTTTTGAGACTTCAAAAGATGGGAAGAACAACAGCTAACACCATAGCTTCACTGGGGCAAATGAGAACTGCAAGACAATAGAAACTCAACCAAGCACATGCTGCTAAGTATTTTTTTAGCTGTCTAAGCTGATGAGATATTCTTGATGCTGGAACTTGTGAACCCTTGTGGACCTGGCTTGGGTTTAAAAAAAAAAAAATTAAAAAATTGGAAGTAGGTGGTTTGTAAGGTGTCATCAGCAATATCGCTACTTGTAAATAAGATTCAGGATCTGGGGAAAAAAAAAAAAAATCTAACTTACATGCTTTAAATTAAAAAGGGATGCTGCATTGGTTTTAAAAAGCTTACTGTTGGTAATTAGGTTTCTAGTCCTAAACAGCTTCCACTGTTACAGCTCAAACAAGCTCAAACAAACAGCTTTAACTGAGTTGCCCATCTCTTTGTGTTTTTGTTTTGATAGAAGCTCAATTATGCTCAGGACAATGCCCTGTCTCTTCATTTTGCTGTGAATAGGAAGCAAGGGTGCCATTGTCACCCGGCTTCAATTCAGTCACAACAAAGGGGTCTGAAGTGCCGAAAATAATGGGCTACCTAAAGTAGCTAGAAGGAGGAAGGAGTGGGAGCTCTGCGCTCGCCACAGTCCCCCTTCATGCAGCCCTGTCTGTTCCTCAAACCGGGCTGATGCTTCCTCTGACAACAGCCATGTCAGGGGCTGGTGACACAGGACAGACGCAGAGCACTGGTACCATGCCTGCACACAGAACAGTGAGGGGCATGGGAGAGGAGTTGAGCAATGAGGTGCACAGCTCTGTCTATGCTTCCTAACTAGGGCAGAAGAAAAACGGAGTAGCTGTGCAGTTTGTTGGTTTGTTTTAAAGACAAAGCAAAACCAGGAGCCGTGACCTTTAGCATATGGGTGGGCTTCGGAGGGGGGAAGGAAAAGAGATGCAGGAAGGCACGGAAGGACAGTAAATCACACAACGGATTCAATTAGAAAAAGGAGGAATGCATTTTGTTTTTTAGAAAAACAGAACATAGTATTATTAAAATACAGCGTCAATTACGCTGAGATTGCAAGGAGTGAATGAAACCTAGTAGCAGACTGTTACTGTAGCTGAAATCCCCTCCTCCCCCTTCTGGTGCCTCATTCATAAATGGCTGCTCAGGAGCTCCAGCTGCAGAGCCCGAGCACCGGCACGCACGCACAGCAGCGCGTGCCCCTCGCTGAGACACAGCCAGAGGGACAAAACTTGCTTTAATAAGTATTTAATTACTTTTCCATAGTCATCCATTCTTTCTCTCCTCTCTCAAACCTCTTCCTCAACCTGAAATCTGGGATGGTGGGAAGACTTCGCAAGCTTGTTTACCGAGAGTGGCTTTACGGCTGCCACCCCGCGATGGAGGTGCCGGCACATCGGACAAGAGGAATTCCAGCAGGCTCAGCCTGGGTTTCACGCAGCACCTCTCCTGCCAGCCTGACTTCTAAAAGCTTGCCTTTGTCCTCACTCTGCACAGGGGGTTCCTAAGAAAAGAATATGTATATGTATGTATATAGAGAAACAAACGAGTAAGACCAGATTTCAAGAAGAAATTAATCGCCTCAAATTTTGCTGTCTTAAAAGCAATGAAAAAGCTTTCCTATGCGTCCCCAGCTTACATGCATCTATAGGTAACTCTTCCTCCTTACATTTGCCTTCATGTTATTCGCAGCTCAAAATTCCTTCAAAAAATTTTAATTAGGTAGAACAAGACTCAAACGTGCCATAACAATATCAGTACTAATAAATCACGGGCAATACAGTATACTGTTTGTAGTTACAAAGGGGAATTTCCACAAATGTTGGAAGAAAAAACACCAACGGAAGAAAGAAGAAAAATCAAATAAAAATGTGCATAGGAGTGAAGAAGGTGCATGAAGGAGGGTAAAGAACCCACCTGTTATGCTCAGGACTTGCACAGATGTAGGAATGCTAAGAAAAACTTTTCTAAAAATTTCCGAAAAACTAAGTAACTAATGATAGATGGTAGAGGAGGTCAAGGCCTGACCAAGGACCTTATTTCATTATCAGAAAATAAATTAACTTATTGAAATTGTCACCATCAGTACGAGTTACTCATTTCTGATTCTCCTGCTACACAAACAAATTCCTGATGAACAATGAACAATTCTCCTGCTAAACAATAAATCAGGAAGTTTTAATCCACTTCTTACAAAGCCATTTAATAACAGACTTACTTTTACAGCCAACTTTCCAAGAAGATAAGTAATTCCCTTAAGAAAGCAGTTCCTTATTCCAAAATTAGAATAATTTGACAATGTAAATAATGACAAATAACATCTCTCTTCCATTTTGCTAAACCTCCAGAGAGGCCCCCAGCCCAAACAGCATGCAAGTGAGAGCAGGCATTTGACCAACTCACAAGCAGGAAAAGAAGGCCTGCCCTGCTGATTTCTTCGTTTTACACTGTGTACGAAGAAAGGAAGGATCACATTTACACTAGCGGAAAAATAGGTATTGCAGAACTAACCCAAGATCCCAGCTACGTCTTTATCACCAAAACAATCTTCTCTCTAC
>JAVKLA010000002.1:19514089-19543461 GCA_034782735.1 Sagittarius serpentarius
CCCCCCCCCCCCCCCCCCCCCCCCCCCCCCCCCCCCCCCCCCCCCCCCGTGAATTAACTCAAGTTCAAACTTGAATCAAATGGATTAAAGGTGCTGATTATTTCAGTGTCAACGTTTCATAGAAGTGCCCACAGAATACTGTGAGACGGTGCAAGACCCTCAACAGCGATCCATCATCTCACAGGCATTTCAAAAGAAAAAAGGGTTTCCAAACTCCCAACAAGACCACCATTACCACATCTGACCCACCTGGATGTATTCAGTTACCAAAAGGAGGCAGTAAAAATCCTGAGAGATTACTGTTTACTCCACGCATGTATCAGTCAGCTCAGATTCACAAAAAAAGGCACTCAAAAAGTGCAGGAGGTGTCTCCCCCACTCCCACCCCACATCACCTCTCAGGTTCCATTCCCTCTTGTCACACATCCACGAAACCTGGAAGACAATTTTTTTTACCTGTAGTCACGGCCTCTGAAGAGCAGGCATACTGTCATCAGATCCAAAGAAATAAACCACAGCCAGCATCTCTCCCCAAAAGAACTATTTGTAAAATATTTTGAGAGTTGCCTATGTAAGTCTAAAGCATACTTCTGGGGAGAAATTCCCACTGGCATTTCATGAAAATCATTTGCAACTGTTATTCCCCACAGGTGTGATCACCAAAGATTTTACACTCCAGAAGACATGGCTGAACCCACAAGCTCTGCAGGAGAACATTTCTTGATGAATACTCCGGTACCAATTTTCTATGGGCATGGTTTCCATTTACATTTGGGGAACTGTTTTAATTAAAACAGCACTAGCAAGGACAGAGAATTCTTAGAGCAGAACTGTAATACTGAACTCCTGTGTACATCATCTCTGCCTCCTCCAGTATGGGGCACTTCAACAGCAAGAAGAAAAAAGCATGCACAATTTGCCAAGTAGAACACATTCCTGTATCATTAAACAGAATGAGAGAGAAATCAGGGGCTAGCACCCATTCAGCTGCTTGTTTGGCCTGATTCATCTAAACCAAATTTTTTGTTTGGCCAAGACACACACCAAACAGTTACACTCTCTCAATGCACAAGGCCGCATGCCTTGAGCTAAGCTATTGTGCACCGACCACATTTTAAGAGTGCCAACTAAAGTTGGTACTAATGTTTTTATTTTTTTATATATATATACACACACACATAATACATATGTATACATATATAATGTGTGCATATGTATCTCAGCACTGCTTCAATGAACAAAGCAATGTCACGAGTTACAATCAAAGAACCACTTTTATGAGAAAAGAAAACACAACATAATGATCAACCTTTTTCACAGCACGGGCTTGGAGCTTCTTTGTATGTAAACCTCTGGTCACTGCTGCATACCACAATGTTTTAGGAAACAACCAACAAAGAAGGAAGTTGCTTGATTTTCCTTAAATTCTGTGCATCTGCCCCCTCCCCCCCCAATAAGTCCTTTGGCAGTGGTAGTATGTGATGAGACAAAGTCTACAGACAACCTCAGAGGTAAGTGAAACAGCCCATTCAGGTTACACAAAAAAAAAACCAAAAACACCACCATAAAAAAAAAAACCAAACACACAAAAAAAAAAAAAAAACCAAAACCCAACAAAAACACCAAAAGAAACACACTCAAAAGAAACACACCAAAACCAAACCAAACCCCACCCCATCCCCAACTTCAGAGTATGGTATCCTTTAAAGCTCTACAATACCCTGCTCTTTAGTATCAAAAGCAGATCAAACTTTTCAGATAAACAACACATTTGGTTGTTTTTGTAGCCTATAAATCACAGCTCTTCCTCTAGCTCATGAATCAGATATTTTCAGTACGGAAAATATGACAATCTGAAAGAGTCATTCTGTCTTAACCTTAATCCTCCACAACCTCAAGCAGCACAGATACACGCATTTTGTACTGGAGGGTCCAAAGCACATCCACATCACACTTATCCAAACATCACAAGCCACAAAACACTCCCCAACGCCCTATAGCTAACTTAAAGCTTCTCACACAAAAACTAGAAGCCACAAACTGCAAGTGCCAATGATCTTATCTTGCAAGAGGAAACTTGCTCTCAAATCTCAGCAATCTACTAAGACCCAAGAGGGCATTTAGTGATGGAAATAAATTGTTCACTTTGAACCAGAAACTCTAAGAGGAGACTGCTCAGTATTTACTATTCATTAAAAATATTAATTTTGCATCCAGCCAGAAAGCCCACATATTTTTCGATTTTTTTCCTGGAGGTGTCAGCTCAAAGTCTCTTTTACAGGCTGAGCACTGGCTTATGACTAGTAAAACAGCTTTTATACATTCCTCTTCCACTTAAACATGATTATGTACTTTCTTGCAACTTCACCATGATCAAAGTCCTCACAAAACAGCAAAATAAAGTGACAAACAGGATGTACACTTAGAACTTAGTTGTGCTGGCAAAATACACAGTATCATTTACATTTCATTTCAGATCAGTTTGTCCAAAAAGTAACAACTACAAATCATATTATGCCCATTTCACCAGGAAAAAAAAAGATAAGATACACAAAAAAAAGTCGAGTAAATTAGTTTCCATGTCTGTCACAAAATAAGAACAGACTATTTCTGTTCGCAAAGATACAGCAACTAAAGACAAAAGTAAGGAATTAGTATTTCCTGTCACACTGGCAACAGCCAGTAGCAATCAGAAGGTATATGGTTAGCAGCCAGGCTTTTCTGCAAAATAGTGGAGAGATCACATGCAAAAATCAAGCCAGTATCAGCTGCTTCCTGTGTCCTAACACTGAACCCCTGCTTACAGTCCTTGAGTCACAGCTGGAACAGAACTTCACTTACCTCCATTTTATCTCAGCAACAGGTCACCCATTTTATTGCTGCATGGACACTGTGATATTCTTGTACTTCCAGTCTTTTCACTCACCTGTCAGTTCAATCCTCATGATCTACAGCTAATATTTCAATGCTGTACTGATAACTGAGACTGCTAGTGTCACCACTTGATCTGAAAGCATCTGTGTGTAGCTCAGTTAAAAATTCACTGAAGTTTCCCAGTACTTCCCACAGTTGATACTGGAAAAGAGAAGCAGGACACCTTACAGAGCACACATTTGTTTTCATATGGAAAGAACTGGTGCCAACTGAAGTTAGTTCTCACTTTCCTGGAGTACTCAAGCAGTATCAACAGGACTATTCACAATTTTGAAGTGTAGCACAGTCTTAAAGCATTTGCTGAAGACAAATGCTCACATATCAGTTCCTTTGCTTTTTTAACTGAAGTTCTCAACTAGATGATTTTGCTGTGTATGACAACAACAGGCTAAACACAACAGTAGGGGAACTGAGTTTCTCTCCATGTGTCATTGTCTAACACTGTTAGAGAGCTGCTTCATAATATGATTACATTTACCTGTCAACTTTCAGATGAATTTTTTGTGCTGTCAGATTCCTACAGGAACTCCTTGGGCATCCTTTTTTCTTCTATTCCACCACATGGAAGATGCTCACTTCTGCCTCCACAGTTACATTCTACTTTTACAAAGTCCTCTTCCAGATCTCTTCTTTTCAAGTTGACCACAAGTCACCCAACATAATATGCACAGTATGCATGCAGATAGCTCACCCTTGCTGTACTAGCAAGATCTGGATGTACCTACAGGAGGAAGATCATACTACTGGTGTAATACTTAATCCTACTTTCTCACTGCAGTTCAGTACCTCAACTTGCTGTGGTAACAACAGCTGTAAAAATGGAGAACACACCAAGGCACAGAACCTGTTTTCCTGTTTAGCTCAAGAATTACCCAATGCATACAAGTTTTAGTAATTATCATAAACCAGTTTTACCCCAAACTGTCAGCTCTAGCAAGCCCGTGTCCAAGGTGGGGGAACTTCCCCGAACTTATTCGGGCACAGTATTTAGCTGACTTAATTTGAAGCTGCTTTTCCCTTCAAAACATGCACGCCTACTCAGCAAACCGTAACCACAGCTGACTCAGAGGAGGAAGACAGGCTCCTCAGCTTTTTTCTTCCTGTACAAGACAAAAACAAGAGGGCACAACATTCATTGCCTCCCTCTTTCCTCCCAATCACAGCCAGCTCAAACAGCACTGGCTCATAAACAGAGCCAGCAGAAACCTCTCTCTGGGATACAAGCAACAACAAAACCTCCAGTCCAGTGGTAAACAAGCATCCTCAGTTCAATCTCGGGAAGGCTATGGGTTTAAAAAACTATATGGAAAGCCAAACTCCATGTCATTTCTCTCCCCTCGACCCCCCCCCACACACACACACACACACAAAGGGCAGAAACAGGCCACCCTCTCCTTTCCCCCTTTCGAGGTGCCTCACGCTGACATGCTTGCTGAGACTAGGTTGTAGTGCCTGGAGCAGCTTAACACACAGGGCCTCGCAAAGGCAGGAGAGAGGGGCACCGAGTTACCCTCCCTAAGCACCACTTTTAAAAGCACACGCTCCCTGTCTCTCCTCAGCACTTCGTTTTCTTCACCCCTTTCACTGTTGCTGTTTGTTTTCAGGACTTTACAGAAAGAGCCAGCCTGCTATAACCACACCCTGAAATAAAAAAAAAAAATTCATAAACACAGACTGATTTACATGCATGCATTTCTTTGCAAAACACATCCTTGGCACATAAAAATCCTCTGGTATGGGAAAACACCACCTCTACTCAGAGAGCTGCAGCACAGAGAACCCGACTTCTCAGTCGGCCACCTGGAGCAGAAAACGCACTTCCAGCTTCTCAGTAACACGGAACAAGAATCCTCCCCAGGTATGCGTGAAAGTAGCAACTCTGGAGAGACATCACAAGCCTTTTAGAGGCAACACTCACTGATCTTTATGCAAAAGAAACTCTGATGTCTCAAAAAAGTGCAAGAAAAAAAGGTCATACAAGAAATACAATCACAGAATCCTGTTCTCCGAAGCATTAAACAGACTTTAAGTCAACAACATAATTAGTTTCCTTTTTAAGGAATCAAGGCTGCAAATGAAGCACAGAACACAGCCTTTCCTGAGGATATGAAAGTGTTTTCTGTGTACAAAATTTCAAAACACTCCCAAGATGGCCACTTTTCATTTCAGAAAGGGGAAAGTGAAAAGACAGATATGACATGATACCACGTAATTTCAAGCCACCAAAGCAAGCAGGAATGAGGAACAGTTCCTACAGACTTTGTCTCATCACTCCCTCACTCTAACCCCATGCATGAAACCAAATGCAGAGTGCAAGAACAAGATTTCCAGGTCTTTCTTTAATTACTGGACTCAGGAAAAGCACCTTACAAAGCTCTAATGCCCCCATAACACCAGACTCATTCCTCAGTGCAGCTGATCATCCCCTGCAATGCTGTATACTGGACACACAAGCTTTTGAACTGATGTCCTCATGACAGGGCCAATTTATGAAAGAGTGATGAAATCTTTTTCACATGCAGTCAATACTTTTATACTTCTGGAAAGTCACTAGAAACTCACTCTTCCTAGCACTTTTGACTTTGCAGTGCTTTAAAATCCACATGGCAAATACAACAGAAGCACACTATTCCTATATGGGGTGCAAATCCATTTCAACCCCACTTGGCTACTCTTGTAAAGGATTCTTGGATTTCAATAACCACTGAAAAGTGTGCTACTACTACTACTTACAGCTACACTTAGATCACCATATAGTGAAGGGTAAGCAGCACAGCACTCTGCTCAGGGGCTAAACAAGGAGGATTTGCATAGAGAAACTTGTCATTTTGCCCTTGCAAGACAATGAGACACTGTGTCAGGCTCAGATAAACCATCCATTTGGTCAGATACTTAGCTCCCAAACCACAATAAGTAACTTATTTCAGCAGCACAAGGTTGCACATTATCACCAACGCACTATCTTCAGGATTTTCTTCCAAACTCTTAAATGTGGTTAAGTTCTTTCAGCTAAAGAACAGTATCAGGGAAACCAGAAAAAAAAGTATCAGAAAAAGAGTCCAACTTAACTTGCCTATTACCAACAGACACATTTTCCAAAGCTATATTTCAGTTTAACTACCACTACTAATGCTGCTACAGGTAAGAATTTGCATTATGAACCCTATTTTAATAAGTTTATTGCTCAGCTTCACAGGACTTCCTTTGGGCTGTAAATTACTCTGAAGTCTTAGCCCAGAAGCATTTTCAACCAAAAATCTTTGGTTTAAAGATATGCCATGTAAGTTACATCAAGTACAAGAGAAGCTTTTGGAGCAGCTTAAAATCATGATGTTATCCTTCTACAGGTCAAACTCAATACAGAAGAGTAACCATATCTGACATTCGGAGAAGCAGATTAAAAGACAACAGCTCCTCCAAAGATATCGCACCAGCTAGAACACATTTTTTTTACCTGAAAAAGAAACAAATGAGCATCCCTACAGTACGCCTATAGCACATGCAGTTTTACTTCAAGCACTTATTTCTGCATTCCTTGAACACCTCCCTTATTTTGAACAGAGCATTACTTTACTTTGAATGACACAGTCAATGTTGTCAGCATTTACTGACACTATTTTTCAGATATGTTTCATAAATCACACCTCAGAAATGCAAGAAAAAGCACTGAGGCTGGAAGGAATCTCCTGGATCTCTAAGTCTTGCTCACCCGTTCTCCCCATCACAGCACAACTAGATGACAGCTTATACACCACCTTCCTCCAGTTTCAGAAGCAACAAAACCTTTCCAGCTACTCAGGAATCCTCCAGCACAGCACAGTTGTGCGTGCTGTGGATGGGCTGCTGAACAAGTATCTCCAGCATGTGACGTGAAAGATGTCCTGAAACCGTAGGATGTTTGTATCAAACATTCCTCCTCTATGATCAACTTAAGATTTCTCTGAACTTCCCTTTGTTTTTCAACATAAGGATTGGGAGCTCTCTACCTAATAGGACCCACCCCGAACCACTCTCCTGCACAATGGGTTTCCTGGAGTTTTATGTTTAAGGTAGGAGGAGCAGTTGGAGTTAATATGACCTTAATTACACTACTGAGCTGCTCATCATTATCAGCTCCATTTCTGGCAGCAGCAGGTCCCCACTGAGCAGATGCTTGCAGCTGTTAGGCTTGCTGCTACTCAGTGATGCTGAGATTACGAAAAGCAGTTTCAGTTCCCCCACACACACCCCAAATGAATACAATACTATTAAAAAAAAAATTATTTAACTGACGAGCTGCCATCACTGCTTTCCTCTTCCCCTCCTCTCCTGCCACAAGTTCTTACCACATAAGGACTTGTATGGACTACTGAAAGCTAGAGAAAATGGTGTCATCACCAGATAATATAAAATATCAGACTACCTGCTAATTTCAGCTACAGAACTTGTTCATGGAAAAGGGAACTAATACAGAGCAATACAAGTTTTGAGCAACTAGTGGCTCCAACATGCACAGCCACATGTTCAAGCTCAAGCTTCTCAAAATCCAAAGACGTACAGAGCTCAGGTCTCAGACTTTCAAAGGCGCTTCTGTGTATGATGAGACAGGAATCCGTAACTTGCCTAACAGGTAGGAAAACACATTGATTCTATACCCAAAATACCAGCACTGCTATATGATCATACAGACATTGCCCGAGTGTGGTTTTATATGTAGTAAAATACAGGTTGCTTCTGTACCATCAATGATCCCTAAGTTAAATTAAAAGGATAAATTAGACCACTAACCACTCAGGAAAGATGGTATTTCTAATGCAGGCTCATGCAAGGGTGGGCACGTGAAATGAAACTGCCCTCAGTAACTGAAAACAAAGCAGTTCAGCAATCAAAGCCTTAAAGTCCGACACTACAAACCAAGTCCTCAAATCTCCCCAAATTTAAATGCAAAGATGAGGCCAAACTGAAGTCAGTACATCTCCCCAAAATCATACAGGCTCTTACAGACACATAAAAATGCAGCACTGAGGTCTGCCCTTCCTTCACAGCAGGGAAAAACAAGACACAGCCAAAACCCACAAGTCCCCATTTCATCAGTTTTCCAACCCCAAACTCACTTCCACACCACTGAACAGTTAAGCAGCACACACACACACTACATACGCCTTCTGTAAGAACAGTACTGTTCAACAGCCCACACCATTACCTGTCACTACCAACACAAGGACAGGCTGCTTAAGTCGGGAAGTTCAGGTGCTTGGAGTGGCAATAAGAACTTAAACTTTAAAAAATGGAAGTATTTACAATGTATTTTGTTACTTCCAATTGCACAATGAAAACAAAACTGTCCATAAAACAATTACTTTGAATATAAGAACCATCAAGACTTTTCAATAAGAAGTGACTGCTAATGTTAAATAGCTTCCTTGGGGGACTTTTAACTCTTATTCAAAGGAAAAAGTTAAAATTTTAAGATTATTTACCGTAGCCAATTAGGCTAAAGATGCATTCAACTGTCTGCATTTCCTAAAGTATGAGGTGCAGGAGCTAGCGGGTTAGGGAATTTTTGAACTAAACTGTTGTCAGCTGTGGCAATACTTTTTTGGTTTTTTAAAAAAAGATTTCTCCACAAGTAACAGCTTGACTGTCCTGAAAATTTTTTCCACATGCTACACTTTATTGTCCTTCACTTCACAGCTCTGGAAATTCAGAAGCCTGAAATGCACTGCAGTTAATAGTATTTCCAGTTTCTTAGATCTAATTACAACCTGAGCCACCACTGCAAGTTAAGTTATACTCAGTTTTGGCTCTTCCACCACCCAAAACAAAGTTCACATTTGTATTCTTAATTCACTGACTACATTTGCCTATTTTTAAAGTAGCAGAAATTATTTTTATTGTTAAAAGTAACTACCATAAATCAGTTGGGAGTTGCAGTTAAAATACCACTTGACTATACGATAACTAGACAGTAAGAAAAACTGATGATACAGACTGCAACTAGACACAGCAGAAAGAACATCAACTTTTTTCTTTTTTCTAAAGTAAGGATCCAGAAACAAACTACTTAGAGAACAAATGCATTATTCATTTCTATGTAACACTGCACACATACATAGAATACAGTATATACTCATACATGTTCGCAATATATTTAATCTGTAAATTAAATTAATGCATTTGAGTGCTTTATATTTTGACCTGGTCAGCAACACACAAACAGCAGCAATGAAACTGCCAAAGATGAGGTTATTTTCACTCCACTGAGGGGAAAGCTCTGATCACAAATTATCAGTGAATCTACTAAATGCCACAGAGAATTCAGAAGTCTCAACGATAAGAAAAGTAGCAAGGTTAAAGTCTGTAGAGTGCAAATGCCAACTGCTCCTGTAGCAGTGAGAGGGATCCCAAAGAGACAAGTCTGCTTGGGGCCGGGGGGAATCTTTCCCTAGACAGCAGAAGTTGAAATGGTTTCTACAAAACCACTTACTAGGTAGATTCAAGGTCAGCAAAAAGTTACCACCTGCAGCATTGCTTTGCAATGGAAGGAAAGGACTTTAGGAATTCTGCATGTGACCCCACTTTGAAGCAGGTGCAAATAGTCCTACAGCCATCAGGTTTGGCAAAATTTAAACACTTAATTTTAAACTGTCTGGATGAGGAAAAAAACAATACAACTAACACAAGAAAGGTAAAACAGAGCTACAGCAAAAGGTTGGACGAACCAACACCCCATAAATGTGACTGGCCAGTCAAGTGGATGGAGAAGAAAAACTCCCCCCCTGCCCCCAAAACAGGAAAAGTTGTACTGTAGACCAGTCATCAGGAAACCGTAGAGGAAACAAGCAGGTTTATCTCACTAAGCCCCTAAAGACTTTTCAGGAAGTACTCCAGGAAGCAATGAAAGGCTTCCCAAGCCAGCAGTGGCTGCCAGGAGAGATCCAGCAGCCAAGTTAGGTCTAAGGGAGGGGCAGGGGTCCAGGTGGTATATCTGAAGCTTCCTTCCCTCCAGGGAGCAATAAAGAGGCTTTACCACGTGGTATGTACTCCATCCCCTCTCAAAAGGCTGATTTGGCCAAGTGCAAAAACCTGACACTGATTAAAGACAAGAATCTTCGCCAACATACAAAGGAATTAAACTTTTTTTTTTTTTTGGGGGGGGGGGGGGAGAGAAAAACACATTTACAGTCTATTTCCATCTCTTTTCAGCAATATGAGACACTGCTTATTCCAACAGCAAGCAAAAGCTTTCAATAGAGTGGATGAAACATTAATATTTTCTGTTGCATAGGTTTCAGAAGTCTGCTATTGCCTTAAGGGAAATCCAAAACTACTGTTCAGGTACTGCACGGCTTGCGAGCCATCCAAATCCTCTGCTCGCCTCTCCAGCACCACTGACAAAAATGCAACATTCAGATGACTAAAGCCATCAGGTATGCTTCCAAGGATTACCAACTGTTGCCCCAACTGCTGCTCTGGCAAAGCACTGTAATGGCTTCTGACACATTTAGAGACATTTACCAGGCTCTGGAAATAAACCAGCCTTGCTACTCCAAACGCAGAGCACTGGATTTCATACACCCATGTTTCACGTGGAATCAGGACACCAGTGAACAAGGTACAAAATGCAAGCAGACTATCTAAGCAGCTTTTTGTAGATAAAAGGGAAGAACGGGCAACACAGCTCTTTAAACCTGAAAAACACTAAGTAATTGCAAGAGCACTTGTATTTTTAAAACATTCAAGGCCATTTTCAAAGTTATTTGCTATTGATGTGTATATACACATCACTGATTCACTAATAAATTTACAAAGACTAAAATGCATAGGTACATATTAAAGGCAAGTCACCTACTCTTCACAGATTCATACAAAGCAAAAATCCTAGACACATACACAGCACTCTGACTAGCAAATTTGCTTCAGGCAAAATAGATGCTGTGCCTTCTCTCCAAGGCCATCGTGCAGGGGGCTACTGGACACTGGAGGGATTCACTTCAGCAGATTAAGTTTACCTAACACAAGCGACTTGGAGAGATGTGAAGACTTTTTAATTCACATCCTGTTGGGGTGTTCCAAGAGGCTCTTCAAAAACATACAGTGATTCTAGAAGTCCAGAAACTGAAAAAAAAGGGGCATATGGATGTTTGTGCAGCTCAGGATAAACTCCTCGCAACTACGAGTTATTCAGAAAAATCTTTCACTGCTCCCTTCAAGAGCTTAAAGTGAAATCATCACAGAAACAAAACCCATCTGAGTCAAGAGCATGCTTAAGAGACAATTGATCAGTTGTAATAAAATAAAATGCCTATGCCAGGTAACAGCCACATAAAAACCCCACCACACAAACGCCCCAGCAAGATTTTTGCAATAAATTTGTGAATAATTAATGACATAATATTTTTTTTAAAACCACCCATTTTTGGTCTACCCTGGCAATGAAGCAGTATCAGAATATATTATACTGCTGCTTGTTGTGTCATGATTTGAAGAAATTTAAATTTAAAGGACAGCATATCAAATTTAGTATAGATCAGCAATACGCAAGCCTGGAAGACAAGTACTTGGATTATTAGATAGTTGAATAAATGTGGCATGGGCTCTGCTTCTAATGCAGTCACAATGCAAACTACAGTTCTTGGGGAAAACTCCAAATGCAAAAGCTATACAGGAAGCTGTGTCATCCACACAACGCAGCCTCTGAACATGTGGGACTTCACATCACTCCACTGGGTTACCAAAATGCCCGAAGTACAAGCAGTTCTATGAACCCCTCAAACTGTAGCTGAATCCCTCCTGTTCCTTTCCTCTTAATGCATCCTTTTCCCAGAACGAGCTGCAAATCTTCTGTATACCCAGGGAGGAGGGAATAGAGAGAAAAAAAAAAGGTTATATTCATCTCATGCATTAACTTTGCACAAGCCTTGTTACAAGCTGTACATATAGCAATGAAAATTTACCCTTTAACCTTAACTCCTAGCAACATATTAAAATTCTGGTAGCAGCATCTTTGATGCTTTGAAGACCATGCTGACTTTAAGAGTCAGTGAAAAACATACCTATGCACTGCAAGTCAATACTTTTTAATTTCTTCTATTCAAACTCTGTAAATTATTTCTGTAGTAGAAGATTTTAGGTTTAGCCAAGCAAAGAGGGAAAAAGGTTTGCCACACCTCAATGAGAAAAACCAGCAGGCAGACTGCAGACAACCACATACCAAAAGAAAACCTTGATAAAGTCTACGTTTGTTCAAGTAATTTATCAAGAGCAGAAAGAATTTGAGGAATACCTGCTTGATAGACCAAAATTCAAGTAAAATGATAACAGAAACATTTAACTGTTTACATTCACTCTGTTCTCAGCCTTTTTTTTTTCCAGCTGCTGTACTACATTAAGCAAACTGACTCACTTTGAAAAAACTGCAATGCCTTACCATAACTCTTAATGCAGACCATGTTCTCCACAAATATCCTGTAATTCCTATGCCATCACCTGACTGTATACTGCCTGTTCATATTCAAGACATACTCTGTGTACACAGAAACTAAAACTGTAGCTGGCAAAACCTCCATCATTACTTCCCCACGCAGCTTTCTCATGTTCTCAAGTTAGGAGCAGTCATCATGGCTCTAGAATGCACTTGGGAAAAGTGTGTTTGGTGGTTATGTCAGAGGACAGCAAGTCTGGCATCGGACTTCTATTTCAAGTGATGCCAATGACTGTGACCTTGAACAAGTCACTTCACCAGACATTAAGGTACAGACTTCAATGTGCAAGGAGGAGATGTGATGCTTAACTTTTAGATTCTCCTTTCAAAAGCAAGGGGCTATTCTGAAGAAGTCTTTCCAAGTACTAGATTAATCATACTGTAGATTATTTTTTTCTTAGTTCAAATTGATACATTATCCTAGGAGAATGAAAATATGCATTACTGTAAATACTGAATTCTTGAATGCTAGTGTTAAGAACTGTTGTTTGTAATTATTCATCTATTTTTCATCAATCATCACAACTGAAATGGACTCAAAATGCATTTTGTGTCTTTTCTTCATCGCTGCTTTTTTCTCCTGCTTTTCAGTGAAGTCAAATGTTCCCCACCCCCACCCCAAAAAGTCACACTTCTCAGTTTCACTTTCCAGTTGCAGAAGCATTCCAGATCAGAGCTGCTGGGTTGGGGCTGATCCCTCCACAGATGACAGTTTTTGATTTAACTAGAAAACATTTTTATTCATATCAGGCAATTCCACTGCCTTGTCTCTCTTCTTACTCTTTAAGTAAACACGACTTAAATTTAGAGCTAAAACTAAACTGATAGTGACCTTGTTATAACAACAGTACTGCAAGTGCCTTACAGTCCACTGCCAGTTCAAAGTTTAGATTCTGGCCCACTGACCATTGGAAAAAATAAATTAATATTTCATTACAAAAATAAATTTAAATAAACTATTCTGGTTTGCACTCTACATCTTTATCAGGAACACGAGGCAAAGCAAACATACTTTTTCCAGAAAAAGAACATCCCTAAGTTCAAAGGCAAACGGTAGGTTTCAATGAAAGAAAAATACTATTCAGCATCCCAGTTTACCACAGAATGTCACTGCTGTTCTGCTCTCAGCACACCGGCAGAGAGGTACTTAATCCTTAGAGGGATTTGTTTCAGCCCCTTTCCACTATGTAGATTGGAGCTGTCAAATTATTAGAAACAAGTTTATAAGATAGTTTATCAAACATGCGATTTTATTTGACTCCCCTGATCAATCCACAATTTTATTTTCTTTTTAACCACAAAAGTGCAGAAAACACTAATTTTAAAAAACAGGGCTGATTACAAGCCTCTGACAACACACAGAAGGAAGAGGTTGCCCTGTACTTGGGCAGATTCATCTGTCATTCCACACAGGGTTCCTTTATTTACAAAATTTGCATGGCAGGACACAGCTTCACTCCGGGATTATTTTCTATTTCCAGGTAGCAAAGCCATCCTCGAACAAACTGCGCTATTTCACCGCTATCTATAGCACATACCAGGCAGCAAGTAATTTTAATCCCAAATCCTCTTCCCCCTTCATTATCTCCAAACTGACACTAACAGCTTTCAGAAAAAGCATCTCTGACTGAGAAACTTTGATGAAACAGAGTCTTTGGATAAAAACCACTAGATGATTCCCTGCACTATAACAGTAACCAAACAGGCTTTGTCATGGTCTCTGCTTTTGCTCTTGCTATCATAGTTAGGAAGGGCACGCCTCCAAAAGTGATGCCTTTTGTTTGCATCTGGAAAACCTGAATCACTAAGCCCCAGAACTCAAACAGCTTTACATAAATGTATCTCAGCCAATGACACAAATTTTAAAATCTAGTCTTCATAATGCATGTAAAAGCAACTCCGCCTGTTCACCTGAAACCAACAAAACACCCTGACACCTTCATCAGCCCATGCACACACCCTTTTAGATTTCATTATTTATATAGTACTGCTGGTAACAAGTGTCAATAGCAGCTCAATCACAGGAAGCTGTTTTGGTGGTATCATCTTACGAAGTCTGTGACTTCCCCGTCTTCCTTTCTTGTTTTCATACCATCTCACTCCCAGCAAATCTCCCAAAAGGAAAATAAGGTGTGGACAGATTTATTTGCCAAGTTAAGTATCCGTAACTTGTTCCACGTTCCTAAGCCCTACTCAGAAAACGACCTTCATAACTGAGAACAAAATACATGCAAGAACATAAACCAAGGCAAAAAGCAGCCTCTAATTTTAGATATTCAGTTCATATTAAACTAATCAAGCCTATTAGTCTATAAAAATTATTTCAGTCACTTCACTTGAAAAGGGTTTTTTGCAGTAAGTCCTGGTTAAGTTTTGTTAGTTTTCCCCTACTTAGTCAAAGCTTAATAAAGAGTATTGTTGGGGTATCTTAGTTTAGCAAGAGCATTTGCAAAGCTGAGAGGTGCCCCAAAAACAAGATTGCCAGAATGAAGTGATGCTGCTTAGAGATTTGTATTTTTTTTCCACTTTGAAGAGTTCTGTAACTACATTTTATTGACTAGCCAGTGAGTGCTAATCTTCATGCAGTTCAGTAATAGTCTATTTTCCTGTATCAATTACTAAGAAATTCAAAAGTGAGAACTTAGCTTTACATCACAAGTTCTCACACTCCCACTGAGCAGCTACTACAACTGAAAAACTGCAGAATCTCAGTATTACAGTGCAAGTGGGGGGGGAGAGAGAGAGAGGAGGGGAGAGAAAACATGAAGGCAGACCACACACAACAAGCTCCTCTGTCCACAGCGTGGCAGAAGCTACGCTGAAATCAATGCCACCAGCCTTAACCTGTGTTACTAAAATTACAGCTGATTGGGGAGGAAGACTTTTTTTGGAGAGGGAAAGAGTATTAAAAATTTAAATTCTTCTCTAGTTATTCTCCAGGATTAAAAAAAATCTCCAGTATTCTCAAAGATTTCTGACTAATACTTATACCTTTATGCCCACTCTCATCCCAGAAGAACCTATAGTATTTCATGACTAATACAGACCAATGGATAGAGAGATGCTCTAAGGATGGCTGCCACTTCAGTAACAAGAGCACAATTTTGGATCACTTTCTCCATTTAAAACCATTTCCAGGCTCCCAGGTTACAATCAGAACAAGTCTATTCCATGTTCCCCATCACCCAGCTGATGCTAACTGAATGCAGACTTAGAGGCTTCCCTCTACTCCAGGCAAAAAGGTCACATATAAACAGCTTAAGACCTCCAAACATTCAGAGCCACAGACCAGGTTTCAGCCCCTGCTTCTCAATTCCTTGTGTTTCAAAGCAAGTCATAACATAATCCCCTAAATACTCAGAGATTCCCAAGGCTGTGTTTGTTAAAACCTAGAGCACTGAACGAACTTTCTAGCAGTTTTGTCCCTGTACTTTAACTACCTCCAAATTAACAAAAACATTGTCTTCAGAAAGACTCCATTATAAGATTTTTACTGAATCAGAGGGGCCAAATAATCAAAAAAGAAAAACTGGCTTTTCAGTCCATGACAAATAATTTGTGGGAAATATAGATCATCTTTTTCCTTTGTCTTTGAAAAAGAAATCTGAATACATTCTGTAGTATACCATCCTATAGGACTGATTTGAATATAGAAGTCATCACTGAGATTATAGGCTGATCTCTACAAAGCTCAAATCCTCCTCCTCCTCTATAGGTATGATGGGGCAGAGAACCTTAACAGTACAGCCAACGTATTGAAAAGAACAGAAACCTCAACTAATCTTTCCTCTCTTCTGGAAATTTGCACCCTGTGGGATAAACACCTGTTTAATCTCCTACTCTTTTACTAACAAGTCTTACAACTACATGCAAAGGCCTTATTTCACATAGATTTAAACATTACCACAACATTCTCGTCCCTTACTGCCTCCAGGAAGTCTGAGCAATTTGTAGAAAGCATTCCTACTGTTTCCCTCCTCCTCTACTACAGCAAGCTGCTACAGCACTAGAACTGGTGCATTTAAGTGTATACAGAAGATAAAGGCACCCCAGGATATCAAAATCACTTCTCCAAATGCAGCTAATAGCAACGACAGAAGCCACTGCCACCCCACCTGAAAAGATGTGGGAGGAACTGCAGGAGCAATCCCAGCCCACTGCAGAAGCCTGAGCCAGCCCCACTCTTCCCATCACTTATGAGGTGTAGGCAAACCTGACTGACTTTGCCTGGAGAAAGTTAGCACTCAAATTATTCTACCAGCTCTTGAGAAGAGGTAGAGCAACTGCTGGCACAGGAGCAATAGAAAACAGCTGGGAATCAGCAAAGTCTCAACAAGCACAGGATGTAGATGGACAACAGCTAAATTCATTTACTGAAATGAGTTAAGCTCTTTTGTAAGCTTTAGCACTGGCCTCAGATACGCCAGACAATACCCTGGTTACTCAATCTCAAGCATTCCAGGCAAAGGAGAAGCAAAACATTGAACACCCTCCCCTTCTGCAGTTCTTCCCACCCAACCCCCAAATATCCCCTCTTACAGACTCAAGGCAGGTTTACAGTTTCTTCAAGGAGAAAAAAAAAAAGAAATAAAAAGAAAAGGAAAAAAAAAAGAGTTGGCAATTCCCTCCATAATACTTCCTAAGAAGGACTTAGTTAAAAGCCTTAAAAAACCCATAAGCTATTATATCAGGGAGAGGTAGCTCATTATCTTGCTTAGCAAAGTCAGAAGTAGCCAATTTAGGCAGTCAAAATTTCTGTTTATAGTTAACCCTCACTTCCACAGCACTTGGAGGGAAACAGTACCTGTGCCAGACAGCAGGAGTTGCAAGGAAGTAATCCAAGCCGGGTGTACAACCTGTCTTAGTGAGAACTCTGTGCAGAGGCTGAGACAACTTGAATTTCCTTCAGCTCAGCTGCAACCTGTCATCCTTTCTACCCATACACCTACTTGACCCTCACAATATAATCATTATTTTAAAATGTTGCAGGAAGCCTTGAAGTGACAGCTTCATTTGATACATGTAACTGATTTGTTTTCAAACAAGCCTGTTCACTGATTATAAGAGACAACATGACAATAATAATCATACCTCAGCACGATTTAGAAACTTCCAATATTAGAGTACTTGTTCTACCACAAACAGTTCAAAATTCAAAATTCAAAATTCCCCTCTCTAAAGCAGACTTGTGCTTGGGAAGTGTTAGCAAGATTACTCCTAGATGGTATTTCAGTACAGCAGCATTTTTACTACACTTATCTCCTACTTCTGCCTGACATGTCTTAACTAAATTTAACCTGCTAATCCTAACACACCTGAGAGAGACAGCAGCAGCTAACACTATCACTCCCACCTTAAACAGGAAAGCAAACCACAAAGTAAGATTACTCAGATTAAGCGATTGACTTGAGGTCACAGGAAGTATATTGTCTATCCCGAATTTGAGCTTTGGACATGCAAACCTCCAGCCCTGAGCTTGAACCAACAGACCACTCTGGCTTTTTGCAAGCTGCTGTGGCAACCGGAC
The DNA here is from genome assembly GCA_034782735.1 of Sagittarius serpentarius. NCBI lineage: Eukaryota > Metazoa > Chordata > Aves > Accipitriformes > Sagittariidae > Sagittarius > Sagittarius serpentarius. The sequence continues at coordinate 19,532,014 of JAVKLA010000002.1, forward strand.
ATCCCCTTTCCCATTTCGTTTCTCAGCACTACCGATACTCATGCGTACTCGCCTCTGCATTTCAGCACAGCAGGTTTAGGGGCTGTGGCTGCCTCTGTTCCTATTACTTGGGCCAATGCATGCTCTGAAGAAAAGCCACACAGCTGCACAGTCCCCCCTGACACACACCACAGAGCTAAGGTTAGCTCTAACACTGTGCAGCCCCACACTAAACCGGCTTTCCACCGTCAGTGAAAGGCACCGACCCTTCACTGCCAGCCTCCCTGTTCCACCAGCAGCTGCTCAGTTGCCAAAGGAGAGAAACAAGGAAACATCAGTGAGCCCACTTAACATGGTTTGAAGGAACTCACTGAAGTTTCCACCAAGCAATCAGATATTCTGGGGTTTTTTTAAACCATTAGGAAAAATAGGTGTTGGCAACATCTTAGAGCACATCAGCTTGCAGCAAGAGTCCAAAAGGCCAAAGCAAAACCATTTATTTCTAGTATGCAAGGAGAAGGAAACAGCTCACAGTCCGGACCAGTACTTGGCATAACGTGATTGAATATATAACCAGCATTTTAAGTCACCTTGTAGACGACAAGAGACCTCCAGATCCACCAGAGTATTTCAGCATATTAACCACTGCAACTAAATGGCACCTGGGCATTGTGGGTTCAAAGTCATCTCTGGTTAAGAGCAAAAATGAAGTATAAGCAACAATTAAAACCGAGTAACATCAGACGTGATCGACGACTACTAGCCCGGAATTAGTCAGCCCTGTAAACTGGTAGTTTTTAGGGTGGCAGAGGATAATTAAAATACAAAAGATTCACTAGATTAATCAGCTTGCACATGATATAAAAACATTTAAATTTGTGTGCATATTATGTGTATATTTCTTTTCAAATATACAAAATGAAGGTGCCTGCATATATTACACAAACTTCCCCTACACAGATATAGTACATCCAAGAACATGAATGTAACAGTTAATCCACGGTGAGCTCCACAAGGTACATCAAAATTCTTCATACTTAGAAGGTTGCATCAGAAAGAAAATGCTGTGCATTAAAACAGATGTCAGCTTTTGCTTCTTGCCTAAAAAGGTGGTTGTTCTTCTCTGTAAGGCTGTTAGGTGAGTACTGTTCCTCAGCTACAGGTGCAACCGGAGAGATAGACTGAAGCCCCTGTCCAAAGGGAGTATTGTAACAATACAACCACACAGGCCAATGAAGCACTCAGATACGCTTGAAAGGTTCTGCTGAACAAGATTCATCATGAAAGCAGATTTTTAAGAGACCCTTCTTATTTCTGCTTGAAGTCACAGGAATGAAGACTTCAAAAACTTTCCTTGAGAGACAGACCATGTGTATTGTATTCCTAAAGGAAAAGGCTATATATTTTGTTCACCAGCCACCCTTTTTCTCTCATCTCTTTTTCATTCCCTTCCCTGCCAAAGCATCAGTCCCAGAAAAAGTAAGTCCCTAATACTGAGTTTCATCAAGTAGTCATCTGTGCAACACCATCATGCCAGATGCTTTTGAGAAACTGTGCTCTTTACAAGTAATAATCCAAATTACTGAGACTGGCCAAAGTAATAAAGAAATCATGGCTCAAGGTCAGAGATATAAATACTTTCTCATCTTATTACTTGTTCCTCTTTTACTTCACACAGAACACTACAAATATAGCATAAGAAGGAATTTTTTAAAATCACCGATTTTAGTATTGTCTCCTTTGTAGTTGCTATGGATGCAGTATTTTGTTCTACTCAGATGCTAACAGTTTGACTGTTAACTCTTACTTGACTCGTACATCCTAAAAACACAGAGCTGCTGGAAACCCTCATCCTTAAGCATAAGGGAAGGTGAGATCATACAGGATTCAGCACTAACTCTGAAAAATCATGGGTCAACAAATTGTTGTGGTGCAGGCACTCTTGGCATAGGATTTTAAACATGAGGAAGGAGTACACTTTAATATTAAAAATTCAAAGGCCTAACACTTTTCCACATACTTTTAATTCAAACCTGCAAGAAGCAGCAAATGACAAAAACAACAAACAAACAAAAAAAACCCTGCTTTTCTCTTGCCTGATGCATCTTGGTCCAACAGCTTCCTGCTGATTTCTGTAGTTAAATGTTTGACCCTTGCCAGGAATGGGACCCAAAGTGAAGAGAGTCATAGTTTGCCAAGTGAAGCAGAATCCACAAACAAGCATCTCTCACTGGCTACAGACTGTTTCCTTTGAGCGATTTAAGAGGGAGAAGGGAAGCAAGCCATATTGTGGCAGGTCTGTGTATTCTTGTGAAATGTATTATTTACAAAATAGAAATTAATGCACAAAAATTTATTAGCAAAGAGAAGGCGGCACCCAACTTGCTCTCCAAAGCCTAGTATGTTTTTTTCATCTCATCTCCCCCCACTTCCACAAACACGCATTCGCTCCCCAGAAAGCCTAGTGTAACAGGTTTGCTTATCTTGTAGTGTGTTTCCGCTGCCAAACACTAACTAGAGAAAGTTGCCACAGAAAAAATTTAGTTTCTCAAGATAAAGTCTTTTCTGTGTGTACACGCTGTCGAGTCGTACAAGTCCACTGGAAAATAACATGCATTATTTATTATACGTAACACTAGGAAATCTGTAACACTTATAAAGACCATTATGATGCCATTAAAAAGATTTCATGTTCAGCTTTCTAGGCATCTTGGGCACACAGCCATCACTACAATAATTATTATATTTATCACTATGTAAACTAACTGTAATGCTTCATTAAGATAGAGAAAAATGATATCACTGAGGTCCCTGCAAGAGTCAGTAACATTCTCCTCCGTTATATGTAGGCTTCCTATCTGCAACTATTTACTGTATCTGCTGGACTGCTCAAGAAGATTTAATTCTGGTAAGACAACACAGCAACACATGCTATAGAGGGTCCTGAGCTACTGTGTATGGCCTGAAAAGGCATTTTTGGAGTAACTGCACATACTGGACTCTCCTGAACACCATGGTATATACCTTTAAGCTTGTATAAAAGGCCCCAACCTATAGCCATACGTCTTCTAATCAAAATTAAACCAAAAATCCTTGATAGATGCCTTTTAAGGTTACCCAAGAAGTGAGGGAAGTCTCAGTGCTCTGAACACGAGCTGTACATCCATGCTGCACTGGGAAGAGAAGACAATAGTTCTGGCCCCCAGTGGGTTAAAAATTAGACCAATGGGCACGGAAAGCCACAGCTTCCTGCTATCTATTTGACTTAACAGCCTGGCAGGCACAGGCAACTGTTGTAAACCAAACTGTCCTGACATATGCATCTAGTTTGAATCAGAAGGATCCCTTCTAACATGGAAAACTACTGACGTGGACTTCGACGTAAGCTATAAGCCTTGGAGAGATTTCAAACATGTTTGACACTGACGTGGTACTAATTGTTCAAAACTCTTCAGATCCACAGGGACAAAAAGTTGCCGGCAAAGCCTCACTCTCCCTTTTGAGTTTGTGCAGCCAGAGCCTTCAAACACAGTGACTTTTTCCAACCAAAAAAAAAAAAAAAACCCAACAAAAAAAACACCACACACCGACATTGGTGTGTCCTCTGTTTTCCCTTTCCCTCCCCAGAAGATTCTGGTGTTCAAAGAGCAGACTGAGCTCTTTGCTGGTGGATTTTCAAAACTACTTAATACCAGGTATTTTTCATTCCTCATTAAGTAAGTGATAGGAACACTCACAAAACCCTGCTGCAGGACTCTGAGGCCTCAGTGCCTGACCTTACAGGTTGGACATTCTCCACATGGGTTCTACCTGTTTTATTAAATCAATGTAAAAAAGAAAAAGCACAGCTTCTAAAACAAATTTATAAATGTGCCACTTTTGGAATCTGACGTGATTAAAGAGGATGTGGTGAACAAAGTTATCAGAGGCAACTGTCTGAATCACACTAGCATCAGTTAACTGTGTCCTCTGCACTGACTAATACAATTTATGTCAGCACAACCACCACAAGATACTGGATCTGCTTAAATTTATGTTACTGGTAATGGCAGAGATGTTTACTGCTTCCCTATTTAACCACTAGAAAGGAATATAGTCCGAAAGGCCCAAATCCTTTTTCTTTTTTTAAGGGTTCTTATCTAAAAACTGTTATCCAGCTTCTAAAGCAGAATTCAAGCAGCCAGAGAGTCAGCAAGAACTGCGGTAATTTCCATTTATGACCAGCAGAATTTGCTCTCAAAATAAAGTAAATGTGGCAAGATGAGAGAGAGTGGCCACCCAGATCTTCATCAACTGGTCACTAAAGCCCTGTCACTACAGATAAGGGTCATTTAGGAAACAAAAGCACACAAGAGAAACGGGATTTGCAGTGTGGGGAATTCCTGAGGAGTGACAGTTTTAAGCTTCTAAAGGCAGGAAAAACAGGAGGGGTGATAAGTGCTGCAGTTCTTCCCTGCCCGCACACAGTAAACACTTCTAACCAGGCCACAGTGATTAAGCTTTTCCAAGCTGACTAGATTATCAGAGAAAAATGGGAAGATGCTTCCTGCCTCAAGTCAGCCCTCCTCATTACTGTCAGAGAGGAGAAAGGATCAACTTCAACACATTTTGTTACAGAGAGCATTATGCCTCAGAACACCGAGCATCTACCCCAGATTTACTTCATTTTGTTCTGCGTGAAAAGAATAAGGACAGAGGGGTGTTTCTTGTCCAGAGGGAGTAGAGGGAAGACAATGTAAATGTCAAGCACTTGATATGCAACAAAGCTAAAGTACAAACAAACTCACAAACTTCAGGGCCTGTTCTCCTCCCTTCACAGAAGGCAGACCCAATTGCTACACAGGCCACAAAATGAAAGCATCCCAATTCATACATTTGGGACTCTCATGCATTTCCTTACTGAAACCCCAAATGGTATTTTACCGTCAAATACTGTTATTTACTGAGGAATGCAAGACCTAAAGAGTAAGACCAAGATTCCATACACATTCTTGCTTTCAAGGGCAGGATTAGAGCAGCAGCAACATTATGGGTATTTCTACAGCCTCTCTGTCAAGAGAGGCACTCAGACATTTGCATAGTAACTGAAATGCAGCCACCACAGGAGCATGCCACATGCTATGTAGCAGGAATGGATTTTTGTACAAGAATGAACATTATCATGAGAAGAAACACTGATGTTGGCTACAGGCATGGGAGTCATGCAGAAAGCAGTGTTCAATTCCTATAAACGAGAAAGAAATACACATACTCAGTTTACAGATAAAATGCTTATGTTTCAGGCTGAGAGCAGCACACAGAACAAGCTCGTTGTCCACCCCAGGACAGAGAATTCCACGTCTCTGCTCTAAATCCTGCCGTCTAGGTAAACTGCAACATGCTATTTTCTAAGCGAAGTACATAATGCTAGTATCATAGGATTTTTTTTCCATCCCTTCATTATCAGTAAAAATATAACAGAAATACTGGAAGCTTTAGAAAACTTTTCTTACTACCATCTAAGTCTTCTAGGCTGACACCACAGGGTTGGGGGCATGAGAATACACACATACACGCTACACAGCTCTCCAACCGCACTGCTTTCTTCAAGGTAAAAATAATGTCACAGTGACCTGGAGTTACTGCATTTCTGCTGCTAAACACGTAAACATTTTAAAGAAAAGGTGATTATCAGTGCTAAACTATCACTGTGTCCAACAGGGCTTCTGCGGGCTACACTGTTAGTTCACTGTAATACTGAAGTTGGAGTCTCCCCTCTCCCTGCCACACAGATCTCGGTGATGCTGCAGAGCAGGGACATCTCTAACTTTGTATTCAATGAAAGCAGCAGGATCTGAGACGGAAAGGAAGCCCAGAGTAATCAATAATTCATGGAATTATGTGAAAAACTATTCCTCTATCTGTAAATGCATGAGTGGGAAAGCAATTTGGTTCAATTCTTCATAAAAATACATCAGTACACTGATTTATTTGGCGCACAGTCTAACCCTATAAATCTAGGCTGGGGAAGGAAAGGCAGCACTTCAGCAGGCAGGACAGGCAGCAAGGCTTATTTCCTGGCTTGCATGGTGGCAGGCAGCACTGAGCACTGCAGTATAGCAGATGAAGACTTGCTGATGGCCTCGCACCTTCCCCTGCTTGCGATGCAGGGAGCTCAGTGTACTCACAGGAGCAATGTTCAAAGTCCCCTGTGCCTGGAAGAGGGAGTAAGGGTGCAAAAGATCAGCTCACAGCCTTCGACAGTAGTTGTCTGCCTTGCAACATTCAAAGGAGCTTCTCAGTCCTGGGTGACTCCAGGGGAGATTACAAGGTACCGGTACAACAAGGAAAGGCGATGATCAGCAGTTGCAGCCAATCAAGTGGAAGAAATCCTGCTGCACAGAACAAAGTGACACATGTTTCTGAACAAGCTATACCCTTAAAACATCTCAAAAGTCCACAGATGCTGGCTTTATTCATCTCATATGTAAAAATAAGCATTTATCAGGGTGCTGTGCCTTTCATCTGCAATGCTGATTACTCTCAATTCCTGACATAAAATAGGCTTCTCCTAACACAAAATAACTGTGCCACAATTCAGAAAGTCTGCAACTAGTCCTGTTTCACTGACAGAGCAAGTTGATGCTAATCTGATTAGCTGCTAAAAGATGCAGGACAAAGAAGAAAATGGAACTCACAACTGGAGCTTGTACTTATTGCTTTTTCTCTTTTTAATATGAAAATTAACCAAAAAAAAAAAAACTGAAAAATGCAGTGTCTTTATGACAATCAAGTCAAAGACAGTCCTACAAATGGTAGCCTGTTACCCTAATCCAGCCCACAAACCTAGAAACTACACTGAGCAGAAGCCGTTACACTATCCCTACAGTTACAGCCAAAAGTGGAACTTATTTTTGGGTTAAACTGAGACCACATTCCCCAAACAAGTGGGGCACAACAGCTTCCAGTACTACATCTGTTCTTCTAGTTGCTATAATCACTTCTCAGTTAGCACTTCATAGTTAGCATGAGAGAAACCCCATATGAACTGAAGGAGTACACAAACTCACTCCAGCAAGAGCATGGAATCACACAGCATTTGCCTTCTAGAAATCAAGATGGCCCCATTACAGACCGCTCGCTGTTCAAAACCTTTGCAGAAAACTTGACAAACAAATTTTACAAACTTCATAAACTTTACCTAAGCAAAGGAAAACAGTGAGGCAGCATGACTTGCTAGCTTTTCAGATCTGGCATGGCAGCAGGAGAAATCAGAAATTCAAAGTCTGCCCAAAGCACTCCCTAGGTCTCAAATGACCAAGTACCCAATGCACTAGCTCCTTCAGCAGAGTGGTGGCCTTTCAGGGAGCACGCTATTCATTTCAAATTAAATCACAGCTACTTGCAGAGTTTGCCTGTCCCATTTGTGACCTGCCAAAGCTGTGAAGCTGTGGTCAAACTGTTGTGCCCACCCTGTGCTAGAGATGCACAGAGGCACTCCAACACTTCTGACTGATACCACCTGCAGTTTAGCACTGCTGTTAAGCTGAGTTTGGCCAATGCAACATGGGAAAGCCCACCCATCCTGCGGAGAGAGAACTGCAGACACACACAAGAAAAGCTTGAGAAGCACAGTTTGAGGTAACCCCCAAGCAAAAAGATTTTCATTGCAAGTGGTGAATGTACAGATCCAGACTAGGTGCAACCCCCAGAGGAATACCAAAAGTCTGAGTAGGAGCCAGAGTTAACTCTTCAAAGACTGTTCCTGCTAAAGACTAGCGAGAAAGAAGCCAGGGGAGCTGCAGTCAAGAGTTTAGATAGAAAACCACGGCCATGACTAGCTAACTAGTCCTACAGCTTTCACTCTGAGGCCATGGCCCAAACAATGGTTTCTTCTGAACTGCTATCATGGCCTCCTTTTATCTGTCCCACTAACACTTTCATTCTATTACTCCACCAAAACCCATCTGACACTTGCTAGTACTTCCCCACCCATTTCATACCCAAACTGAGACCTTACATGTTAGATGCTTATACAACCCACCACATCAAAGTCAGCACACAAAACTTCTCACTTGGATATTGCAAATATTGCTTAATTTGGTCAGGCAAACAATTTATGGCTGAGGTCTGATCCAAAGGGTCAAAGACTGAACTATTCGTTTAACTTCTTTTTCCTAAGTATTCAAGGAAGGACCCTCTTGAACTTCGCACGGCAATGTGGTCTAATACGTGCATTTAAAAAAGAACAAACGTATTATTGAAATCAGCATTTTGAAATTACATAGGTAGTCCTAATAATGTACCTCACCAGCTCCCACGTTAGAACGAACAACCATTCAAAGTTTTGAAACAAGTTGCAAGCCTGGCCATGAAACCAAAGAGCACAGATTTAAAAGGAGCTTCCAACAGTGACATGGTCTGCTACAGTGACATAAGAAACCTGGGCAAGCGTCAAAGCACAGGTACTGGACAAATTTAAGAAAAAAAAAACCCCAGAATTCAAACAGTTTGCAAATGAAAGGTAAGTCCCTTACACTAGGAACAGAATTATTAAGAAGGAATTCTCTCCTTTGTTACTGGTAACCAAAGTGCTACCTACATCAGTTGTAAAGAAAGCAAAAAAACCTGATTAGAATAAAATAAAATACAAAAAAAAATTCTTGTGCACCCTTATAAAGCCATCTCCATCAGAAACTAGCCCCCAGGGAACCATGCTAATTAGAAAGGCACAAACAAAACTACACTAAAGAAGGACTTTATTTACTCTGATACTATCATAATAAATTTCTTCTCCAGGGTGCACTTATCTTCAAACAAACATTATGCTCCCCACCTCCTCCACTGTTGCCACTCTGAAGTTTGTCATTTTAGTGTCTGATATTCAACACACATTTTCTTTCAGTAGCAGACATCCACAAATAGTTTGGATTTTTATACATGAGAATTTTCAGGAGTTGGAATTCATTCTTACCTAAGAAAGAGAAGGGAGTGCGAAATTGGGATACCTCTGAAAATCATACACATCTACCAAGCTAGAAGTTAGTCAGCACTTCTTACAAGTCATTACTTAAACCTATGCTCATGAGACAGCCAAGAAAAGATACTTCTTGACTATAGCAAAATAGGATAGAGATATTTCTTAACAAAATAATAAAAAAAGGACAGAAAAACATGGTACTTGCATAAAAAAAATTAAAGCCCTGAAGAATCGGATTATATTCAGGTATCGGCATAGAGAAACTCTCTTTAGAAAGTCCCCTCACTTGGAGCACTCTACTAGTTAGCACCGCAGATAAACCTTCTGTAAAACCAGCATTCTCATGTTTCACCCTAAAAACAGTAAAATCCAGGCTCAGGCTCATATCATGCAAAACAGAGTTCCAGGCTAAGTGCTGCCAAGAAAGCTCCTCAACGCCCCCAGATAGTATCACTTGAAGCCCTATCCACTTGGAGTCCCTGATAATTGTGTTATTCCAGACCACAGACTGAAATGGCCTCTAAAATAACCAGGGCCAGTTCCACAAGAGTTTTGCAGATTACAACCCAGACCTAAAAACACGTCTGATAACATACAGGAAGCAGATGTAGTATCTGCCATATTAGGAACCAAGGCATCCCACTGCTAGATCCCTAACTGAACTGAACGTAGTTTCACCATGCTATAAGAGTTTTGTGAAGTGCGAGGGGAAAAAAAAAAAACCAAACTGTTTCATTCCGCCTTCTGTTTTTAACACTTTTAGATCACATTTCTTAAAAAAACCCCACCAACTCTTTTCCCACACCCCCAGACCCAACATCATAAATGGACCCATTGTTTCTAAAATGCTGATGGCTAAGTTGTGAGATGATCCTAACTTCTCAACATTCAGCCCTCCATCCTAACGTTCAGGCACAAGCAAAGTCTTAAGAAGGCAGAAGCCTGACCTGAGGCAGACTCAGTTGTCTCAACCAGATGCACTTTCAAGACGATAAGAGCAAAATCCTACAGGCTCATGGCATACACCTCCACCCTCCTCCCCACACCCTGAAACAGGATACTGATTTAAGCTATACAATAGAGAACCCTGAAATTAAGATCCACATTCAGGAGATGACTGAGCCCTCTGGTAGAATTTACATGTGCAAGGCAGAATGCATCTCACTCCCTAGCAACTTCACGTTCCTTTTTCTTTTTTTTTTTTTTTTAAGTGTAAGGAAAGTAGGACTTTTCTTTTTGCTAGAATTGAAAATGAGACATTTTTGCTTCAGAAAGATTCCAATCTTTACCTACTAAGAGCAACTCCAACAGACCTGAGTTATTTCTGTAACACTGCTGGGGCTACAAGATGGCTCAATACATTTTTCTCTAGGGAGTAGAAGACGTGAAACAGAGGCCACGTAGGGTGGGTGACAGGAGACAAGAGACAGACAACTCATGAACTGGCACATCCGATCAAGTGGATGATATGCACTTACACCAAAGGTCTCCACTGAGTGGCATACACATCACTGGCAGCCCTTCGACATCTCTAAAAGGTATGGTATTCTGTCCCCACTTGATAGGCCTTGAAAACCATCCTACCTTTTCAGCAGAGACCCACCAAGTACCAGAGAACGTAAGGTACAGAACTGCACTTCGTGAGCCTCCTTATTTTGCCATTTAACTCTCCCATCGCACGCCAGATGCTCCCCAAGACATTCCACTAAAATACTTCAGTATTAAAAGAGGTGGAATTCTGTACAATTATTATTGCTGAAAAATATGCCTTATTGGTTAAATGACAATGTAAAACATGCTAACAGAATACTTAGCACCCCGAAAGGCCCCAAACACCCACAAAGCTCGTCCCTCTGCTGCAGGCTTGGGAAACAGCAGAAACTGGTTTCCATACCTGCTTGCCAAGCCTACTGCACTTGGGGTATAACATAAAACTTGGCTTAAATTGCCTCAGCTGCACCCAAAGACCCCTGCAGCACCTTCGCACTTGTGTTACTACAAGCCTTCGCAGGGCTGCACAGTGTTCTGGATCACGAAATTTGATCCAGGTTAAAAATACAGTTTATTTTTTGGGATCAAGTTATTTTTAACCTAGATGGGAGTTCTCTGCTCCCAGTCACTGCTCAAGCCCATAAACAATTGTACCAGCACAGAGGTTGGTACAGGGCAAGGAAGCATTTAAGCCAGCCATGCTACTGAGAGGGAAAATAAAAAAATATGAAAAAAAGCATAGCTATTGCTGTACAGCTGTGCTTCGGATTGATGACTGGCATCTTCAAGGTATCCTCTTAATACCTATGAAATATCAATTTCATTGCCACTGCAGTAACCCTCACACAATTGGTATATTCCCAGACCCTACCACAGAGTCATCAGATGTTCTACCAACCCAACCCTACACCCCTCTGAACATTCACTCTTCTTTGTGATCACTAATGACTGTGGTTCCATTTAAGACAAGATCCCTAGAATTCAAATTGGGACCCATGGGGGGGGGGGGGGGGGGGGAA
>JAVKLA010000002.1:19543471-19577135 GCA_034782735.1 Sagittarius serpentarius
CCCCGCCCATGACACGGAAAAAAAAAACACACCCGAACAAAAAAAAAAAAACGCCACCTCATATCAAAACTTATTTCCACATTCGCAGGTTTTAGTTTCCCCACTGCCTCTTTTCTTTTGAAGGTTTTCTTCACCGCGGTGACAGCTAGAGGTTTTTCAGTATGTCAGCCTGACTCTGCACAACAGATGAGAAACCCATCCCAGGCCCACACTGGGAAGTCAGCTCATGCCCTACTACCCAGCTATAGGAAGGAACATCAGCTTTAGCGAAGAGATAATGATGCAAGTATGGCCTTCATTTTCATACCACATTTAAGTGGTCACAGGCCTAAAATATTTTCACTACTGTTTCAAACTTACACTGGTAGAGAAATACGTCAGTAAGACCCTGAACCAACACTGAGTGCCACCAATGAGCCATTTTGGCAGAGATTGTTTTGTTTTAAATGAAATAAGTGTCATCTTTTTGCAGGTGCTGATGGGGCACACACAAGGAAAGCGTATTTTCCTTCTTCATTTGCTACTTATAAATAAGATTAGGCCATGATTCTTCAAATAGAGACAGAACACTACATATCTTTACTCTTACAAACTCAAAGTGCTTTGCCTTACTTTTTTTAATATTTCTAATCTTGTATCTCACTGCACTAGTGCTTAAAAAGTAGATCTGCATGTAGCAAGAGAGTTTGCAGCTTTTGCTCTTTCAGCATTTGTTATCAATGAAGATAATGCCCAAATGAAGTTTTGTTAATTCCAACACAATCCCAAAAATTCACATTCAATACTGATTTACATAGGTGTGGTCACAAACAGCAACTGAATGCATGCAGCTGCTGGAGCACGCTTCCCTGTGATTACACTGCAACCCAGCACAAAATTAAGGATTTTATCTTGTGGTGGGTGGGGCAAACTGGAAAAAACAATGCCTTTTTTTCTTTTTTTTTTTTTAATAAAATGGCTCCCAACTACAAGGATGAAACTTATTTGTGCATTTCAAAGTTCAAGAAATTTTAAAGGCAACCATGGGTAGATGAATCAGAAGAACTAATGTGGATTAGAGTTGAGGCAACAAAAGACTCTTTTAGCTCAATAAATGCTGTTATGGTTACTTCAAAAAATTACCAGGTTAAGTACGACTAATTTGTAAAATATTTAATTGTTTGAAAGAATGTATTGTTTTCGTGCAAATCTGAAGTCCAAATACTTCACACATCTTCTACTTAAATGCATATAAGCATGGCTTTTTTTCTTTTTGCTTGATTTGCAGTTACTTTTTAAATAAAAAAACTTCACAGATACAACTTCAAGCATTTCAGGGTTTCAGATTAGGCAATAAGCAAAGGTAATCTCTTCCAGAATTTTAACATGACCCTCACATAAAAGCACTCTCCAACATTAAATTGTTGGGTTTTATGTGATATGGATACTACTTTTTTCCTGTAAAACTATCATTCTAATCCTAAGTTCTTGTCTCAGAACATCATCCTGTAGCACAGGGCTCAAATACTTAATAAAAAGATTGTCTGATCTAAATAATGTTTATTAAGTGCTTTTCATTTCAAAACATCCCAGCACACTCTGCAAACACTATCACTGTTTTCACTCACTTCTTGGAAGCAAGATAGCAGCTGCTCTGAAAGTGATTAATAGTACATCACAGTTAAGTCTACAAAGCCATGATGACAGTATTATATCAAAAAAGCAAGGAAAACATTACATAGTTGCATACTCTGAACTACTTATACACAGGCTTGTATAATTCTAGAAAAAAAGTACCTTCCAGAAACGTTGATTCAAGCAGTGAAGATCTCCACTGAGCACTAAAAAAGATATCTATTTGGAATACTACAATGTCTCCAGCACTAAGCTGCAGCATCAGTAATTAAAAATAGAACACCAGTTTCAATCAGTCAAGTCCTTCCAACATGTAAGCTTTCTTTGAAGTTCTCTCTTCCAGTACTGACTAGGCTTGAGCCTCCTTTGCTTACAAGATCTGACAAGGTAGCAGCCCAAGGTAGCATGCTTGCAGTACAGGAACACAAATATGCCCACAACGAATCTAAACGGTACTCTTAAAATGCAAAAAACTTTGTAGCTTAGCACACTGGTACCCACAAGCTTTGGAATGCTTCGCATATTTTTAAAGGTTTACTATTTTTGGCAGGAAGATGAGGGGAATTTAGTAGTCGTGCACACAGTTCTGCAAGCATTGCCTAAAGAAGTTTGCAACCTTCACATTGCTGGTGCATGGAAATGGTAACACTACCCTACGCAATTTAGAGGAAGGAGGAGCAACTAAAATAGTAAAATAGTTTCTTCCTCACTATCCAGAGTTTTCCTTTCATGTAAGTCTCATCCAGAAAGCAAAACAAGCCAAATGAAATGAATAAATTCACAGAACTCTGCCAGTAATTCTCAAATTGGCCCAGTTTTAGTAAAACTTAACTGCTTTCAACAGCCAGCCACCTCCAACCCCTCTTTTTTCCCTTAGGCATTTCCAGGAGAGTCTTCCATGTAAAACAGGGACATGGAAGATTACTAAGTAAACTTTTGCAGGTCACAGTTCAACACTGCCCAGCCCTAGACTTTGGCAGATCAGCCATGCTAGACCATGTGTCAGACAAGAAGAAAATACCAAGCTACAACACAAAGACAGCAATCCATGCCTCATCTGCAACCCACAGCAAACAGGGAACTGTTTGCCACCTATGAGCTGCAGAAAAAGGCTCATTATTTCTCTACTTGTTTGGGTTCACTTTCATTGCATTGATAAAAATTTTGCAGGCTGAACTCATCCGCTGCAACTCTAACGTAGGCTTTGTGAGTAAACTAAATGATGATGCTCAGACAGTGGATTATGAGCCACACAAAAGCGATGTGCTTTCCAGCGGTACAAACCCAGCTATGGGGAATCCAAACTGCAAAGAGACCACTTACAGTGCGCCAGCCAACTCGCAGGGAAAAGAGCCTTTATAAACAAAGCATTATGAATTATAACTAGGGTCTTGGAAAACATGTTTGTTTCTGCAAACGTAACCTGACCAAGTCAATCTTTCTCAGTCAATGCAGTACACAGAGATGACTCCGCAGAGGATTTGAAAGACTTAAGCTTCTTTAAAGTTTACTGCATCTTTCTTCTAGTTTCAACAAATGAAATGCTCACTATCCACTCACACTTCAGCAAATCCCCAATTCTAACAGGTGAATACAGAAGCAAGAAAAACAATCCCATGCTGCCTTCTTTTTAGTCTGTAGACTGCAGTTACACATAAAACAGATGCAAAGCAAAGTTTTCTTAGTTTAAAAATCCACAGGTATAGCAAATTCATGGACAGAACTCTCACAAGGCCATGTCCTTGTCATTGCTACTAAGCTGGCAAAGCACAACCTTCTAGCTGGATTACCAGAGAAGCAGCATGGGATTCTCCTTCCACTATTACTGTCTTAGGCATGTGAATCTGATCAAGTCACTTAAGTATTCTGTATCTCATTTTCCCCATACATGAGCATAAGTTTCCTCCTGTCCCTCCAATGGCATTATGCCACAGCCAGATGCTTCTCAGAACTGGGATGTTTTCCCTGATGCATAGATCTAAGTCTCACTGATTCTAGTTTACTTTACCTTTACAAACCATAACATATTTTCTGAGAAAGGATCCTAAAGGAAGAACTTTGCTAGCATTCACTGTCAGAAAAGTACAGACCTCTGTCTTTCCAGCATTCTCCCACCACAACATAAAATTTCCATATTTGCTACCCACAAACCAGTTATCCCTGAGGGAAATTGTTCCATTTAGAACAAACAAAATCCCCTCTCAATAAAATTCTTGCTTATTTTATTACAGGAAAACTTTCCCAATTCTTCTACACCCCAAAGAATAGTCATGCTCCTAGAACACTATAAAAGGATGCTCCTAGATACGAGGTGGCTAGAGCCGAGTATAAAAAAAAAAAAAAAAAAAGTATCAGCATTGTTTTGCTTCTTTAAAATGAAAACAAATATGCACCAAAACCTTATTTATAATATATTCCTGAGTGATACCTGGACCAAATGAATCTGATCAAATTTGTCGTTTCATGTCAAATGACACTTTTTCTGTGCTGTCTAGAGTGGCCTCTCTTGACAACTGATGGCAGATCAGACAGCAAGTCAGACACTGAAGGACTGTGGCACGGCTGACATGTTTATAAAACAACAAAAGTAAGCCACTCTTCCTTCCTGCAGGCTACCCACTAACTACCACTTAAAGAAACACTTTAAGTACAGAACTGACCTATTTTCCTAGGCTAAATATACATTATTCCTTCATAACTGACCTTGGTTGGATAAAGATACTAAAAGGAGACAAATAGCTTTTACACCACTGTTAATAAAACTCAAGAACCTGAGACATTTCAACTACAAACTCAAGATATAAGAAGGTTCATTTGTGGGGTTTTTTGGCAGTCATGGCAAGTGTTACTTTTTAAACATCTATTCCCCCTCACAATGAGGAAAACGCAGTGCCAGGATGCATACGCATTACAGGCTTCTTAGCAAATACCAGAACAGCAGTTCATGTTCCCAAAGACATACGTGCACCAACATTTTAGCAGATAATTGATCTCACCTTCCCATTCACCCTGACCATTCAATTCTACATTCTCATTGCTTCCACACTTTTTATGCCTAACGAGACTGGGCTTGGAGACGAGAAAAGGGTCTGAAATTTGTCTCATTTTTAATGCAGATAGCATTAAGTAAAACAGATAATTTCCCAATACAGCTGGATCATGAATGAATCATAAAATAAGATGCTTCACTTATTTTCAGCCTTTTAGAAGAGCTACAGTTCGAGTCATACAGTATTTCATTCAAGCTGCTAACAGGTAAGATCCGCCTCTCTTGCTGAGGTGCCTTCTAAAAAAATAAATAAAAAAAAAAATTAAAAAATCAGGCTTTCCAGAGTAAATAGTTAGTTAGTTAGAATAGTTAGTTCACATTAGCTACTTCTCCACCAGTAGTGACAGAGCAATATGAATTAATATGACAAAGATTAAGGTACTCATAATATTATCTAAAAAGACTACTTTTGTTCCCTTACTCCGAAAACCTTAATGTATTCTGTTCTTGCCTTAGGTATATGAGTAGATATATAAAATAAAACAGGGAGTTAAAAAAAATAACAGAAGCAGGTATTCCTTCTTGTGTATATTTCCTTCCTGTACATTACCTCAACACTTTAAGAAGCATGCTTGAAGAACAATCTGCAAGCTACCCTGTTGGATCTTTATACTCAAGTGATGAATATAAGTCTCTTCTGCTTAATGTTCTTTACATGTGCTTCCCAAAATCTCTAGCATATGCACCCAAACATTTATTTTCCAGAATCAGCAAGCTGCATGACTGTAATATAGTCCTACACACCACTGGTCCAGTGCAATATAAGAAAACAGGGTTATACAGTAACAAAAATGCACTTAAAAACAAAATTTCCAAGCAAGAACTCATCAATTCTTTATGTTGTATATACAAGGTACCTGCAACCAGTCACAAACATTTATTGGTACACCACAATACTCACGTTAAATAGGATTATCCTCCTTATTGGACAGATGGGACACTGCAACTTAAGTGACTTTCCCATAAAGCAAGCATAGGACAGAGATATAAACTGAACCCAATTAAACACCTTGAAGTGCAAGACCATTTTACATTTCTGTGTATTTAACACAGCTATTTAACACAGACCAGACACAAATATAATGCATCAACCAGAATATAGGTAAAGATCTTCAAAATTCAGACACATGACGAGTTCAGATTAATCTAAATACTATGATATAAAGATTTTAAAATACTGAAAAAGGGAAAAAAAAATCAGTTTGGGGATTATTCAAATTATTATATATAAAGAACAACAGTAATTATTTCTCTTACCAGGGAAAAACCACCCCAACCAAACAAAAAGTATGGCAAGACTACACATTCATCATTTATGTCTGTTGATATTTTAATGATACCAATAATTGAGCTTTTGAAAGATATAACAAGACAAAATGAAGTTATTCCTTGAAGAAAAATATATAAGGCTTCTTTCACAAGCTTCAAAATTATCCACTCCAGCTTTCTGCACTTTTGGTTTAGATGCTTAAAATCAGGCAGCATTATTTTCCCCCTTCCCAAATCAAAACTTTCCAAATGAGGCATGATAAAACAAGCTGAAGTCCCGAGTTAACTTACACAGCAAGCTACAGGCATGCAGGGGAATCTGTCGTACCAGTGCGGTTCTCAACAACATTGTTATCAGAAAAAGCACGGACATCCAACATTTAATCTACCATCAAAACTGAAGTCTACACTCTCTCTCACCAGTACCTCTGAAACTCATTTGCAGTACAGACTGATCCATGCTTTAACAAGACATATTAGAAAATAATTAAATTTATTTTCTGGTTGATTTTTGCACTCAAATAAAACATGTCCCTAGGCTATAACCAGCAAGAGATTCTTCACTTAGAATTAAATTACTAGTTACTTTTCTGCATTCCTTGTTGGGGTTAAAAAAAAAAAAAGTGCCTGAGGTTCCACAAGGCCTTTCTCCTGCCATAAAACAATCAAAGCTCCATGGCCATTTTCCCACCCGAACAATAAAAGCAATAAACACTATTCAGACATTCCCAAAACTCATGGATTAACAAAAGAGGATGAAGGGCGTGGGGGGTAAAATGAGGTCTGACAACAACAAACCCTGGGGAACACACAGGACTGGGGAGATTCCATAAACCCAATTACAGCCACGTGATCCACGCAGAGGGTGAAATTGCTCCCAAGCCCACAAAATTAGGGGGGAGTTTACACATAGGAAGAAAGCCTGCAACAACTCTCCCATTTTCATCGCATATTTGCGAAAGGCAGCACAAGACAGATGCAGCTCAGGTGCTGTTCCGACTCTAACCAGGTAGACATGGGAGGTGGAAAAGGCACGGGTAGAGAAGAAAAGCTCTCCAGTCCCTTACACAGACAAGAGACGTCAGCTGTTACAAGAGGGCTGTACTAACTACATTGCCAGTGACTGCTTTCCCCCAAAGTGAATTATTCTCGCGGGCAGATGGGGAGCAATTCTGGAAAGGTATGCTTCTAAAGAGAGCAGTAGCATTTCTGATGAGATTGCTCTGCACTGGTACATGAGTGCAGCATCTTTCCCATTTCTGCTTTCAGGGCAGATCATCGAGATCTAGATGGTGGGTTTGGAGCTTCCACCGTGAAATACAGTGAAATCGTAGTATACACCCACCCGCTCGCTGACTCCAACAGGAGTTGAATGGGACCCAATTCCATAGTTAAGCTGGCGGTTTTTCAGTTATCTGCAGAAATAGCTGCAATAATCAAAGGCTCTATGCCTTCCAGGTTGGGGGGGGGGGGGGGGAACCAATGGAAAAGCCCAATAAAACTCCTGTTGAATTCAACTGGAAGATTAGTTTTAAGGTGACTTCTTAAATAAATAAATCCAGGTTAATTGGACAATCTAGAAGTTACTACTATAGATTCAATAAGCCACTTTTGTTTGGCCTGCTCTAAACCAACCAATTTAAAAATCAGATATATGAATGGCATAAAAGCCTGGGTATAAACAGCCATGTGAAGTGCATTGTCTGTCTTCAATAAATTATATTAATGAACTAAAATTGTTTGGTTGTTTTTCACACCATGAGACAATGTTTACACTTGGCAAAATCCTCTGGCCTGGATTTTCAAATAGGACTACTGGCTTCAAGCACCTTACGTTTGAGCTGACACACTGCCCATCAGAGAGCTGTGGACCAGAACACTTCTTAAGATAAATGAAATCAATCAAGGTATCTTACTGAAAAACCCAACACCACTTTTCTTTTTTTAATTACCATATCCAGAAAGAGCTGAATCTCTCTCCCAGGAAATGTTCATAACACACATTAAGTCATTAAGATCAGAAACCAAATATTACATTACAGTATGACCCCACTGCTTCATACAAAAAACTCACACTGATGACACAAGGAGTAGGAAACGAGAAATCAGTGTCCATCCTGCAGCACAGTGCTGTCAATGACAGAAAGTGGATACATACAGAAATCTTTCCTATAGGTTGGAGGATGCCTTTTATTTTATCAATATTGTCCTAGGAAGGAGCAAGACGTAACATGATGCATTCACAGAGAAATACCTAGCATTAATTCAGAAGTTCTGCCTTGCAAACTGGTTTTGGCAGAACGTCCAGGGAGTAAGAACATGACAGGAGCAAAGAGATGTTTCCATAATGAAAGTCTACTTTATGAGGACAGACCTCTACAAACTCGTCTCTGTCTGTGCTTTACCTGAAGCTGCAAGATTGTGACTCAAGCTACCAAACAGCTTGTCCACTCAAGGCACAGCCCAAAATAGCAGCAGCAAGGGATGTAAGAAAAGGCTCGTGCATAATAATATGAAAGACTGGTTCTTTGTCATTCCAGTTAGGCAGCAGTCCACAGAGGAAACCTTTCTGAAGATTGCTTGCGCTCTCTGT
The DNA here is from genome assembly GCA_034782735.1 of Sagittarius serpentarius. Classification (NCBI taxonomy): domain Eukaryota; kingdom Metazoa; phylum Chordata; class Aves; order Accipitriformes; family Sagittariidae; genus Sagittarius; species Sagittarius serpentarius. The sequence continues at coordinate 19,551,997 of JAVKLA010000002.1, forward strand.
GTTTTATCAATATCTGCAAAGGCCTTTCACATCAGCTAATTGGAGATCAGCATTTCCCTTGTTCTGACAGGAAGCAACAAGTTTCTCAGAGTGATACATCATTTAAAAGTTACCCAACACTACAGAATGCAAAGGTTTTGAACCATTACTCTCCTCTGGAGGCTTTCTACAGCTCCAATTCACAAAACAGTGCTGAAAACAAATCAAACAGCCCTCTCTAATGCATGCTACAAAGCAGACCATCTGGCCGAGAATATTTTTCTCTACAGTTACTATTTTTTTGCCTAGTCCTATACAATAAGTAGTGAGAAAACAAACTAAAACATGTCAGTGGAGGTCTTCCAAAGGAAATGCACACAGAACAGACCCTCAGGAATACTTTCCTCACCTGGAGACAGGACTGCTACAGATGTAAAGAGTCATTCAAGTACAGATAATGATTTATCTGGAAGTCATTTTGAGAAGCAGTTCCCTCATGTAACTAAGGCAGCCTGGCTCAGGAAGCACTGAGGCAAAGTCAAACAAGTTTGCAATCACTGTCTAACTTGCGTCCATCACTTGCGTTCAGAATAGAATGGCTTGCTAAACCAGAGCGCCTGGTCCCTGTTTAACTGGTTCATCACTTGCCTCTGGGTGTCCCATTAGCTCTCACATCTGCAGCAGCACAAACACTATGTTTTTATTATTTCTGCTAATCTTATTTTCCACATATTACATACAACAGTCTAAGTGTTCATTACTGCAGCATATAGGTAGGTTAAACCACACCTGCTTCACAAGAATGGAAAAAAAATTGCTAGCACAACAAAGCACTTAAGAAAATCAAAAAAGTTCAATTCCTGCATAACCTAATTTTACTCAAGAACACATTACTATAATCACATCTGTAGACTCTTCCTCTATGGGTTACTGCAACCATTACACTTCTTAAATTATAATATCCTAGAAAGCTGTTGTTTGCAGACTGTCTTTCCAACAGGACGATGCCAAGATCTAGCTTCCGTACCCACTCCTCTAGCTAATACAGTTCAAGGTCTCTCTCCAGATACTTCAAATGCTTCATGGCAATGGCTCAAGCTACCTGAGAGATTACCTCTCACTGCTGTGACTGCAACCTCCCACAGCAGCTGCATTTCACTATACAGTCACTGGGAACCAAACAAAACAACAACAAAAAAAAAATCTTAAAAGCATAGAAAGCAGAACTTTCATATAAACTGACTCCAGAAAGTAAAATGACCAAAGACCTCACAGCTTCCGAACTAACTCTAGCTCTCCTGCAATTACTTTTTCATCCACAAGACACACCCAGTCACCCACACAAACCAAAACAAGCCCAACACAAACCCTACAAATTTAATCAAGGACAGAAGAGCAAGCATAAGATGTTTATTTCTATTTTTAAATACTTGGGAGGTGCCCCAATGCTCCCTGCCTAGATAGATAACGAAGTAGGTGCTCCAGAACGGTGAGATTCAGCACACGATCTGGCACAAGCAGGCACATCGAAACAGCAAAACATCAGAGCAGCTCAAAAGTTATTAAGAAAGGCTTTTGAAATAATTGTTTCCTCTAAGCCAGGACAGACAGTAACTTAGGGTGTTGTTGCAGAGAAGAAAAAAGTACATATACACACACACACACACACACACACACACATATGTATTCAAGCACACCAAAATGCTCTAAGCAGCAGTATGGTTTATAGAGAACAAGACAGTCTCCTCCTTGTTCCCACAGTTCGTTTCTGCCTCAAGCAAAGTTGGTTGCCACTCTGGTTGCTCTCTCCCTCACCCAAATGGTTTGCATAGCAGATTTGCTGAAACATCAAGTTTTAACCAGGCCCTAATCCTGCTGACTTTTCTCGCAAAACTGCTGGAAAGGAATTCCTCCTGGCAGCTGCAGTGCCTCTGCTCATTAGCTTACCAAGCAGCAGCAGAATGAAATAGACAGGCACATCATTTTTGTGCTGCTGCAGAGAACAGCAACAAGGACCAGGCAGGCAAATGTAAGGCTCCCAGTTTCTGAAATGTGTATTGGAAGGGGAGGACAGAAAAGACAGAGGTCTTAAAAGGAAGGCAGGAGCACAGCTTGTGAGAACCCAGGCAAGTTACTGCCACGCTTGCTACTGCCGTTGGGATCACAAGCTAGGATGATTTTCCTTCAGCCTTTATTAGTAAGATTTGGGGGTGGGGATGTTGTTTTAGGTGGGGTTTTTTAACTCTTGCTTTAAGGCATTGTGTTTAACCAGGCATGGCACAGAGTTATTCGCACCAATTCCACTGTCTCCTGGATACTAGAAAAATGAGTAGGGTAACACTGCAAAATAGCTGTCCACTTGCTCATGACATTCTTTGTCCAGACAGCACCCTCGCATACAGGTCAGATCATGCAGCCCACTCAGGATATACAGAAATGCAAACGTTTTTACTTCTTGCTATGTAATTTCATTGAAGTAACCCTATTACAGATATTGTTTATTAGGCATGCTTAATGTAAACAAAGCACATCTCTTGGAGGATCTGCACAAAGCTCTGCACCATTTATGGTGACTGGTGAGCCCCGTGCTGTTCAATATTTCCTCCTCCTCCCTCATCAGCTACCATTTTAATAAATATTTAATAAGTAGACAAGAAAAGCAAGAAAGCTTCACAGCTTGAAGTTTTCGGGTACTACATGCATGACGTTGAATTTATCTAACCATGAAGCATACGGACACTGTATCCAGAGCCCTAACAGCACACGGATCTGATTAAAATGGTGCCATGCTACAGCAACACCAGTCACAGGGCAAAATGTTCCTTTTGGAACAGGCAGCCCAGTTCTCAAATCACAAGAAGCTAGAGGCTGGGACCTGCAATCACCATAGATTTCAGCAGCCTACCACTTTCACCAGGCACTGCCATACTGAAAGATTTGCACTGCATTCCCCATTCCAAAAATGCCCTCTCACTCTCTCACCTATATTTCACTTTTCTCCTAAAAAGACCATCTGCCATGTGCAGACAATCTAACCATATTCAAGAAGTTTCCTAATGCTAGAAAAGAATAAAATCTTTGCCTAGGAAGAATATTCATTTTTCCATCCGTAAGATACATTCCAATTACTTATATTCTCCTATAAACAACTTCATCTTAAACCAGCCCTTGAATTTAACAAACTCTCTACAGGTGATTTGCTGAAAGGGGTATTTGTTTTTCCTGCCACCACTCTCCATTTTCTGGAGCAAGGTATCACTAATTATTTTAATTTCCCTTCTACAGAAGAGAAATGGATGCACACAGACAAAACAACTGCAGTGAGGAGAAGAGGAAGAACGCTTCATCTCTGAATTAAGGATTTGCATACTGGGTTTTATCTGTAACACCCACTGCAGTGTTTTATCCCAGACTCCCAGATCACAAAAGGCAGAGCAGACAGTGACACACCGCAATTTCGGTTCTGCATGTAGTGTTTCACATGGACCAGTCAATTCTGATTCTGCCAAACGGCCTTCATCAAGCACTTAAAAAGTAAAGCATCTTCTCTATGAGAGAGTTCCTATTTATGTGCTGCCTTCATGAGGAAAGTTCCAGCGATGGAAGGGAATTTAGTCAATGTTTCCCCTTTGTGTTGTAATGATTTAAGATTCAATTAATACTACATGGGGAGGCACCAATTCTGAAACACCTGCCTTAGTGATAACTGGATTAAGACCTCCAAACTTGCTCCACTCCAAACAGCAACAGCTTGCCAAATGACAGCAGTTGTCAATATCAACCAACTGGAGGCCAGGTTTTCCCTCAAGTCCTAGATGACGCTTTAAAGAGGATTCCCCACAAAACAGGAGGGGGGGGGGAAATGTAAAAAAAGGAATTTAATTTAAAAAAAAATCACTTGACAACTCAATTTTTTTAGCCAGAAGTCACAGCTCTTCTTCTGCACACTTTGAAGGCTGGAGTCTGGCAACACTCCTATCAGATCCTTTCAAATTCCTTAAAGGGAAGAGATAAAGCCAAATAAAAGACTAAAGCCACACACAGAGACAGAGCTATTCTCTCACTGATCAATATATAGTGTGCGCACTAGAGAGAATGGCTTGAAGACAGATTTTGGGGCAAAAGGCTGGGCAGGGTGGGGGAAGAAGAACCAAGTAGCTGATTTCATTGCAAGAAGAGCCAGTAGGTTTGGGGTTTTGTTTGGAGTTTTTCTTTACCCCCACCCCTACAAAACAGAGGGGTTTTGGATTAGTTTGGGTAGCGTGAAGCTTCCTGGATGAACACAAAGTGCCTCAGAATTAAGACCATGCTTCTCTGAAATCTAGAAAGAAATCTTTAGACCCTTGTGCCACCCCAGTAATTAACAAAGTGAAAGACTTCCCTACCTTTTTAATGCCACAGAAACTATTTCAACCACAGAAAAAAGAACTGTTTTGTTTTGGTTTTTGTTTTTTTTTTTTTTTTGTTTTTTTTTTTTTACCTTTACATCCCCCTTCATCACACTTGCATATCGTGACCTATTCGAACCACACTTAAAAGCTCCATCCGAGTGCTCAGTGATACATAACTTCCATTTTAGTGAAACAATCCATCTGCTCCATGTGACTCAGAGCCTGCTTTAAGAATGCAATACTGTTTAGGCCAACGGTTGCACCGCACAAAGTGTTTTGTTCACATGCATTCCTTTGGGATGACAGAGCCTATCCACGGCCTGTAACGGTTGGGGCCTGTGGTTTTTTTCCCTCATCCGCTGAATGCTGCAGTGACTAAGCTGACAAAAATTCCTAGCCAATTATAAACCCACTTAAAGAGACAGGCAATCCTGCTGCAACCTTCTCTTGCCATCCTATACGGGAAGTTTCTATACATAGAAAAACATCTCCTCCTCCCAAGGCCTGCATTGATATAAAAGACTTTCTCTGCACGCTCAACACTTCAAACATGCTTCCTAAATGGCATCATTTCCCAAAACTATAACCTTTAATCATCCATATATATCTCTCACACATCAACCGGAAAAGAAACAAAATAGAAGAAACAGACCCTTCAACTGAGTTACGCTAGTAAAAAGTTCAGAGAAGCCATTAATGGAGGGACAATGAGTACGCTGGGAAGAGATGAGTCTCAATAGCTATAGAGCACTGTTTATTAAGGAGGGAACAGTTAAGTGCCTATAAAAACAGTATGTTGCACCAAGGGAAAAAACACATCAGGAAGGTCAAACTGGTGTAGAAACTAGGAAGTTTGATCCACCTAAGAGCATAAGATGAACTTTAACTAGCGACAACGAGAACTTTTGAGTTGCTTTTTGAATCCCTCTAAACATGCAAATCAGCAACCAAATTCCAAAAAACACCAGCTTTTTCAAGCGGGATCCTCAAGTCATGTGCTGAATTCATTCTTGTCTACATTGTCAAGGGCTATACAAGCGTATTTAATAATTAGCCAGGGCATACAGAACTACGGTTTGGGCACGTAACTACAAGTTCAATTTGCCCAGCAAGAAACAGTAAACAAAAACAAACAAACAAAAAAAAAAAAGATTGAGAGAAGGGCATATGGTTTCTAGCTTTAAAAACGCAGGTTGCGGGCACCTCAGACCCTTACCATTTCATTGTGGGCAAACTACTTGCTAAATCATTTTTAGCGCTCGGCTGATAGCACATGCACATTCCATTCCAAACGCTGAAAACTTTGCCGGGGAGGGGGAGGAATAGACAGTCGACAACTGAAGCAGGCTGAGTTCACCTCAGAAGAAAAAGGCAATTCAACAATCTGTATTAACATACTATTATCCGAGCATCTTTTTATTACAAGTTAATTCTCAGAGCCATAAACAGACTTGAGAAGGAAATCACACTATTAGTGGGAAAGAAGGCTAAACAAAGGCTGTTTCATCACTGTTTAACACTGAAAAACTTGTTTGCCACATGAAAACAATTTATTAAAATGCTTAAGGACAATTCATTCCTACACTAATGTGTGTTTGGGGAAGGAAAAAAAGGAAAATGGTGCCTACTACTCAAAATTTTTAGAGGGCATGATTCCCATCCAGGGCTGAACCTAAGTTTTACCTTTACTTCTTATAAAAAGTAGGCTGACAAGTCCAGCGATTTTGCTCACACACCCACCTCCAAACCTCCCTCCTTCAGCCCATTTCAGCCAAATTCAATTGCAGATCAGTCATCACAACAGACGTATTTCTATACATTCCATGAAAATGGACAGCTGGGTAGAGGACAGATCTTTTTAAGGCCCCCACCAAGACAAAAAGACTGTGGCTCAAGTTCACCCCTTGATAGACATCAATACAAGTATTAACTGTCAAAACAGAAATCCCCAGGAAAGCTAGCAACTTGCTACAAGTCGGACTCTTCACATGGATAAGAGCCACAGAGAGAGAACTGCGGAAAATACTAAGCCAGGCTGAGTTTGCCTTGTCCCTGCGACATTTGCAAGAACACAACAAAAACGCAGCTTTCTCCTGCTTTTACACTTGACATTTCCTTGACATTTTCCCTATAATGCTGCTAGCTATTCCCAGCTTCCAGTTGTTTTGCAAATTCATCACAAAATTGAAGTCCTACATTACATGTAATTAACTATCCAATACAACTATCTATTCTAGTAACAAACATTTGTTGAATATATATCAATGGGGCCTGGAAGTCCATGTTAAGCAGGTATCAGATTTGGTTCAAGTTTAGATGCACATGTAATTTCATAGATTTAACACGGTACTGCTGTACAGGAAGGTGAAGCAAAAAATAATTCTCTAAACAATGCATCACCCTCAGTCTCCTCTAGGATGAAAGCAAGTCGCTAAGAACAGCAGAATTATTGCAAGTAAAACCCAACGCATTGTTTCCAATCCTAGCTAGCACCAGCTTATCAAATTTCTGAAACATCACGAGCATATTGTACCTTTGAAAGTACCTTTAGGATGTTACTGAGGTTTTAAATTAATTTTATATAAAACTTAAAAAAAAAAAAAAAAAAAAAAGGCAACATCTTAGAAACCCTCCCTGAATGTGACTGTAGACATGATTTTCCTACCCCCCCTCTGCTCCACAGCCTCAGGCCCCTTGGGCTATGAAGTCCATTCCCTTCTCCCATGAGCCTTCATATAATGAGAAGTTAGACCAGGACTCCTTTTCAAGCATTACACATTAAAACATTGCACACTGTACCCGTGATGATCCCGTGATGCTTTTGTATCTTCTTGCAAGAAGGACTGGCATTGTTTTTCTTCCCTACCCTTTACCACAGAGCATCACAGAAATTGAACTGAAGAATTAACATACATGCAACCCATAAAACCAGAGCATGACTATTTCCTATAAGTGATCTCCAATTATATTTTTATAGTTGTTTTTCTGACAGTGAGGTAGTTGCTTGGCATGAGATAATTCAAGTAAATCCATATTGTAGTAGCAATAAAGATTACTCAGGATTTCAAAGTTTCATGAGGCAAAAATCTGAAGCCATCAAAGACAAGGCACAGTGTGGATTCCAGAAGGGCTTTCTGTCCAGCCAGGTTTCAATCACAGCATGGTCTTGTTTAATTGCAAGTATAGGATGCATTTACATAAAGCACAAAAAACTCTGCCTCCACTTCCTAGCTTGAGCAAGTTTGTTGTGGGGTTAAACTTCAGAACTGCTAATTTTCATTTTTTTTAAATCAGAATGGTCTCTTTGCAAAATAGAGTTTATATACTCAGAATAAACGGGCATATACATTTAACTACCCTGACTATCACTTACAAGGTATTGTATTTCCACTGAAATCACGGCAACATTTACTGTATCAGTCTACAACACATGGATTACCCCTCCCCATTATCAGAAACAATGCCAAAAGAAATAAATTCCTCCAATAGCATGGATGTTTACTAGAATACGGCAACACATCACCTGGTGAACATAAACACACCTCTGGACTGACAAAGATAAAGCAAGTCAAAGTAAGTGCAAAATACAATGTTTTGCAAGGAGAAAAGTGTGTACATTTGAGTAGAATAGACACGGGGCATTTTCAAAAACCCTAAGAACACTTCTAACTTTTTTTTATTCTTTATTCCAAAAAGTGGGGAAAAGGTCTATGTTTTTTAAAGGATTTTTAAGAGTTGGGGTTTTTTTAACCCATGGCAAAGTGTCACTGATAGACCTAGTTAATTGCATCAAGTCTTCTAATACTGGAAAACAAAACATCAAAATTTGAAGTCCTCTCAAAAACACTACACATCCTTGTGCCAAAAGAAACTAGGAAGCCAAGATGAGTATTCAACATTAGCACTTAGTTTCTGGTGACTAGTGCAGATGGCAAGATTCAAGATATTCTTCCCAGGTTATGGTATTTTGCAACAGAACAAAGAAAAATGGCAAGTATATATTTGTTTAATTTTAGCCCTTTTCTCAGAATATAAACCACTGCTACAGTAATTAACTGCAGATTGGCCTAAACTGCTCTGTGGCCATTCCAGCTTACTAATTAAATATGCACTCACAGCCATAATAAAAATTCTGGGAAACCTCTCGCTGAAGAGCAGGCTTCTCAGAACGGGAGCGAAAGTCAGGAAAAAAACTTCATTCAGAACAAAAACACTAACAAAATTTTTTTAACATGCTCCAGATTTCTGTAACTCAGTGACACCAACAGCACCTTTTACAATTTTTTTTTGTCTATCCTTCTGTTTATTCCTTTTAGAATATGTTCATTTGCTGGAGAGTTTGCATACCAACCAAATGAACAAACAACCTGTCCATTTCAAAATACCTTCAGTTTTATATGATCCTTTTTTTTTTTAACTCATCAAAGGTAGGCTTGGCATTACACAGACTAGCTTCACTTAACATTATACCACACCAAATCTGTTTGCTTAAAAGAGTAAAACTTTTAAAGCACGTTGTCCTCTGCTGATATACGCAATTTCTACTGTATTTCAGGGTTTAAGAAAAAACACAAAAAAATCTTAAATGAAGCAGCAAACAGAAAAAAAAGCATGCAGATGTAATTTAAGCAAAATAAGTGCAATTTGCTTTGGCACCTCTGGCTCCCAACTTCCTCCCTCTCTCTCTTTGTATCTACATAGTTCACGTATGTTCGGTATTTCTAAAGTACAGGGAAATACAGTGAATACTCCTCAGAGAGGGGAAAACAAGAAGGAGAGAAGAGAAGAAAAAAATCCCAGCACATGGTTTTCACCAATACTCTGCTGAATCAACAGGGAGCAGATTCCCAGATGGCGTACACTGGTAAGTACTGAACAAGTCAATGAAGCTATGTCAAATGATAGCACTCAATTGCATTATCTTTTGAGCTCCGTGTAAACAAACAGGAGCAGATTCCGAATATTTGTGAGAATACATCATGTTACTGTCTCCATATGTTTAAACATTTTAGTAGAAGGTACATATGGACCACTCTTCCCACTCACTGTCATTCTCTCCCTCCTGTTCCTCATTCCCCACATACACCGTATCTTTTCAGGCCACTGTCAAACCAATTCAAAAAGTAATACGGATACATTTTCATTAAAAACATTTTGTGCTTAGCTGCCATCTGCTTCTTTATCAGTCTCCAAATCCTCACATGCCTTTTCCACGGTCTTCAGTTTCACGCATTCGGAAGCCAAAAGTTTTATCCTGTTACATTGTGAAGCGCAGTTTACGTGAGCTATTGTTTTTCATGTCAAATTCGCCTATTTTGAAACAAGTGCTTAATGCTTACAGCCCTAATCCATGTTCTCTCTACAGTGCCAACTTAAACCTACTTTTTTTCATGCCAGTGGCAAATCTAACCTTAAAAGTCCCTCATGCACTTCAGATACTCACCTTCATTGGTTTTTATGGGAAACATGGCTATTTCGTCCCCTTTGTACAGCACTGTAATTTGCTCTCTCACAAAGTGAGGACCCAGACTGTCCAGACTGTGCTCTTGTCCTCTCACACAGAAGCTGCTGTTGAAGCCATTACCCCACTGCATAGTGGGGAACTAGCAGTCTTGTCCTCCCCACAACCAGACCCATAGTCTTTCTCTTATCTGAGTAGGAAAGGAAAGGTTTCAGCTAATATTTGACAGTGAGCATCTCCAACTTAACTGTGGGGTGGATGGAGAGCAGACAAATAATTAAGATGAAAGTAGAAAGAACGAAAAAAACCACCCATACAACATAGATCTTCTATATGGATCACTGCTAGTTTTGCTATTACTTTCCCACATAAACCATTTGCCTAGTTCATTTCTTACGGCCTCAGCAAATGCAAAAGTGTCTTAGGAAGCATTAGCTGGACTTGTTCAAAAAACACCACAAAGGTTATGGTAGACAACGGATCCTAAACTTCCAGGCAGGCTTTCAAGGTCGTAATTTACATTTTGTTTTTGCAGGCTTACAAAGGCCTAGTGACTAAGGCAGTAGACCTCAAAACTTAGTCATCAGCAAAAGAAATACAGAAAACAACGGAAGTTTTCTTTACAGTAGACCAATAGAAAGACAAAGCAAGCGTGTCAGAGACTAATCTTTCAAGGGGTACAGCAGGAAACATTTTTTCTGGTCCTCACATCAATTGCTGAGCAAGATGCAGGCAGCTTCCATAAACATTTCCAGCAGTCAACTGCCAGAAAAAAGAAAAAAAAAAAAAAGGCCATAATCTTATTTGTATGTCTGGGTGCTCAATTTTTATCTTTCCTATCTCTACGTGTGCCCCAAAGCACAACCACTGATGCAAACAACCTCAGTACTCTCGTTTTATCTTGAGGCATTCTTCTATGTGGACCTGCAACCCAAGTGAAGTACAGCTGGCATTTGATATGCCAAAAGAAAAGTAGATGCAAAGCCAGAGATGATATCATGCCAAACCCAATGCAGCATGCCACAGCCCCAAAGCAAGCGAACTAGTAAGGCTGCTGCCTTGGGGCACTTGGAGGTAAAGGAATGTATACTACACACAAACCAGGGCAACAAAACTGGCAGAGAAGCCACTGATGCTTTACACTGAACTTTAAAAAGTTAAAAAAAAAATAAAAATCAAAAAGTTACAGCTTTTTTGCAGCTTGTTCTACTACAGAAATGTCAATGGATTATTCTATGTCAAACACAGCATATCCTTCCCTCTCTCCTCCCTCCAGCCTCAACATTGTTCCTGCACAAGTTATAATGAAGGAAGCACAGGGTTCTTCCTTTGTGAGCAAGAAAAAAGGAAAAAACCAACTTCCACTCAACGGCAAAACTAAACAGAAGCCAGGCTACTTAAAGAACTAAGTGTTCCCACACAACATTTACCCACTAACTTCAGATCTTTCAGCATAAAACCTAAACAAGGACAGAAGAGATTTAATATCTACTCCTCGACAGATCCAGAGCAAAGAAAAGTAAAAAGGCATAAAGGAACCCTGAGTGATAGACAGCATTTTCAGTTTAACATCACTGTGACGCACAAGGAGAATGTCAGGGTTAAATTAGATACTACACTAGAAAAATATTGCCTGGCAAATAACATAGGTCTTCTATCTCTACTGGTAGAAAAATGCAGAATGAAAAACTCAGTAACTTGAAAGTCCTTGCTTCTATTTTCATGTCTTGTGTAGTTTTGTGCCGCAAGAGTCCTCTCCAGATCAGAAGTTCATTGCCAAAGCATTCAAGCAATCTAGTAGGAGAGAAAAAGCTTCGTTTTCAACAACTGCACATTTATACCTCCCTTGTTTTTCTTCAAAATGGGAGTACTTTTTGGTTCGGGTTTCTTTTTAGATGACTGGCTGGCAAATTTAAAGTCGTCTTCCTTGAAGTCAGTGGCCTATCACAACAAACATTACATAGGTCCAACTTCCTCACTCTTTTTATTGATTAGAGCTTGATCATTTCTTCATATGCTCTGCATCCTAAGATACTCTAAACCTACATTATTTTTCCACAGTGTAGTGGTCTTAACAAGTCTTTCAATGCTCTTTTCCAATACATGCTTTCTTCTTCACAATCTCCCACGAAAGGAAGATGAAAGCATACAGGAAAAGAAAAACATTATCTACACCCTTGCCTTAGAAGTGCTGCCATCCCGGTATAACTATGACCTCATTTTATGTAAACAGATCTCTTCACACAGATCTCTTATGTGCATTTGGGATCCAAATGATTTTAGTATTCCCCTAGAAGTCAACAAGCTTTTCTTGCACATTACTTTTGTCTACCCCAAATAGTTGAGCACAAAACAGAAAGCAAGTAAGTTGCTCTGTCTCCTTAAACACACTCTAGTTACATCCATCAAAACTACTAAAGGCAGTGAGGTTGCACAGGAATCACCTGTGTCACCCTCTGTAGACAACAGTTACACTCTTTTAATGAAGACATAAATTTGGCCTGCAGAAGCCTAATGACTCACAGCAACACATGATAAGAAAGCAACGCAGCTCACTTCCCTCTCCTTGGACAAATCACAAAGTCTCTCAGTAAAAGGCTGAGGGGTTTTCTTTTCTGTGTTTAAAAACACAACTTTATTTCCTATAAGAAGTATTGATAAAAGCGCAGCCCTACAAATGTCTTTTTTCAGAGCTATTTTTGGCATTTGTTGACTGAAACTGCCCTACAAGGTACTTTAATTTCAGTTCTAATTGAACATGAGGGCTTCATAAGCAACTGATGAGCCACTTCAGAAAAAACAGCATCCCCAAATGAAGGTAATCTGAATACAGCCCTGTTCCTATTCTCTCTCACACTGTGGTATTTCCTATCATTATAGCAGCTTTGGTCGAAACTGCAATTGGAACACAGGAACTGTTCCTCCCAGTGACGACTGCTTATAATTAAGCCCTGCTGATACTGCAGGGCTCAGCTTCCGTAAAGTTACAGGATGAACTCAAAAAGCCTGCCATGTAATCATGTTATTTGAGTAAACTATGTATTTGTTTACTCTATTTTTAAAAAGTGAGAAGAGATCAGGTTTTGGTTTTGCTAATACTTGCTATCAGAAAGACATAAACCCCATCATGACAGGTTCAGAACAAAATGGGCAAGGATAATTTCACCAAGAGTAAAGATATCCATTGACTCTTTGACACTACAGACTGTACTGTAAAAACTGATTTTAGTAAAAAAGTTCTTACGTACAGAATTTACCATTACAGGAATTTCTAAACAAAGTCCAAGTAAGTCCAGTTAACAGCTTCAGCACGGCAACGACTGGCACACGCATAACATCACTTCGGCAAGGAAGAGGAGATGGCATTCAACAGCCACCTCCTCCCAAAGACCTCAAGGTAAGTAAAACTGGTTCCAGCTTTGCTATAATGGCTTTAGTTCTACACTTATTTGCATCTTTTCCATGGGGAAGTAACCCAGAAAGTTTGTGGGGTTTTGGTTTTTTTGTTTGTTTGTTTTTTAAATCAAGCGAGATGATCCTTTACTGGTTGGGGAAGAATCTATTTGTGTGGTAACTGGATAACTCATTATGTGTACTACACACAACTAGAATAAAAGTTTAAGTTGCTAAAGAGCTTAAAACCACAAAATTAAACCTTTACTTCAGAAAGAGGTAACAAAACACACTATCTCCTCAAATCTTACTTTTCTGGCAGTGGTTGGTGGTCCAGCAGCGGTAGTTGTACTCATTGTTAATAGATGTCTTCTCACACAATGGCTTCTCTTCCATTGTTCCTGGACACAAGTCCCCACATTCCTTTGGAGGTTTATTCCCAACGATGTAGTTATTGGACACTGCATCTAGGATGAGAGACCAGTCCACTGTGGAGAGGTAACACAGGTCAGAATTCTTCTCAATCCGTATGGCCCCGCGGGTTATGTTCCTCAAGTTGTGAAGCCCAATCTCTTTAAGATTTGTCATTTCAAAGATAACCAAGGCATAGTTGTAGAAGAGGTTCCTCCCACGAATGACTGTGAGGTTGGGAAAGAGATCACTGAGGCTTTCCAAGCCTGCCACACGGAACAGCAGCAAATAGTCAGTTATGACAGTGAGCTTGGGGAAGCGGAAGTTGCGGTAATCCTCTGCTTTAGAGATGAGCAGAATTTGAAGGAAACCCTCAATTACCGTACAGTTCTCCAGGCGTTTCAGCTCATGGATATCATTGCGAATGTCAACATTTGGCCCGCAAACTGAAAATGTAAAAGGAGAAAAGAAAGTTAGTAAATAAGGCATTTTTAAGCCTTTTGAAATTGGAATGCAAGTAGGATATTCTGATGGCCGTAAAATTTTTAGCTTCTTAATTAGGTTGCAATGTTAAAACAGGAAATGAGTACTTGATTTACACCTACATTGAATGTTCATCTCATTTAACCTATGACTATAACCACCACCAGGACCAGCACAGAGATGCAAGCTATCTATATTCTGCAGCAGACAGAGAAATGTTGGTTTATTATTGCTGTTGAAAAGAGCTGCATTAGATTGAGGAATATAAAGATAAACCAAACGCATTTCCACACCCTGCTTCAAATTACATCATGACATGTGTGACCACACCAGGGGTTCAGCCACGTGACTTCAAACAAGTTAGGTAATATAGAAAGTGACCCACTGGTAATTACATTACTAATTTATCCCCCACCCTCCTTTAAGATACATGCACATAAAGGGGAACCCTTTCCAGAAAATTACAACTTATTTCTCAAATCACTCTTTCTTCCCAGGGTCACAAGCCAAACTAGTCCTAGTTCTTGTATGCTAGTCTTGCAATAGATCAGCAACAACACAAAATCCACAGAAAGCTGGTCAGCACTTCCTGCACTGTCACTGGGATGAAAAGAAAGTGCTTAGACTTGCAGCTAATGCACTGGATTCCTGCTTGCATGTTCCAGTCAACCAAGTTTCACTGATTTTGGCACCAAGAAATAAAAAAGTTTCTTGAGTTCTAAGGAACACAGTATAAATTTATTTATAAGAACACACAGCAACACAGTGAGGAATTTCCCTTGAAAACAGCAGACTGAACTCTGCACTCTCCAGAAAAAAAATTACCAGGAAGATTATTCCCTAATAAATCTATACATTAGATCTTTCTGTATTAGACACAAATCACAATAAAAATTTTTAAGGGACTGGAAGAAAAGTGTACTAATAATGTAATGATTAGACACATAAAATGCACTTTGATGTAAAACAACGAATTACAAAGTGTAGAGAGCTGTTGTTCTTGGAAACCCTCAGAGATGGTCTTCCATGGAAAACATGAAAAAAAGATTCCCCAAAATAGATAGTAAGTTCCTTTCAAGCAAAGTAAAATGCCAATTTATTTAAGCAACCCAAAACTTAAATAAATCCCAAGCAATTCCATTTTGTGGAAAGGTTCTCTTTTTATGCATGATAGGCTTAATTATTTTAACATCATCTTTTCCTCAGACAAGGAAAAGGGCTAAACAAACACTGGAGCCAAAAAACTTAAATTCTAACCCAGACAAATTGTCCAGAGATTCAGAAATTGCACTGACAATAGAAAGCAGTCCTTCCATCCCACAACACTTATCTAATGATAATAACTTAAGCTAACAAAGGATCCAGAACATAAGCATGCTAAAACCACAGCAACTTTAATATCTGACAAGGACTTAAAGACTCCTAAGTCTTTAAAAGACTAAAGGACTTTCTTGTTAGCGGGACTATGTAAAAAACCAACAGGGCGAGATCTTTGTTAAGAAACAGATGTTTTCTACACAAACTATTACCTAATCTTCTTTCTATAAAGATCCAAGCTGAAAGCAGAGGCTATTAAAATGTGACTTGCTGCACTAGAAGCAGTTATGTGCAAGACAGTTTATTCCCTAAACCTTTAAAAAATAAACACAAAAACTAACATACCAACAGTAACACTTGGCCATCACAACCAGTGAGACAGGAAATCCCCATTTCAGTATATACTGACTACAGAACAATTGCATACTACTGCCTGGAACACATGTCAAGGCTTTAACTTCAGGAAAACATTAGAGGTGGTGAGGTGGTGGCATTATCCAACTTGAGAGCAGGACGGGAGAGGGGGAATGTTAAAGAACTCCAAGACAGTAGATCTGATAAGAGATGTACTGGTCATGTGCAGCAGAATTGTGGGCTTCTCTCCTGAATCTGTAGGAAAGACAACCTCAACCCAGATTAAATTCCTTTAATAAGCTGGTACCCATGTCTTCCTTTCAACTTCTGAAATTTTCTTCTAAAGCAACCATCCCTCCACCCACCCTCCAGGGACAGTGCCCTCTGCCCAAAGCACAGCCCAACAACAACATAAGTATATTTACACTTTGACATTGGGCTTCTCTTTTTTAAAAAAGGCAAGTTAGAACACACAGTGTCTTTCCAATTAAACTGTTTTGGTTTGTGTCTCTACCTGCTGGCAAGACAAGGTGAACAGTATAATTGCTGTTATGGCAAAGCAAAAGTAGCAAAATTTATTTTACTGCCATAAAATTTTAGAAAGCCGAACTGCTCCAAGCCCTTTATTTTGTTAAAGAAATAAAATTTGCACTTGCGCTGACATTTTGTAGGCAAGGTTCCAGAGTGATGGGTTTAAAAACAGCTGAGTTACAATACCCTAAAGAACAATTTGTAAGAGAAAAGGCAGCAACCGTCAACTAAAGCATTATATGTCTGTTCATGCATCTATTCTGAGGCTGGGCTTTAGAAGTCATACTGCTTTTAGCTTTATGTTTGTTTCAGCTTGAAAGTTACTTAATTTTAGATATTTAATGCTTTTATAAATCAATAAGATTTCTAGAACTTTATGGCAAAAGTATGCACTCACTTGCCTCAATTATGAAATATCATCCCCTTAATAGAGGAAAGGATAAAGTCCAGTGAGCTCTAATGTTAGAAATTGATTACAGATGAGTGTGCTGTTGACATTTTTGATTTAAGAACTTATTAGTTCATCTAGTGAGTTATGTTTTGCAGAACTTCATGCACATAATGAGAACTGCAGAGACCCAAACATGAAATCGGACAAGGATCTTTGGTCCACACCGACATTTGGAAAAAAACAGTTCGAATTAAAGCAGATTTTTTTAAGACTTTTTTTTTTAAGTTCACATTGTTCACACAAGTTCATTATACCACAATACATCATCTTTTTCTCACGTTTTTTTTGCTACCCTGAAAAGGATTATATGAAAAACAAACTAATCAGAGCTCAAAGTCAACTACAATTTCCATCTGGCTGTGCTGTGTTTTCTTTGGATCCCATTTTAGAGAAAGCGTATATGGACTTACAATATAAACTGGTCTGTCAAACACAATGAAGTACACATAAAATGCTCTTTAGAGCATTTATATTCCATTTAACAGTTTTTGATATTCCAGCTTATCGAGCTTTTTAAATATGATTAGTACAACTTACCTTTTTTCATGTTCAATCAAAACTGGAAATTAACTACTATGTATTTATTTTGCTCAGTAACATAAAATAAAAATGCAACATCTGTTTATTACCCTGCCCCAATAGTTTTGGGTTTGGGGTAGATTACAAACACACAGGATAATTAACCAATAGTCAGATTCATGCTGGTTTTATTCAGCTGCTTACAGATTTCCAAGCCTTTCCTTAAACTGCCTATCATTTCTCTGACTTATTCTAAACTAAGCACCTAATTCTAAGTGCAAAATTAGTTCTTTAAAGAAATACATATTTGTTTAAAAGATAACTCCCCAATACCGTAAAACACCACAGAGAAGCAAAGCATTCTTCACCTAGACGAACACAAATGCCTCCCTTGAAGTAGGGCTTTAGTCCAAAAGGACTGAGCTTCACCTACTATCCAACAAGAAGCCCACTCATGCTCTTTTTTTCTGCGTGCGTCCCACGGGCAAGCTGCAGGGCATGTAAATTTCCAAAGGTAATAGAAAAACCCACTCCACACTACGATCTGAGGACCTGCAGCCCATTCCTCATCAGACAACAGATCCAGGCCTGATCATGTAACTGAGATGGGGTCAATGAACTACTAGGAAAAATGACTGCACATAACAGGCTCATACGATTAGAGTAATTAACGTGACCTGCAGCCTATTCCTTGATCTGGCACAATCTCCTGGCAAGTCTCCTTTCTAAGTGCTGCTCCCAGCTGGGGCACCAAGGAGCAGAACAGAGGCTGTGAACAAACACACACACTGCACAGCACACGGGTAGCGCGTTGACGCTACTGAGTACACACAGACTGGGCAGACTAAAGCAAAGCTGCCTGTGACAGAGCTCACGAGTACAGTGATCCAGTAGTTTCTTCTTGACCTTAACTATGATTTTCTAACGCTCATTTTAATCATGAAAAAAACCATTTTGACATGGAGAAGAACCTTGCCACCTTGAGAAACACCTGCTATTTAATCATCATCTATCATCAAATAATCATTTACTCCATGCAGCAGGTCTTTATTCTTTTTATATATCCACTAGTTATTTCAGGTCACTAGCTACTCCTAAAAGGACTTGCCTATTGCCCTTCAGTGTTAGAAAGAAGCATTCTTTTTGCAAAATGGTATGCTACAAAAGACAAATCAGCAGAAAGCCTGCTGTTCAACATTCAGCCTATAATACAACTTCTGCTTGCTACAGCATGTCACAGCTGTACATATATTCACAGCAGTTAATTTGTTATCAATACTAAGGTATTAAAGGGCAGGATTGACAGTTCACACATTCAGTTTTTAATAAGAGAAGAATTCATTTCCCACAAGAAACCATTTCATCATGGTATAGTTCTTGCTTCCAAATTTTGTATTCCTCCCAGTTGCTCCATTTAGAAGGTCTAAAGCAACCCAACTGTTTAGGTTTTTCTTGAATAAAATACACACCTTCACATTTGAAGACTTGCCTTTGGCCCTTTAGATTTCTGGGTAATGTTAAAAGGTAGCACTACACTTAACAGTGTCAGTATCCTCTCAACCAGACAGAAATTAAAGATGGAGCATCCATCAGGATCTGGTGCTCTCAACACCAAAAAGTCTTAGACAAAGCAGCACCAAGGCAGCTCTGAGTCATTGAGTCAACCCAGCACAACCCTTTCACAAGTCTAAGGCCTTTTCAACCTAAGTCTGCTCGAGCTAGGTCAGGCTTTCCCTATCAACAGAGACTTGTTCAGCCTGTGCAGTCATTTACCTCTCCGAAATGACGATCAGGATAGACTGCTTGCCATTAACATCTAACTAGCAATCTTGAAATCAACTCCCATTCACCTTTTATATACTCATGGCATGTTACCAAAGCAAGTTATGATCTCCCTTTTTTTTCCCCTCTTCTGATTCCCCTTCTGTGAAAATTGTTTCCTTCGCTTCAGAGTAGAGATGCAAAGCTTCATCTTAAATGAGGAGCCTGGATACCTTCAGCTTTTCCTTTTTAAAAAAAAAAAAAAAAAAAAAATCCCCTTACATTGCTTGTTGAAAGAAAGCGCTGAAGGTGCAGAAGTTGTTCTAATTCCATACGGTATTCCTGCTCAGGGGTTAAAGCATCCATTTGGAGGACAAAGTCTGTGATCCACAAGGTTCAAAAGTGTTCTTTTAAGGGAGGGCATGAGGTTGCTCAACTTCTCATCTACCCGGAAATTCTGTACAGTGGTAACAAGTACAGCATGTTACCATCAGCGCTGGATGATTTCCTACACAAAGAAGGAACTACAAGGCTTAGTACAAAACAATTGTGGCTAGTTCTACTTTTAGAGAGTAGCTTGCTCACACCACCACAAGAAAAACCTCACTTTGCCAATAATGGCTTTTTCTGAGCACTCCCCACTTCAAGGAGAGGTCTGCTTTCCCAGACAGCTACTGCTACTATCTGGTGAGCTAAGACCTGAACACCATAATACTGCTCACTCCCAAACTCCTCTAATGAAAGAGGCTTGACCACGTCATCCTTCAGTAACGTCAGCTCAGAGCTGTGGGTCTTTCTGGGAGATCAGCACATCTTCTGGACAGTGTTGTTATTTATTCCCAACAGAGCCACTTCCTTTTCATCATGTGGTTTTTTTTTAGTTTTCATCTATGGCAAGTCCTTATAAAAAAAAGGATCCAAAGCAGCTACTGAATGTGGCTGCTGTCCAGCAGCCCTCATCCCAGATCCACAGCATGCAGCGCCCTTTTTAAGGCAAGCATCTCCAGAGTTACCATCCCTCTCTCGCAACAACAAAGAACAAGTTTATTGCATTGGGTGGACTTAGATCTGCATAATGTACAATGGTCTGCATATTGAGATGTTTACTATATACTGGACCAACTCAATAGAGGGGTTGTCTGGCACATTGGAAAAAACCCAATGGCTCAAAGAAATTCCTCGCAGACTCTTGAAGGTTAAAGAACAACTTTGACTGATGACAGCATCCTAATCCCCATGTTATCTGAAAAATTTGTTTGAATCAGGTTAGGAAAAAGGAACTAAACACACAATAAAGCCCATCAGCAGATTTAAAAGGAGCCTCTTTTCTACAGGACTGCAATTGCTCACAATAGAAGCAGAAGGACACATCAGTGGAAACAGAGAGGGAACAATCTGAGTATGTAACACCCATACAGACTATAAACAGGGAAAAGTAAAACTTGACCTTAACCTCTCTTTCTTACTGCTAAGTATTTTGCTTGTTTTAAGAAAACCATCAGGACTGTCATACAGCCCTGAAGAAGAAAAGTCCTTAAGTGTTCTTACTCAGTCATTGCTGAACAGAGAGGTACTGCAGTTCATGGCGTGGTCTTAAGCTTAGTTTGTTCCTGTAGTTTCACTCCAGGACTTGGATGGCAAAGGTAGAAAGACTGAGAAGGAACCAATTAGCAACCACAATTTCCCTTGGAGCCCATGAAAAGTTTCAGCATAGTTGCACCATCTGCAGATGCAGGGGGGAAAAATTACTACAGAAGTCTAAGGATTCTTTAATTGCATGCTATGCAAAGAATAAATTAAATGTGGAGTTCACAGAAATCAGTGGTTGGAGAGATTGCTTATGACACTTTACTTTAACACAGGATTCCACCACCCACTGAGCTCTTGGGTTTGCCTTCGTAGTGACACTATGAATGAAATATATATTTTAGCGTCTTTAATGTACTTACACAACCTCCCACAAAATTTCTGTACTCTCTAAGCTCACCTATCCTGCATATGTCACATCAATCACTAGATCTCTTCCCCAGGAAGCCAGCTTCTGTGTTACCTATTGGGATGTCAGAACCGGTAACAAGGAGGGAACTAAATCTACACTGCATGATTCAAGCTGCTTTCCTAACCACTGAACTATTCTTCTTCATCAAATATGCTACATAAATCGCTTTACATTTACTGAGATTTTATGAAGTTACATCCCTCTGCGGGGGGCAGGGCGGGCAGGGGGAAGAATAAATAAAAGGCACCTCACACTCTAGAAAACGTCAACCATTTTAGCTTTTGCTAAGCAAGTGCGTTATCAAATTTCAACTTCTGTATTTCTAGCACTAGCACAACGCTGCCATCTTTGGCTTGCAAAACATGAAACAGAATAGTCAAACCCAAACAAAAAACAACTGTTTCCATTTGAATGTAAGTCTTGAGAACATTCTTGTTTACACATCTAAGACCCAGGAAGAGGGCTCGGGGTTTTTCTTCATTTAATTAAAAGTTAAGCTTTGGAGGACAAAGCCAGACCACTGTGATCTTCTAAACACTCAAGGGACTGGAGATTATATTGCAATGTAGCTTGTAATTTCTGAGAAGTATAGCGTATTAGCATTAATTTACCTTGTGTCACTCATCACTCCTAACAACCTTTTACAGAATTCTTCTCTCCCAAATTTGGAAGGAAAGTTGTGTCACAAGGCCAATCAGATTTGGTGCAAATACCTTAAAAAGTGACTGGATTTCCCTTCTTCACACATGTTCTTGTTGTCTCCCATAGCCCTTAGAAAAATACACACATCCTACTTCAATTTTCTCTTTTACCACTCTACTAACTATATATTCCAAATCCAAGGGCCACTGTGTTACCAAGCTGACCAGAACAAAACATTCACAAAAATAACACACAGAAGGACTACAACCCACATCAGAAACTCAAACTGGCTCTGCCTTTTTTCTCCTGCAATTTCAGCTGTCATTGGCTAAAGATATCTCTGGCATTGCTGCTTTCCATGAACTTCCTCCAACTTCCCCATAAGTTTACACAAAAAAATTTTCACAGTAAATCACTTCTCTGTCCCTCACCTCACTTGCTTTCTCTCTGCCAAACATTTTACTTTGAATGTCAACAGGAACAGCAGCTTAGCAAAAATGGAGCCAGCAAAATGAACTGAATCCCTTTAATAATATTGACTGATGCCTTCTCTACACAGCTCACCAGAGCAAGTGGGTCTAGATTTAGCCTAGCTCACGTGAAAGCAACCTCATGACAAAGTCATCCCCAAATTAATCCTCTCTTACCAAGACCACACTGACCCAGCACATCCCTCAGGGGTTCCTCTGAAGCCACATCTGTTACCTCCTACTACTGAAATAGCATAACATGAGTGAGTGGCTCCGTTGGCATGGATTTCTGTTCATCCTCATGGGTACAGAGGGCAAAAATGAATGTTATTAGATTGACAATATCTTTCTCCAAGTGGCTGAGCCCCAGAACCCCTGGCTATCAAACGAAGTAAAAGTAGCACCAAACTTTTAACTCTGATCTGTAGTGCACAGGTTATGGACAATGCATGCAAGATTCTCTGCCACAACCAAGGAAGAAGAAAAAAGATAAAAAGCTAAAAGAAAGATCAAACCTACACTAAATTCCTCATCCATTAATGCCCAGTATATGTCAAACATTGAAAGCCATTGTTTGAGTGTTATGGTTGGAGTTGAACACAAACCTCTGGCCAGATGCTTCTGTGTATTTACAAGGAAGGGAAAGCTCTTTAAAGCACCAGCTGAATGCAACTCCAGAATAATTCCATGAACTACACTGCAACACTTCAGAGTCACAGTATGGTCAAGTTTGCCAGCTTATGAGAAAATTGACTGTCCTGGTTTCGGCTGGGATAGAGTTAATTGTCTTCCTAGTAGCTGGTATAGTGCTGTGTTTTGGGTTTAGGACAAGAAGAATGTTGATAACAGCCTGATGGTTTCAGTATTTGTTGCTAAGTAGTGTTAAGACTAAGGCAAGGACTTTTCAGCTTCTCATGCCCAGCGAGCAAGAAGGCTGGAGGGGCACAGGAAAGGTGGGAGGGGACACCGCCAGGACAGCTGACTCAAACTGGCCAAAGGGGTATTCCATACCATGGGACGTCATGCCCAGTATATAAACTGGGGGAGTTGGCCGGGGGAGGAGCGCTGCTCGGGCATCGGTCAGCGAGTGGTGAGCAACTGCACTGTGCATCACTTGTCTTGTGTATTCCAATCCTTTTATTATTACTGTCACTTTATTGTTATTATTAGTGTCACTGTTAGTTTGTTCCTTTCTGTTCTATTAAACTGTTCTTACCTCAGCCCATGAGCTTTACCTTTTTCTGATTCTCTCCCCCATCCCACTGTGTAGGGAGGAAGTGAGTGAGCAGCTGCATGGGGCTTCGTTGCTGGCTGGGGTTAAACCATGACATAGACAAAGTCAAACAACAAAAAAACAGCAGAAGAAAGCAGGTAATGGCTAAATCACTAAAGGTGAGCTCCGTCCTCACAGGAAGAAAGACACGACTTCAAACCTCTGCGCTCTTTCTTACCCTGCATTATCACTTTTCTGACAGCACCACAAAATAAGAGCATGCCATTCTACACAAAATATGTAACATAGAAGTGAGTAGGTGGTGTGTTATGATCAATAACTATGAGAGTAAAACATTTTTTTAACTGTGATAATAATGTTTAAACCCTATCCCAGTAGCTTCAGTCTAATGCCCGACAAAGCAAAAATGGAAGACTGAAATTACAAGCTGTTTATAACACTGAATTTATGTTTCACAATCTGTGATGACAATAGAGCTTAGCAGAAATTGTCTCTCCTGGGGACCGTTCTTCTCCACCTTTAAAAAAAAAAATAGTTGTGTGCATGATTTATTTATTTTTAAAACAATTGTCTACACATCCAAGTGACTCAGCAACTGGCTGAAAGAAACCTATGGGACATACACTCAGGTAGCCGGGATAAGCAGCCAGTTCTTCCAGAATGAAAATTCACCATGTGGCTGGGCTCAGCAACTCACATTTAGGGAGACTCTGTTATGCTTTTAGCTGCCTGCTAAGTCGCCATCCTGCAGTAATCTAGGAAACCCGCCTCTCTTTGAATTTTGGGGGGATTTAAAATAAAAAAAATTACTGGCTAGCCAGGCCAGATCATTTAGGCTTCATTAGAAGCAAATTGACAAAACAGTATCATAACATATAATTGCATCCATAATGGTCAGCAAAAGGATTTAATAGAGAGTTATCAGGAAGTTATACTTAGATCCACAGAAAAATTAGAAGTCTGATGCAATTATTCTTAACAATATGCAACAGATGGCCCTGCTACCCTGTGCTAACCATCTCTTCTATGATGAAACAGAAATCCTACATTCTCTGGCCTTCTGTAGTAATGTTTCTGTTTTAACAAACTGAACTAACACTTCCATTAATCCTACATTTCCACCTGAACAGAGATTTAATATAGGTTTTTTTTTGCACTAATTGCACAGAAGAAAAAGATCGTGCTATCAAACTTCATTTACCAGAACACGGAGCCCTCCCACTCCTCCCTTCACATGGCAGCTACACAGCTTAAAATCACATAGGTCATGCCATAACCTGCTTTCTCAAGGCAGTTAAAACATGACCAACTTGCAATCCCCAAAAAGGGCTTTAAAGGGATTCAATTACATATATGCAGATGCTGTGGGGTTTTCCAGTCATGAGCTAACTAGACTGAAAAAAGAACCTTCCTCTCCAAACACAAGGTAAAACACGTGGGTTGGCACCAGAGACAAGGTGACTAGTAGTTCAGGTCTTATCAACCAAAAACAGTTGCACCAGATCACAATTTAAGGCAAATATAAACCGAGTAGCTATACCAGTAGGACTTCTTATCTATGTGAACTCACTTTTCTGGCCAATTGGTTGCTTTTGACTCGCTTGTAGTATCACAAACACAGCCCAACCAAGGAAAGTGTCCTTCATACTTAGATACTAGAACAGCAGCATTCACACACAGTATTTATTGTGTCAGAGGCATCACAGCAGATCCCTGAAAGTTTACCGTGCTCCTGTGAAAGGC
>JAVKLA010000002.1:19579545-19598821 GCA_034782735.1 Sagittarius serpentarius
AAAGAAAGAAAGAAGGAAGGGGAAAAGAAAGAAAGAAGGAAGGGGAAAAGAAAGAAAGAAGGAAGGGGAAAAGAAAGAAAGAAGGAAGGGGAAAAGAAAGGAGAGTTCTTCTGTATGTAGTTATGATTTGCCTGCCCAAACAACATTAAGTCACACCAGTCAAACAGCTCCCGCCAACATAAACTGCACCTATGGGGTGGGTGTTCAATGCCATAACTACATTGGGTAACAGTGCCACATACATGTTTAAACATAGGTATACTGGTAAACTAAGTTTGATCTGAGAAAGAGCAACAAAAATTAACAGAACAGAAAAGAGCATAGGTAAAAAGGGTCTGAACAGGAAGACAGGAAAAAAAAAACCTCTATTCCAGCTCCTAGCTTGAAGGCAAAAATCATCTGGAGAATACAGCTGATGGACAACCCTTGGCCTCACCTCACTTGTCTGACAGCTCTACTGGTCTCTCACTGCTGTTGTGAAAGAAAACCACGGTGTTTGTGCAAGGCTAGTTGGTTGCGTATTAAGAAAACACATCTGAGCAGACTGTGCTTTGCTTTACCACATGCCAGCCAGCTTCATTCAACTTCAGATTCATAAACCAGGACCTAATCTCTGTATTTGCTCCACAGTTAACCAGCAATTTACGACACTGAGCAAGTCCTTAATTCACAACTGCCCCCAGGTCTGTGAAAGGTCACACACTTTCTTTAACGGAAAATTTTCCGGTCTGCTTTGGAAAAGGTGACCCACCAAAAAAGGGAGTCCCCCAGTGTCAGGAATGACTGCATTGGGCAGTACCACAGCCACAGTCATCACTGGTGTCCACTGTGGACAATAAAATCAGACTTGTCCCCATCATCATCTTCCCTCCCCATACTCAGACTGCCAGAAGACATCTACCTGCCCTTCATTCTTGCTCTTTTTTTCCTACTTGCCCAAGACACTGGCTCACCTTGACACAGCCAACTGCTGCCATAGTATAAAATGCTCCTGTGCACCCCTACATTACCCCTGATAGAAGTCACACATGTTAGTGTCCCAGCTGCTCCAGTTCCACACACAGACATGCTTCAAAGCTACATTTGGTACAGAGGACACAGGAAGACAACACCAAAGAGTCATGCTTTAACCTTAATTCAGATACCCAAAGTTGAGTTAAACCAAAGAGGAAAATAAAAGACAGTACAGATAAATCAGAATAGAGCTTAAAAGTGCTGAAGTGAGGTCACTTTAGTTATGCTGCCAAAGTCTGAATGATCTTGTTCCCAACTCAAGTCATATTTTGATATTCCTCACCAAATTAATCCAAAAATCCCAACTAAGACAACTTGTGCAGGAAAAGGGAAAGAAAAAAGAAAAACAGGTATTCTAAAGTAACACACAGGTCAGTGTTCCTCCTTAAAATGCAACACACAGAACAGATTCTACTTAAAGCAGCTTATAAACGGAACAGATAAAAACAAAGAATTTAAAAAAAAAAAACTTCAAAGTAATCCTTTTTTGGGGGTGAATACATACACCCCCATGCTGGGGGAGGTGAGCAAGAGATAGGGATGGGTCTTTGTGGAGACAGTTAACAACAAAGAGAGTAGCTAGCGAACTAACAGATCAAGTCAGCTCCAGTCGTATTAACCAGTCCAAAGGATGACATTTTATCTGAAAGGAAAGGCCAGTCGAAAGGAAGTAATGAAGATGATATCCATCAAAGAACAAAAAGCAGGTCTGAACACAGAGCCAGCAGCAAGACTGCACCAAAACTTACAAATGAAGCGTAAAACTTCAGTCTTGGTAATCCTGCTGCCAAGGAATTATTTACCACATGACGATCAATATTACAATACACACAGAGGTATGTATTTTTATCTCAACCTCTATTTGACCCAGTGGGAGCTACAGACACTTTCTCACACTAATTCACATTCTTCAAGGAGAGTCAAGATGGGGAAAAAAAGTTGGAAGCATTTCAGGTTCTATCTCCTTTCAGCCCATTTCCACTGAATGGTACCAAAACTATCTTAAGAGAAACATTCAAAACAAGATTTGTGCTACTTGAGCACCTGGTCAGTAAAGCAAAATATTTCGGGATCACAGCAAGAGGTTTCGTTCATGCAATAAGCCAAACCCCTGATTGTGCTGTCAGTCCTTTCAAGTCATAGCCCTTCCTTCATTGCATCAAAAGCAAAGCATCTTTTAAAAATTCCTCTGAAAGGCCTGAACAAGTGCCTAAACTTCCAAGATCTGTTCTCTATAGCCTTGAGCAAGAGTGACAGGAAATAAACTTTTCTCCTCAATGGCTGCTTTTAAGTTTAAAAAAAACCAAACAAACAAAAAAAAATGGCCACCAGTACTAAACCTTTCACAAATCTGGAAACTGCCAACCAGGAAATGGGGAAGGAGTGGAAGGCAATGGAGAGAGGAAGAAGAGGTTTGATTTTCAGACAATCAATTTGAAAAATCCTTACTTCAGTGAACTGGTAAATAAGCAATTTCAGATGTTTTCGACATCTTACATTACCTTCTGAAACATAACAAAGCTAAAGGGAAAAGGGTTAATTACATCCCTTATGCTCCAGAGTCTTCCAGCAGGCTATGCATTATGTTCTTCTGAAGGGCAAGTTGTTATTTTATTTATTGTTTAAAACACAAACATAAACACAAACATTAACACAAAGTGTCCAATGCTAACATACAGATTACCAGTTTTACTAAAACAGAGAAATACAGGGCTTCAGGCTTTCTGCTGCTATAAAGCATTTAAACCTATGCTGTTTCTCTGACATTTTTTTCCCCTCGCTCTTCTCCGATACAGATCACAAAAACAACTAAAACATCTGACATACAGGAGAACATCCTGCTGATTAAGAAAAAAATAAGAGCACATTACTCTTGAGAGGATACAAAGCACCACTTCCTAATGCACTCTACTTTGTCAGCACAACAGGCTTCTTGTCATTTCAAAGGGAAACTGCTCATATTGATTTTTCTGAAACACAAGTATTATAAAAATATTACGCATTTAATTGGTTTAACAAAGTGCTTTTGTACTGGGACATATCAACACACATATCCTACAAGACAAGGTATAAGGTATCAAGATACGGCTTTAAGCATTTCAAGATTCTCTGCAAGCCACAGCTTTGAGAACTGCCATGATCACTCCTAATAAAGCTCTCTGACAGCTCCTATAGCCCTCAGTAAGACTGAGGCATGTCTTTGAAGTGTGGCAACTCTCACTCCCAAATTCACAACACCCTGAAGAAACATCATACTTCTTTAAAAATTAGTGTCCTTTCCACACTTCACCAAATTTCAACCATGCAACTCAGTGCTCCATGTTTGCTTAACTTTTTCTAGAGGAAAGGAAAGTTCTTTACACCCTCTCAGAGCAATTTATTTCTCTAGTTGTTCCCTTGCAAAAGCCAGACTAACTGAATCAGCTTTTCTGAACATGAAAACCACATACCTAGCCTGTCAAGAAGCCTGGAAGATTTTTTTTCCTGTTTATAAACTTGAAAACCAAGCTGTTCTCAGACAGCAAGATCAACCATCTCTTTTTTTCCCCTTCTCAATTTTCTACGATTCTAAATATAGCAACATTGCAAAAAGCGTGTACACACTTTCCAAGGAAAAAGTGTATTTCTCCTTCTCCTAATTCTTTATTTCTGTTTTAACACAGCATATCAGAGTGTACCTCCACGACAAGTTTCAATGGTTCAAAGACTATCTGCATAGTCTAAGACAGAACACATTGTTATTTTGCCTTCCAAAATACCACTTCAGAAAAATTCTTTAAAATCAGAATTTTGTGAGGGATGCAATAAACAGAGGAGAAGGGACAGCCTTACCTCACACCTCCTCTTATTCCTCCAGGGACTAAACTAAGTTTTCTCTTCCTAAAGCAATACTTAAGGTTTCTTTATAGCTTGCTTCCAAATAGAACTCTAAACAGTATGTATCCTCTCTTTAATTTCTTCCAACAAATCCCCTTTCAGCAGAATTTACTCTCACATATGCAATGTGGGCATTCTAGCAATGTAACTTCATAGTTATTAACAAAAAATTTTGTTAAGAGTAATTTCTAGGAAAGGAAAAAAAGAAATTTTAAATCTTACCTGCACGTTACCACAATGTTTCTAATTAGTATCTGTCAAAAGAGCATTAATTCCATTTCATCACAAGAAAAGAACAAAGTTGACAACAATAACCGAGATACACAAGATTTTCTCCATCACACAACACTGCTGTCCCTATATCCCATCCTCTGTCACTGTGCACTCTGACATTCATTCTGCAGTCACACTGCAAAAGAGCAGGAGACTGTCACAGTAAATGCTACTTGGGAGCACAGCGATTTCAAGGTAAGATCTCCTGAGGTAAGTGACAGAAACACAGGTCGATGAGAAGAGATCTCCAGTACTGAGGAGACTAATGAAAAGTTTAAGATTAAACTTCTGTCAGTAGCCACTTAAGAAACCTCTTCCCCGCAACACCCTTCTGAAGAGCATATTTTAGTGCCCAGATTATCATTACTTCTACGTAACTTAGCTAGCCGGACCATCACACTTTCTTCAAAGCCTCCCATCTCAGACACACACCTGTTCTCACTATAAACATTTTTGTACTAACACCCAGGGCAGCATTGAATTACTTCAGATAGAGTCACTTCCACATTCCACCCTCAAACTCCCCTCCAAGAAGTCATCAGTCACTCTTGGCTTTCACACTTCAGTAATTTTGGAATCAACAG
This sequence comes from Sagittarius serpentarius, assembly GCA_034782735.1. NCBI lineage: Eukaryota > Metazoa > Chordata > Aves > Accipitriformes > Sagittariidae > Sagittarius > Sagittarius serpentarius. Next base: position 19,584,294 of record JAVKLA010000002.1, read on the forward strand.
GAAATGGAGATCAATTGTGATTTTACTAACTCAATAATGACTCATCACTCAACTCCCTTAGCCTTCAAATTCATCTGTGAAGAGACATGATAGCGAGGCCAAATTAAAAATAGCAAATCTGGCTTGCACACAGTTAACACTCACTTGTCCACCAGATTTGCCACAGATTGTGACATACTCAGGCATCTTGAGATATCACCACATTATGACCATCTTTCATATCTCCCTGTCAGATTCCAAACACAGTTACAATTTGGTTTTCTTAGCTTAACCAGAAAGAATAATCAATAAAGTTTATTATAGAAACCTACTGTACTGCATTCTATAACATCCTTCACTCAATTTGAACATGCCTAAGTAAGAGTTAACTCTGCCTACCAGTGCCCCTAGCTAGTGACAAATCTTCTATTCTTTATATTAGGAGAATACTCTCAAATTATTAATTTCTTTCTGCTTACATAACCTCCAAGCCAAAAAAAAAACATATTTGCATTAAATTAAAAGTCAATAAAAAAATTATTTCATTTACAAAAATAGAAAATAATTTAATATAAACCACTTAAATGCATTCTTCTAAAAATAAACAATTACAAATCTAACATGAAATTATAACAGCATATATTAGGGCAAATGCCTACTGTAATTTAAATAAAATAAAAATAGTAAGCATATAATTTACACAGAAAAGAGTTTGGACTGGTGAATTTACTGTTCAGTGCTCTCTTGGAGCCACTCTGTTGAAACGCTAAGATAGCTTTTACATTCAACAGCTATTTGTGCAAGTGCCTCATTTCAGTTTACTCTAATGGTTCAGTTCAACCACTTAATCCCAAATTAAAAAAGACTCCTGCACAGAAACCTGTGAAACAGTCAGTGGGCAAGATCTATTAGCTCTAAACTTTTGAGAAACAATGACAAACTGTTTTTTCTGTTGACGTTTTTTTTTAAATCATGCCTGTCCATCATACTTCAAGTTTTAATTAAGTCTCAAAATTCAGATCTTCTGCATTTCAATTAAAATTCCATTTTCCATCCAAATAAAATAACACAAATGAGAAGTAATCTACCAGAAAATACATCTGCCATTGTCACTTAAAAATGTGAAAATTAAGGATCTGAATAAATGTATCCAGGGCATCTAATTATTTACATGCATGTGTAGAAACAGCAAGTGCTACTCACTGGCAAAAAGGCCTGTACTTTCCAAAATGGTTGTATTTGCAGATCAAGGTGTTCTAACAGCTGTCAGCCAATAAAAAAAAAATCCAGCTAAAAATATGCAAAATGAGATAAACTGTGTATTTAAAGCAAGCTCTTCCTGCTTGCTGCTCTAAGTCACTATGAAAATCACTCCATCTCAATAAAAAAAAAAAATCTAATATGCTGGTAGTGCTCTGAGGCCTTGATACTAAGGAAGAAATAAACTTTGAAGGACAAATTGTACCAAAATTCATGACACATCCACCAGAAGGTTATGAAGCTACACAGAGTTGTAGTGCCCAGTGGAAGCATCAAAATGTTCTTAATTCTGTAAAACTATTATATTCATCAAGCACTCAGTCTATAGCTTTCACTGAAGTATGTCTTTGCTAAACAAACAAAATCCCCATATTTCAACAGAAATAATTCAGCTACTTTGAGAAGATGGCTGGATAGCAACACACTAATCCTAATGCTCAGATTCACAGCCATTTCATTAAGAAGCCCCTGCCTCCGCTGGCAGCTGCCCCTTGCCAGCAAGGGGCGGGCTGCAATGCTGCACCGCAGAGCTGATGCGGAGAGACTTTCCTCCACACACCGAACGCTCCCTAACCCCGAGCAAGTGTTTCCCCTTCCAGCCCCAGAGTCCTGCGTGATGCACGGCTAAGTGACCAAAACCCACCTTTCATGGTACAGACACGAAAAGCACAGAATACTGCTCACTGGAGAATCATGCTAAAGCAACCTTTTGGTTTGCTTCTCCCTCACCCTGTTCTCAACCACACAATCCCATCCCCTCAGGCTCTCATCCCACCCTTCCATGAGCCAGTGTAACTCGCTAGTTAAATCAGCTGAGAGGAAAATGAACTCTTCCACCCTCTGAACATCTCAGCAGTTACGAATGGGCACAACATCCTACAGACCCACAGCCTAAAGCTATGTTCATCCCTTTCTGGCCACCAGGCTCAGCACCAACAAAGTCAGCCTTGCAGTCATGCTCTTCAACACATCAAGGAGCCATGTAGCAAGCATGTGACACCATTGAAAGGCTGAATACTGATGGAGAGGGGGACAGGTCCCACCAGGGTATCTAGACATCTTAAATGGAGCATTCCTCCCTCTCCCTGCAAAAATCTTTGGACACGACAATTATATCCTCAGCCCCTCTGCTCTTCACTTCACGCCCAGCTGCTTTCCCCTATTAAACAGAATTCACATCTTCTCATCTCACCAGCTCTGGGGGAAGCTGCAAGGGTGTTAAAGATGAACTCGAGGCATGAGACACTAAGAGCACTGACAGTCATCCTGAGGTCAGAACAGTATTTTGATACTGCAGTAAACAAGGCCTGTGGCCACACATGCAAGAAGCAAGAAACACCGAATAGCTGCACACTCGTTGCTCCTGAAGAATGAAGAGAAGTCCTACGGAACAGACAGCATCACAGCATATCCTCGTAGGGAGCCAAACCATGCTCAACCAACCTGAACTTTTGTTTCATTCTAACTGCATGTGACATCAGGTAATCTCTACAGTCCCCTGTGAAAATCTGGGGTTTATTTTTACTGTAATATACTATCTCCTTATCAGCCACCTGATTCCAACACCCCCATCCTCACACTTCTGCTAGGAGCACAGTCTCTGAACGCCTGACAATGCACAGCTTCCCAGTGGAAGTGCCTTCACCTGGATGACAAGAGTCACACAAGCATCTGAAGTCATGTCAGTGTTCTAACAACAAAGCCCTTTAACGAACCCTCAAGGATAGCATTTCTCTGCATTTTACAAATAGGGAGCGAAATACAAACACCCGGAGGAGGAATACAATTTCTTCCCAACCCTTGCATACTGTCAGCTTCTGAAGCACGAGATGTGATCACTCCCTATTTTAGCACGCATGACTACCAATGCTGTTGCTCTCAAAAATTATCTGGTCCCTTTTTAAAATCCGGTTACAGTGTTTAACTTCGGGCTTTTCTCCCCAACTAGTGGGTGCACAGAGGTGAATGCACTGATGATAACATCTTGCTATGCTTTATTTGCTGTTAAAAAAAAAAAAAACACAAAATCACCCTTGCTCTCCATTTATACTTGTCAAATCAGTATTTAAACAAAGCAAATCTGGAAAAAAAAAACAAATGTGAACACAACTGTGTGGCATTATGATACAACATCTGATTCCTGCATTCTAATTCTCTCGCTCTCAAACACTGAAATGTATCGTGGACAAATTCAAAAATAAAGTCACTGATATCAACTACAAAAACACCAAGAAAATCCTCAATGTTGGCTTAGCCAGTGAAATGTGTAATTCTTGTCTTCATACTATCACTTTCTTTCATGAAAAATACTGGAAATATCTTTTTGCCAGGTTAACCAACTCTAACTTCAATCTTGCTGACATTTCCAAAGTATAGTTGAATAATTCCATTCATATGCAAATAGTACAATAAGCCGTGAGTAGCGACACTTGCAGAGCCTCCCTCACAGAGATGAGCATTTACTCTGCCCAAGTCTAATCTGTAGTGACGTATCTGAAATGAAACAAGGCCCAAAAGATACAGATCCAGCAATTTACAGAAAGCTTATTTCCAGCCTTGATGTTGTTTTTTCTTTTACTTCGTGGAGTATTTTTAACTATTAAAGAGATGAAAGAATCGAGAACTGAGATTGCATCTGTTGCCATCACAATTTAACCACAGTCCATGTATTTATACAGTGGAATCTCCAAAATAACACTGCATCTGTTAAGATGACAGTGTTTTTCCATGGGCTGTGCTGTGCTATAGCAGAGTTACTCCAAAGCTATTGCTTTTGAAGTGCTGATTGTGATCCACCCTAAATTCTTTTTGTAATCTTCCTCAAATGTGTTGATTTGTAAAGCTATTGTTTCTCAGTATGGCTTGGGAACAACAAAACCCTAATATACCTCATCAGTGGGCATTTGGCACTAAAGCCTTACAGCTAATGCAACATGTTTATTTAAACAATGAACTACCAAAAAGAGATACATAAAACACAAGCCATGTAAAAACAGATGTCCACTTAACATGTGTTTCTGCTGAAGTCCAGAAGCACCACCACATACACACACTCAAATGCATTTCTCTGTGCCTTATTTCTGTAGGATAACAAACGAACCAACTTGAAAGGACCTTTGTTCATTCACTGGTAATGCTGGCCACATTTTAGAACCACAACCCACCGAAGCATATACAAGCTTGAGTTTTAAAAGGGACTCTCATACCCTATTTTAAGTATAAATACGTATTACATGCTTCTTGTTGAGACACTATCAATGAAAATATTTGCCACATACTCAGCCTACTCCAATGTGACAAAAATACAAACATTTTATTAGTGCACACACAAAAAAGAAAACAGACAAACAAACAATCAAAACCTTTAGTCACTCCCAGACAGGATCCAGGCAGACTCAAGTCACAGTCTCAAACCAAGCCAAGTCTCAAGTTCGGAACAACAAATATACTCTTTTCTTAAACCCCATTTTTGCTCTTTTGTACAGTGACAACTGCACAGGCTCAAGCTCCATCGTGGCTGTAGCCACTGAAGAGCTGCCAAGGGGACACCAACATAACTTATTAAAACAAAATCTATATATCCAAGGTGCATGAGCAACAGGACTAACAGACCCTTTGACTTTCGGTGTCCTCCTCCACACACAAATGGTCACACGTCCTACTGGTTTGCAACTTTCCTTCCCCCAGTTGCAGTACCTCTCGGGTCCGAGGAAGAAGAGCAAAGTACACACAATAATAGCAACTTATGTGCATCTCAACACAGTTGGATGTTCACTCCCTCCATACTTCCCAGGAGACATGGCATTTGCAAGGCACCAATAAAATGTACATCCATCTCAAAAAAAAAAAAAAAAGAAAAAGAAAAAAGCTTCAGCTACAATAAACTGAATAGATGTTAACTGCAATCAGTAGAGAACCACAAGCTGCTTCCACCTGCTGGGGATCCAGAACAACTAGAGAGAAGCAGCAGCTAAAAATCCCATCATGGCAGCCAGACAACATCGCAGTTCCAGTGGGCTCTCCCCTCCATCCCAGTCAGTGGGTCTGTGAACTCCTAACACAGTTTGTGCCATCATTATGTTAAGTGTCTGTCTTAACATTCTCAGCTAAAAGAAGGGTAGAGCCACCTGAAAGCTTAACAAGAACAATCCACATTATTTATCTCCATCAGTAATTTGGAGAACAAAACCAAATCCCCAGTGGTATACATGAAATTTGACTAGAGAAGACAACAGTAACAATTTAACTACACATCAAAAGCCCCCAGAGAAAGCAACAAAAACACCACAATAAAAGTAATTTCTGCACTGGCAAAGAGCACAGGGGACATGACAAACAAGGTACTTCCATTGCAATTTCAAATCCAACACTACAGCTAAATGTTACTCTAAGATCAGCTGAGCAGCGCAGATACGTGTTTGTTCCTACAGTGCAGTGCCAGTGCAAGGTGTCTGCCATGTGCTTTTAAGCCTTTCAAGGTACATACTACTCTCACACAGAAGGACCCAAGGGGATGTGACAAGAGCGGCGGGGAAACAAAAAGTACTGTTTGTAGAAGGACCAAACATGGACCGGAGACAACTCTAAACTGAAGCCAATGCAAATAATGAAGAAACCACCACAGCAAGATCCAGGGATAAAGCCCTTCCAAAGTCCAAGCCAATTCTCTTTTATAAGTTTGGTTATAAACTGTTTCCAGGAGCAGCTGTCACCAGACTTTTCTCCAAAATGCTCTACCCATTTGATTAAGACTTAAGATTTGAACCATCCATCTCTATAAGACCTTCCACTTCTATTTTTGAGGGCTGCTCTATCACACATCATTTTAGGGTTTTTTCTATACCATGAACTACTCCGGGAGCTTACTTCTCAAGTATAATGAGCTGCCTGTCTACAACACCAGGAAAACCAGCACTGTGTCAATTTATGTTTGGTGAAGCTGTTTTTGCATCCAAGAGATCTAGAATTATCTTTCCCCACCAATAACCTTTTCCAAACACAACAGTTCAGCTCTTGTGAAGTTTTCTTGTACATACGTATCAGGAAGACTTCTCAAGCTGAGTGCCATGCTCCATAAGCAAACCAGATACAGTGTCCCACTAAGTATAAGGGAAAACCTCCTACCACCTTGCTAAAACCCCTCTTACAAACCCACAACAATGCTAACAAAAAAAGAGTAAATAAAACAATGTGATGCTATCCTAGCCCTACCGACACACGGCTACTAACAGACCCTTTCAACTGCTGTGCTTACAGAAGTTTCGTCCCATAAATACTCTCCACATTTCAGCAGAAATATATATATAACTAAATACAGTGTGAGCACCTTAGTCTTCCCTGCCACTTCATCTCATCTGTCTTACGTAAGAACTGCCACTATAACAGTTTGAAGACAATGATGTACTCCATACTTGAGAATCACACATTCAGCTGCAGCTACCTACTGTATTCCAGTAGTAACAAATGGAAGAGATACTTCAAAGAGCACATTATCCCAGCTCTAATTTATGCATGCTCCCTCTAACCATCAAGCCATTTATTTTAAACCTGTCAGATATACTTGTAACGTAGCATCATGAATAATTTAAAAAGTAATCTGTATAAACCAGGTTTATAAACTTAACAGCAGGTACAGTACCTTTCATTCAAGGAGACTGCTCTCTGATAAAGTACAAGGGATCTTTGACTACTTCAGCATGTATTCATTTCATGCATCCTGAACTTCAAAAAATTCTTCTTTCCTGCCTCCAATCAAACCCTCCACTATTTGAACAGTATTGTATAAGTAGCTGACTTAAATGAGTAGTGTACTAATTTGTGAACTGTTCATATTGAAGGAAAAAAAATATAAAGCTTCTGGAAACAATCAGTAAAAGTGACCCACCACCCATTCAACTGCAGGAAAAAGCCACACATGTAAAAGGTTGCCTCTACTATTAAGAACTCCAATATTCTCTGCATTTGCCTGATGTTGTCACATTCTGACACTGCTCCCCTCCACAGGGAGAAGGGATGTTCAGCAAAAAACTCCAAAAAAAGACCACCTGTTAAGAGAAAGTGTTTTGATCAGAGTTGATGCTCACACTTCCAAGTAAACAGAGCTATCTTTACAGCATGTAATGGCACCAATAAGAGGTTTGCAGATAACATTCGCCCTGACTGGTCGCAGAGCTGTTTCAATAATATGTTCCTCGCTGGCAACACATAGCAAACAAATTCATTAGGTCACCGGACTTGCCCAAAACACACATCTTCACAAACTAAGTATTCACAAAAGCAGGACACACACCTATTTTATAAACTATTACAGTAAGGCACATACATGTGCAGTTCACCTACTTCCTGCTTAAAAAGTTTCTTATTTGGATAATGTATACTTTTTTTAAGTCAACAGCACAGCATAAAGTTCTTGAAGTACAACCTGATTAGCACTTCTCTTCAGTGACAATCTTAACATGAACTATTACTCTGAGTTATTACTGAAATGACTTTGTGTTGCTACAAAAGCATACATTTGCTGTTCTACCAAAATACTTAGTAAGTGGATTTGTTCCTCTAGAGGAATAATCTTAGTACTTTCTTGGGGTGTGAGGTCCCTTCTCACTGGGTAGGTTAAAGACAAGAGTCTCCTTGAAAAAACTATCTGGGGAGTCACTGAAACATATAGGTGCTTATTTCTGCTCATACCACCAAGCTGACCAAGAAAGGAACCGAGTATTAAGAAATGTACACACCTGGGTATTCAAAAATAAAATTATATGACATGAAAGCTTACAAGTCATATGCAAATCAATTTGTAAATAAATAAGTATCAAATTTGCTTTTCAGCACATTTTAAGTAATCTTATGCCAAAACAGCAACTTCTTGAGGATATCAACATTGAAGAAGTTAACTGGTGATTCAAAAGGTATCTTAAGGGAACTGCTCATATTTAGCATTTGCAAAGGTTACAAAGAAAAACTTTCGGTGCTAAACGCAAGTTAAACCTTCACAATACACCACCATGCTAACACCGGTTTTGCCAGAATGCATCTCCTTAATTAATGAATAAGCCAAACTATTATCAAACTTATTTAGCAAAAACAAGTCCTGTCTAAAGGAACCAGAGCCTATTTTTGAGTTTGAGGACTTGGTATAGCTATTTGCAGAGCACAGAAATGAATGAACACTATGTTGCTAATCATTTGCCGGTCCTCAAAGTTCTTCTCAGACAATTCTGGACACAAAAAAGACAAATATAGTGTACTACAGAATCAGTCCAGATTGTACCTGTCGTGACTTGGCTAAGAGGGAAAAAAAAAACCAACCCAAAACAACCACACACGAGACAGGCTGGCTAACAACCGCAAATGTGTCTTCATCAACTACTGTTTGTTGAGTTCTGCTTTTGTACAATAAAAAAAAATTTGAAACTATTCTTTTTAAAGTGGCTTTCATAAATCATAAAAACTAATCCAACTAACCTACACAAAGAAGCTGTCTATACAATTTACAATGATAGAAAAATTATACATGTCAAATATATCAAAATACTAAAACAGTATTTCTACCTTTCAAACACATCATTGCATTCCTGAAGTCTTTCTCAACACAGAACTCTTAAAAGCAGCATGTTCCATTCCCACCCAAACCCAGAAACCTTAAAAGCTCAACTTTGTCAGAAAGACCTGAAATAAACTGAAACTCAAATCTGCAACAACTTTAATTATGAGACTCTTGAGACAATTACTCAAACTGCAGCTTTTTTTTTTAAATTTAGCATACACAATAGTTTTCAATAATAAACTGCAGTTTACCCATTCTTATGTGCGCACTCACACATATAAATAAGAAACAGCTGCTACTTGATAACATCACAAAGCATTTCCAAATGTGAAAGCTTTACCATAAAATCCAAACAAGAACATATTTAATTTCATAAACCAAAGTCTGAAGAACTTTTTCAGAAAGGTGCCATTGCTTCTCAGTCATCACTTTTTCAAGAAAGGAAAATAATGGTCATGAAGTTTATTAATTTAACTACAGATAACCTAAAGAAATACTCTAAATTTTTTAAAAAATAATTTAATTCAGTACATTTTGTAAGTTATGAACTTTAGGGCTATTACAGATGATGAGCCAGATAACTTGTTTTGTGTGTGGGATCATAAAATTAACATCCAGTGTGAGAAAAACAGGTTTCCTGCATATATTATTTCCTCTCCCTCTCAATGTTCAGGACCATAAACAAACTTCTCTACAATGAAGTTTGTGGTAGCTCACAATTCACATAGAGGGAATATACACACAATATAATTAATCATTTAATAAAACTGCCTCTTCTGGTCTCACTGAGTTAATAGTTCCAATGATCACTGGTAAAATCTACCTCAAAGTAAAAAGAAAAAAAAAATATTGGGAAGAAAAAAAAAAGCTTCAGTTAAACATGAATCAAAGTTGTCCTTTAAAGCTAATAGTTTGAGTCCTGAAATGTATTTCAATTCTAAATGTTAGATGTTTAAAAAAAATTTTTCTCACTGAAGACATTCTCCTCCAAGATTTTCTTAGTAAATGCTAGTTTAGCAGAAAATTAAACAGTATCTGAAACAACTTTTCCCAAGGTAACACATACTGATAGAAATTAATTCTTGACCAATGAAGACAGATTGAAAAATCATCACATGGAAATTCCTCAACACTAGATTTTGCATGTATATTTCAAGATGAAAACAATTTCAGTGTGACTAGAGTTGTGTTTTAACTATACTCTCAAATTAGTTTGAAGGAACAACTAGTCAGGGAAAAGCTGACATAAAAATTGACACAAAAGTTTATCAAATCTGAGCGGTTTCCCTATTAAACCAAATAAATCATGCCTTCTATTGTACTGAAGTTAAACTAATTGATCTGTCTTCTTGTTCTCTGTAGCCCCTTCCTTTCCTCACTTCTCACAACATACTTAAGAACTAAGTTAAATTTCCTTCACTTCATACAGAGTATTTCTCTCTCAAATGTTGGTTCAGCACTGAAACTTCTAACACACATCTTTCCACAGTCATTCCTCTGCTTTCTCATGTTCTCAACACATTTTGCCTGGTATTAGCTAAGTCACTACCATTTCCTAACCCTTTCGGTTTCTGAGTCATGCAAAGCCTTTGCTCCAGTTCTGGTATGGAAATGCTTTGAAAGTACAATCTAACACAATCAAAAAAGTCAAAGTACTGCCTGGCTCACAGATCCTTCCCATGTACTCCAATCACCATCACTCCCTGAACACTTTCCTCCTCTCCTCTTTCTGGTGAACCCAACTGACACCAATTCCTTAAACACTCTGGCATTTTCTATTCGCAACCTCAATGAGAAAAGTAATTATCCAACTCCCATTTAACAACATTCACTAAGCACTAGGTGTATACAAAAACGCTGATGCGAAAGCTAGGTGTGTGTAACGCTGACACTCAGGAGGTCATGAGGGTTTTTACTAAGCAACCTGGGAGAGAGATTAAACACACACCATAAGCTACTGTTTATTAACATCAGGAACATAAAATATAGCCTGGATAGACAAACAAAAGCTTAGCAGTAACATGAACAGATCCATCCAAGATATCTATCAGTCTGAAGTATTATCAGACCTAAACCCATTATTTTTGTTCTAAATGTTTAACCCATTCCCTTCTAGACATTCCCTTTGTAAATGTACACAAGGGTGAAAATCAAAACCCCATCACATTCAAGGTAGAAAAGGAAGAAAACACTGTGTTTACGCTTCATCTCAAACCCACCCCTAGGATGAAACAGCCTCCAGCAGTTGTAGCTTTACACAACAAATGCACATAGTTTATCTTAATGAAGGGTCTTTTTATTTTTATGCTGTTCTAACAAAATTTCAGGAAATTCTCAGAATTTTTAATGACTGTTTTTTGAATCAGAAGCTTTCCACTGAAGCTACCTGCATTTTAAAGAGGTTTCTGTCACATAACCACGAACAGATTTTATGTAATTTAGCAGTGAAGGGATGGGTCTCTCCCCTCCAGTTGTAACTCCTTTGTATTCCTATTTAGGAATGCCTTGCTTGTTTGACCGAAAATGGAAGTGCCTTTTAGCTATGACACAGTATATATGAAAAACAAATAAAAATTAAGATTAATCTTCCTTCCACTATTGTGGGGAGAGAGAAGAATATGAAGAGATGCAAAACATCTGCTCTGGAGATCATTTTTCCCCCTAACAGCAAAATTCTTTCAACAAAAACTTGTGAAAACAAAGGCTATTAAACTGTAAACTACAAAGACGATCGATTAGAGGCAGTATTCAGCTAAGACAAGTTTTTCAGCATATCTTCCCATATTTAAACGCCTAAATCTTCTTTAGAGGAAGATATTTCATTTGGGAGGTTCATAATTGGGTCATTTTAGCTAAGTGGCAACGACAAACACTTCAGGGGACTGGAACCTAAAATCCTAACATACTGTTCCTGCGCTATTTTCCTGCCAGAGCTTTATTTGAAGGCGTTCTGCACCAGGTAAGACAAAAAAAAAAAAATTGTAACCATGTATCCATAGCAGTTTAAGGATACACCAGACCTCCTCCGCCCCTGTTGTTTCTGCACACTACTCGATCCTTTGTAAGCCCTTCCCTGAAGAAGGGCTCCAGGGTTTTGGTTTTAAACTTAAGAGATTAATCTTCCCTCTTGAAAAGAGCTCTAGCCAAAAGTTCAACTCGTGGAAGTAAGACTGCAGCTCTCCAGCCCTAGCTGGCCCTGCCACTACAACGGCAAAAGCCTAAGTTGGGCCTTAATTTGCAAGGAGTTAATTGGCATTCACGGGCTAATGAAACACAGTATTACTCAACATGCACTACAGACTGTGCGCTTCTTGCTCACTTTTTTTCTTTATGTAGTTAGCTTCACTGTCACTGCACCCAAAGAACTTCCCTTTCTTTTCAACCTGAAACTACTTTTAGAAAAGCCTTTCTAGCTCCTAAATTCTTTCCCTTTACATCTAAAATGGAGAAAATTGATCTCTCTGTTCCCTTCAACAACGGGTACCTTTTTGTAAGTGAGAGGCACACAGCAACACCTCAAGCAGTATGTTGAAAAACACACAGCAGAAGAAATTAAAGCATCAAGATGCAGTAAAGAAACATCCGTGTTTCTGCAGACACCAAAGGAGAAGGAACAGGTTTTAAAATGGTTGGGCTCCAAGGCACATTTACTATATACCTGTCGACAGAGATACTCCAGAAAACAAGGGAAAGCTAGTTTCGTGCAAGGGATCCTCAATCCAGCGTGAGCCCGGCACACCAGAAGAAAACCGATCAGCACTGGGATTAATATGGTGATGATTGCAGCCTAATCAATTGCAGCGCCAGCCATCCCTGCCCCCTTTATTTCCCCCTGTGCCCGAAGGGGGCGGACACTGCAATATAACCACAGGTTTGAAACACACAAAAACAAAGTCGGGGCTTTTGCAACTCCCAAGCAAGGCAGACAGACAGACACTGCGATCGCAGACGCTAAACGGCGGGAGGGATTCAGACATCTCCGTGCGCTGGGGACCCGCCTGCTCGCAGTGCGGTCACGCACAATGAACCACGTTTTTCTCGGTGCAGCACTGGCACACACGGAGGAAGCAGCTCGCACCCTGCTAAGTCAACCGCACAAACCTTAATGCTAGATGCAACACAGCTGCTTCAAAAACAAAAATCACCTGTAAGAATACAGCCCATCCGGCCATCAAACGTTTCTATTTATGCACAAACGTAAAGTATCAGGCTCGAAATTAATTAAAAAAAAAAAAAAAAAACACAAACCCAGCAGACTGTGACCTTTAGATTGCGGGATGCCACCGTAATTCTGCACCGCGAGCAGAGCAAGTGAAACCCTTCCTCGGCAGTAAAGCGACAATAAAAGGCAAGGCGCTTATTTCCAGGAATTCTTCACTCACTATGGCAGGTTATTGCATACAGCCCCTAAATATTGACAAAGATGAAGCTCTTTCCATGCGGTGAAAGAAAGCACCGTTCTTCCCAGCCTGCAAGTGTTTACTACACAGCTCGCAGCCCTGGCTAGAAAGGTCTAAACAGTGCACCGGGCTATGGGGGGGGGTAGGTGGGGGGGTGGAGTAATACGCGGGTCAGGTGGGGGAAACAAAAAGAGGACGGAGGGGCATCACGACCTTCCTCCTCCGGATTAGGGACTGCGGCTCTGCCGACCCCGTGGGTAAAACCAGCCAGCCACCCCCCGGGGAAGGAAGGGATGGCAGGGAGGGAGGGAGGCAGGGAGGGAGACGTGCAGCCCCGGGTTGTTAAACGTGCTGGAGGAGCAGACGCGTAACAGGAGAAAAACACGCACATCCCCGCAGGCAGGGGCGAAACCCGCTCACCGCGGGCGGGAAACGGCGCGCGCCCCGGGAGCCCCTCACACACAGTTCCCCCCCCTCCCCCCCCACACACACACACACAGGGAACTCCACACACACAGGGAGCCCCTCACCGACCCCCTCACACACATTCACACAGGGACCACCACCACCGACACCCTCACACACACCCCCAAACACACACAGGCAGCCGACGCCCTCACCCCCGCCCCGTACAGGCAGCCCCTCACGCCCACACCGGGCACCCCTCCGCCTCTCCCCCGCACGCCCCGGGGGGCCCTCGCCGACACCCACCCCCCCCCGGCCGACACGCACCGTACTCACTTTCCCCATTTGTTGGCCACAGACAAAGTGCGGCGAAGACGAGCAGAAACCCCCAGACGACGGCGAGGGACCCTCCTCCAGCGCCAGACTTCATTCCTCTTCTTTTAATTGGACAAAATCCCCCTTTCCGAAAACAAAACAAAAAGTCCGAAATTGTTCGCTTTCTTTTCTCTCCCCCGTCCTCTAAAAATAACGAAGGAGGCAAAAGGAGGACGAGAAGCGGGGCAGGATAAATAAATCCACGTTGCCTCAAGAAATGAAAAAAACAAGACCCTTCGGAGTGGCAAACCGGAGGGGTTTTGAGGTCCCTGGGTGTTGATCTTCCGGAGCAACCACACCAAAAATACACAGATATTCAAGATGTATTAACGGCGACAGCAACTAGGCATGAAAGCCCCGGGGCGACGCTGTCTCCGGGGCGGCGGGGCGGGCTCCGGGGCGGGGGGCGCCGCCGTCTCCCCTCAGCGCTGGCTGCAGTGGTACATCGTGCACAGGAGTCGCAAACATGAGGCACATCGGGGCTGGCAGTCTGCATCTTCAACCTCCATTTTCAAACACCGCACACGGAGGCAGCGCGCACAGACAGACACACACACAGAGAC
>JAVKLA010000002.1:19600182-19617093 GCA_034782735.1 Sagittarius serpentarius
AGCCCGGGCTGCTGTGGGCGCGGGTCTGCCTCCGCGCTGGGCCCGCCGCTTCTGCTTCTGCTTCTGCCTCTGTTTCTGCTGCTGCCTCTGCTCGGCGCCCGCGCTAACGGGGGAAGGGGAAACGGAGGCGGCGACGGAGCCCTGATGGCTGCACTGAGCATCCTGCGGGGCGCAGAAGGAAAGCAGGGCGGGAGAGGCAACGGGCGACCCCCTGCTAGTGGAAACACCTTTGTGTTCTTCAGAAATGGGAAAAAAAAAATACAAAAAGGAAGGGACCGAGTTGGGAGGAAAGAGAAACACGTAGCTTTATTTTCACATAGTCTATTTATTTATTTACTGCATTTAATTGCAGTTGTTCGTCTGGGTTGAATATGGCGAGCACAGCCAAAGGGCTGAGCCTGAAGTGTGCTGCTCTTAGAGATGCAGTTTAGGCAGGAGCGAGGGAAGGGAATGCCAAGGCTTGGCTCACCTGAGGGAACAACGGCAGAGCGTGTCCCCTTCCGTACTCACCATCTTCAGTAAATACTCCAATATTGTCTGTTCCATGCGTGTTTCTCCACTGTTCGCTAATCTCCTACAATGACATTGTGCACCCAGGCCCCAAATGGGGGGAGACGGGGTTAGTTGAAGCAGAAAAGGTTTGGGCTTTTTGGAATCAGAAAACGTGGGCCGTGTTCCCACTGTTTCACCAAGGCTCATAGTAGCCGTACCGCACGGCATATGGATGACCTGAGTAATCACAAATTTGTTGCAGTACTTTGGCATGGGGAGATAGCAAAACGATGCTGAAGTATAAGAAAGCAGATATCTGTGAGCATTAGCTATACTCTAGTTTTTTTAAAAAAGCTAATTAAGAAATATGCAAATGTCACATTATTAATGCAAATGTCAAAATTAAGTTTTTACATTTAAACCGAAAATCCTCGTGAACATCTTGTTTTACAATAGCCTTCCATTGTGCTGCTACGTATTTTTCCACAACCTTACAAATGTTTTTCTCCTTCTAGCTTCGCTGTCCATTTTAATACCATTTCCCTCGTCAGAAGGGTCCAGTATTATTGTGTTAGTTACACATCAGCTCTTCTGCCCCTTAGGAAAGACAAAAAGGCTTTATTCCGCATCAGGGAAGTTGGGGGGAAAATCATGACTGAGTACAAGGGCAGAATTGCCGCACATGCACACATATCCAGGACTGGGTCAATAATTCAATAATAATAAGCCAAAGCACTGGTGCCTGTCTATTGGGGTGGTAGCACAACCTCCTTGAGATTCAGTGCAGGAGGATCAGGCGTTGACATATGAAACTGTCCTGGATTGCCATGCATGTGACTACCATAGACTTTATCAACAGCACACAGGTTTTCAAGGCTTCAGTTAAATTAGACCAGAAAGATCTTTGTGTCCGGTAGGTTTTTACTGTTGCTCTGTACAGCTGTGCCTAATACTAGTGCCGGATACTGAGCAGAACAAGTGTCCTTTCTGTGCGTATTGTAGCATTGATGCAGCATAAACTGTAATATGTTATTTACAAATTAATGTATTGTTGTGTAAAGACAGAGCTGAAGTGGGAACTGGGCATCTATCGTTTATCTTTCTGCTGTCATAAAGAACTTTTATTATTGTAAAATAGCCTTTCTTTGATTACTTTGACGAATAGGGTAAGTCATGGACAAGCACGTTGTACTGGATGCCGTACAAGCAGAGAACAAAAAGATGTGCTGTGCCCCCAAAGAGCTTACAGTCTCGTATAAACACAGTCCTATAGGTGTCGTAACACAGTTTGTTTCTGGAATCTGTCAGATTCTTTTTAAAGGAGAAAAAAAAAAAAAAGATTATAATAACAGCACAGTATCGAACTGGAGGTGTTCACAGTGCTCTCCATCCTCCTGAGCTGCCAATGTGAAATTCATAATTTGGAATTGTTTGGCTGGATTCCACCAGGACATCTTTACCTTTTATGCTATAGAGGTACATGGGAAGAAGCCCTTTTTCTGTGAATGCTGAGGTGCCCATAGGTCTGTACTCTTAAGAGGTTAAGAGGAGAGCTGTGCCCAGTGTTCAGCTTTCCTTACCCTTTCACGTGTTCGGCAGCTTTTAGTGCCAGCCATGCACATACGCATGCTCAGCTTCAGTGCACACTTTTAATCAGATTCAGTTCCTGTATTTCGCCAAGATTGGTCCTGTTATTTTCAGTGGAAATATTTAAGTCAGGATTTTTCAGTGTGTACAACCACAGCATGGTCATATCTTTGCCGATGAAAACCTCAAGCAAACTGTACTACATGCACCATGTGCAAAATTAAAGGGTTATAATTTGGACAAATTAAAGTTAATTTTCATGGTAATGTGCAAAGGTGCTTCATGATGAAATCAGTTTCCTTGTCAACGCTGTTTGCCTCTGCTTTTATCTATAGACCTGCGCAAAGGAGGTTGATATGAATGGTGAGAAGTTTTTATTTACTGGGAACCCAGATCTGGCATCCTGCAGCTGAACACCACTCGGATCCTAAAAGCAGCTTGAATAGCTTAAGCCTTTCTTTGGATCAAGAGGTGATTAAAAATGTTTTGCTAGAACTTCATCACAAGAAAGTGAAACTGACTGGATGTAAAAATACCCAGCCCAAAAGGGAAACATTTCAGCCAACAGATCAAATGAGGTGGTCAAAATGCAAAATTCCTACAGATCGTAGTCTCCCCAAGTCCATCAGAATACATTAAGGATGTGTTAAGAGAAGGCTTCTCAAGATGTGGCCATTGGCAATCTTTGCTGAGAATTGGTGAAACCGTCCCTCCATTTTTCCCTAACCTGTTTATTTTGTCAGTCGTTCTCCCGACTTAGACATCATTTCCCTTTTTCTGCCTGTTGCATCTTGCCCAGCAACTCAGCTATAAACTATAGCAGGCACTGTTCTTTTGTTATTGCCTAGCAATTCACTGGGGTCCTGATCCTTGGCAACGTCTCCTACATGAGGCCACTAATAATAAATAAAACATTTTTAAAATAAGGTATACACTTTTCAACGTGTCTGGATTTGTACAAAGTTTTCCCCTCCTTTCTTTTTGCACATAAAGTCTAAACTATAGTTTTCATTAATGTAAGAAATGATTTTGTCATGACTTGGTCTTCCCTGATGGTAGAAAATGACTTTCTTCTCTGTCCCATTGGTTCTACAATCATTCCTTCTCTCCGTTTGCACTGGGCTTCATGCCTCCCCTTTTTCCACTGCTAGTTTATGGTCCTTGAGATAGACAGATGGACAGAAAGAAACACATAAATACACACACACACACACATTTTACCCTCTGGAGTGTGATGCCGAATGCCACCAGCATACCTGCGTCCTGTTTAAAATGCCGCTTAAGTGGAAAACTCAGGAAGTGTGGCAGTAGGGATGAAACAACGCGGTTGAAACAGCCACTGACCCCGGTCTCTCAAAACATGTATCTGCCCAAGGCAAATATCCTAATACTCAGCCATATTTTAATTTTAACAGCAGCTTTACCGCTGCTTTCTGAGGCCACCACTGGGGAGAAAGAGGCCTCACTATTTTCCCTGCCTCAGTGCTCGTACTCCGCATAGGCTTGACTAGACTTTATTTTGGCTTCTGCAACACTTTCAGGGCAGACTGACCTCTTTACCAGACGCTAGCTTGTCATAACCTTTAAGCGTTTGAACATTTTGTATTACCGGCGTAAGGGAGTAGTTGAAATTCATTCTCCTGCCTTCTCCAACCGTGTCAGCTCCCCAGGACGAAGGTCAGCCGTTGCGGAGCATTTGCCTGGGTCTGCTTGAGGTGCTGCTTCTTTGAAGGTCTCTGCAGCTCCTTGCATGGCCTTTGCCACACTCCCAGCGGCAGAGCGCACCCACTGCAGCCACCTCCTCTTCTCCAGGGGCTCCTAATTTTTACCAGCTCACCTTGTTCAGGCTCCGTTTCAGGCTGAACGTTTTTGTTGCAGGTAGGTGTGGGTAGGTAAGTGTGCTGGGGAGGAATTATGTCTCGGCCAGTGATACATCTTTTACACAGCTTGGGTGAGTGTGATTTGTACACCTGAAGGACACATACAAATCCTTGGGCATCACTCCTTTTCCCCCAAAATCTCCACTTATAAACTGTGTTTTATAGCCTTATAACAATGCCCTTCGATGTTAGGCAAAATGTGGGTTTCCCATTTTTCAACACGTTTGCTGCTTTTTGCCACTTTTTGCTCTGGTGTGAATTGCATCACGTACCAATGACCTTCACAGGCTCCCGACTGTCGGAAAATGCTCGGTCCCCTCTTGGCAAGGGGACAGGAGCACATCACACACTCGGATGGATGCTGGGTGGGCAGGTTGCCGTTAACTCCTCTGCAGTGGTCGAGGTGTCTGTAGAGCCTCTCCACCCACCGGGCATCTTTTCTTTCTGAGATCTGCAGCGTTGGGCAGGGTAGAATTTTGGGTAGAAGTAAGAGCGAGAGGGCTGAGCAGAATCCCTGCAGCTGCAGAAGACCAACCTCTTAAGACAAATGGAAGGAAAAAAAAAAAACGACTGGATGTGTTTGATGTGTGCAAGACTTAAATACCAGAGTACTAATCAGACAGACCCAAATGAGGTACGCTCCTTTGGCTCTCAGGGATTTCTAATTCTCCTGGCCCTAGTACTACTGCAAACGGTGGCTCAAGATTGGTCCCTTCTGGAGCAAATAAAAAGCAGTAGGAAAGAAAGGGTATTGTTTATTACTGCTTTCTCATACACGTCCCTCCTTCAAACAAAGAAGTATGCAGTTACATGGACGATTTAGGGGCAGCAGCTGAGCAGGAATAACTATAAAATTCATGTTTTAATAACAACAACAATAATAAGCACACAACAGCATTTATAACCCTAGTTACAGGCCTGAGATATCATATCCATAGCAACTGCAGCAAGCGGTGAATGCCATATATTTTGAGTTCCCGTGCACCTGCCTAAAATAGCCACCGATAAATTATGCTGATGTTTGTGCCTTTCTGACAGCATTTTAAAAGGCTGTCGATGCACTCTGCAATCGTGCCGAGCCTCCGCAGCACGGCACAGCAACAGCAATTTCATTTCCCTACCAAACCTCCACGTTCTCATGTTTGTCTCCCCTTTTGTGTTTCTGAACGTGACAAATTAGTCAAAAAGACACCTCCAAGGTGAGCGTGGCGGCGCGAGTGAGCGATAGGTGCAGGGGAACAGCTGCCGCTTGCTTCCAGCGTCTGTCGGCTTCCCCGCTCCGGCACCGCGGCTGTCAAAACGTGCCTACCGTTAATGTATTGAATTAATAAACTGTTGCAAGTAATTAGGGTTCTATCCTGCTCCTGTTGCAACGGTGGCAACGTGATCATGCTGTATATTAATGGCATGTGCGTAAATAGTTTACAAAGAGTTAATGAATGACTGAGAGGTGTTTGAATACATGGCTAGTCAGTTGTGGAGATAGTTACAGAGTCCAACAGGTCAATCGCGTGCTTGTAACCGTGGCTTATAAGCATCTACCAGACCATCTGTTGATGTGCTTGTTACATTTTATAACACAAACTCCTGATGTCTGCAATGTGCTTATAACAGCTATTAATCTTGTATTAGTAACTCTTTCGAAACAACATTTATTTTAACTTTAATAACTAATATTACCAGCAAGAATTCCACCAACCTAACTGGGAGAGGGATCAGACTTTTACCCCATGTAACAGGCAGAAAGGACCTCTTCCTACTATATTATATGATTTCTGCATTGAGCACTTCGGGTTTTCACCTCTTAAACTTTGGATGTACATGAATCCTATTGAACATAAACCGGGCCCCACCCAGGTGCCCTCGGGGTGATGTGATGCTGACCCACGGCAGCGAGGGGGGTGTGCTGTAATCCTACCAATACCTGGAAGAAACTTGCTGCATTTTCCAATTGAATAGTAACATCCATCCCCAGATCTTAAAGTCTGTTTATAGGCAATTAAATGTCACCGTTCATTTGTAAGGAGGATAATTATTGCTACTGGGAAGAAAGAAACACAGGTGCAGATTGACTCTAGTGACTTTAAGCTCACCCCTTTTACCTGCAGGAGAATTAAAAGGACCACGAATGCTTCTAGGTTTTTTGGCTTTGTTTTTTTTAAACCTCGGGTATACAATAATTTATTTAAAATAGATTTCAAAATAAACCTCTTGTTTCTCTCTGTATTTGTAGTTGACTCCAGATGGAGCTGGATATATGAAAATTAAGATCATTTGTTCTAGTTTGGCAGAACATATAAATGGAGCCCAAAATAAAGTCAATAGTGGATTAAATTATGGACTGTAGGTATTCATTTATACCAAATCTTTGGTAGAGTTCTACGCAGAATAAAAAGACCTAAACATTACATGTGCACAATACATACAAGAATATATATGTTTTCATTTATTCATGTTTCCCTCAGTTCAATGACCTGCTAGCATCAAAACTCCTTCAAACCTAATGAAATCCAAACTATCTTAACTTTTGCAAGAAGAAATAAAAACATTTATTCAAGAAAATTATGGGAAAGCACAGCCTTAAAATTAATAAATTGGATCTCCAGCATAAAAAGCAAAAAAATGTTTCTGAAAATTGTTGAAGAAAAAAAACAAAACTGATTTCTTCTTGGTTGAAACAGGTTTTTTGACTTCCTATAAAAGCCAGGATTGGGCCAGATGTTTTTTTGAAAAGATGAAATTATCTTTAGATTTTAGAGTAAATTAATGTACAACTGTGAATGGCTGCGTATACATTTAAACTACATTGAAAATGTTTTAAAGCAGTTGGAACATATTTCCAGGTGGTTCGGGAATGTGTAAATATTAGCACATTCTGAAGGCTGGTTTTAAAAGGCCCTTCATACTCAATAGGTCTTGACATCAATTTTCCCCTAATTTACTCTGTGTGTGTGCACGTTAGCGTACTGTATGACCACCACATATTTTTAAATGGATGACTCATATAGGCTCAGTGGCAGTAGAAGTAATATTGGTCTAGAGATGGAGGACGTGGAAAGAAAGTTGTTAATCATAAGCAGCTTGGAAAAGAAATGTCTAAACAGTCTTTTCCAGGGCATGCCAAATACAAGAAATTACAATATTCCTTTGAAAGATGGCTTTCCATCAGCACCTGGGTACTCACTGCCTTTACCCCATTCCTCTGCCCTTATTCTTTATTCCACATACGAGTGTTCGGAGTAGGCGCAATGCCCATGCTATGAAGTGAGTATGTCCTTCTCTATCCGTTGTTTAGGAAGCTACTGCATTTTAAACAAGTAAGTTGAAGGTATAGAAGGCTCTTGTTCTGTGTATTCATGAAATGAACTTGAACCAGAAATACCAGCTTCAAATATTTTCAGACTTTAGGTAAAATCAGAATACAGAATATGGACCTAATGCTGCTTTTGTTTCAAATCTAAAAAGAATTAAAACTCTTTTTTCTTTCTTTTTTTTTAATGTGGGGGCTCCAAGATTATTTCTTGTACTGCGGTCTTAATTTTCTCATTCTGTACTTCCACTACTGACAAACAACTTGCCAAGAATACATGTCCTGTGTGGGGAGACTGGTTCCATAATAGAGAAATTACTGAAAAAATGGACTTTGAATCTCAGTTGTTTAAATCCCAGTTACCAGCCAGTTATAACCCCAACAGAGACAAACTGTCTCCTTTACATAATGCTTTTGTTAACTCCTCTGTATTCAACGCCACGTGGATGCATTCAAGCTACTGCTTTTTTCTGGATGGACTCCTCTAGCCCTGTCTGTACTTTTATTCTGCCCCTGGAGACAGTCACAGCTAAAATTCTGTCCAAATTGGGAAGATGTAGCATAGCAGCTCTTGAGACCAGCCATCAAATAGCTTGTATACATATAGTATACTTTCCTTAGTGACTTAGGACCACTATTCCTGCAAGTTAACAAATATCTGGGATAAGTAAAATATTTATCTAACTGATTTGGACAAATCAGTCAAAGCATTTCCCCTCGCATCTCTCCCAGCCACATACTCCCCATTTTCTTCTCTCAGAGCATTTCTGAAACTGGTATTCATGCAAATGAACTGGGGGAACACTGAGAATTTGTCCTTCAGCATCGCGTGAGCTTCTCGATTTGTTTTGTGCGAGAGAGTTGTCATTTGCCTGGAAGTTCCCATAGTGAATTTATTGGTCTTCTGACGTTCCTGGCGCCAGGTCTGCATTCCCATAAAACTAGCCAGAAGAAACTTTGGAAACAGAACCTTTATAGTATCCACATATTGGGCCATATTCAACTCCAAAGTCAGCAGGTGCAACTCCCATTGATTTCAGTGGGAATTCTGTCTGCTTATGCTGGAGCTGAACTTAGTCCATAGTATCTGGGCATCTTTCCCAAAAACTCTCTTCACTGAATGCAGGGAATGAACTGAAGCTTAATACACTTCTCTGCTGTCCCTAGGAAAGAAATCAGTCTGTCTTTTCAAGAGATTGCAGGGAAAAAAATACCTGCTAGTCTTGCAAAGCCGCTTTTGCCATTGTACCCCAGTGTGAGTATCTGAAATGTTCTCATGAACTCACACTTCCCCTTGTTTAAAGATTGTCTGTCCAAGATCACCTTTTTTTTTGAGGCTTAAAAGGAAGAATTCATTTAGTCTCCTTTTTTTTTATGGCACAGTATTTGTTATGCAATGATTTTTAAACATCACTGAAAAAACCTTCTAATGCAAGTAATTTAAAAAAGAATCTCTCCTGAAAAGGAATGTGATTTTGTCTGAAGAAATGCTCTTTCTGCTAAGTCATCTTACAGAGAAAAATGCCCGGTTGCATTAGATAATATTTTACTCAAATCCCTGAGAGGCGAAGGAAAACTCTTAGGTAGATTTTTAAGACCCTCACTCTTCAGGATGTGTCACTGAAACTGAACATATGCTTAAGTGCATTCTTAAATAAGACACTTTCGAATAAGGTCTTACATAACTGTATCTTCATACCAGAGGATTTGCGTTTTGTAGTATTTGCTACAGTAAGTGTAGAAAAATTAAAATAGCATTATAATCTCCAGGCAAAATTATGTGTGGGTGAAGGCATGAGATTCCAATCGTCAGCGAAATCTGGTGAGAGCAGACTTTTCAGGGGGGATGTCCGTCATCGTAGGGACAGGATCTTACCAGAGAAGGCCGTTCTCACAAGAGTTTAGCATAGATTAGTTTACATAAATTCAAGATAAATTGCTGAATGAGATAGGAGGATGTCTGGCTACTTTCTGTACCTCCACGATCCAGATGGAAATAACTGAGACGAGGCCACATTGTTACCTGCTCAAGTCAAGTTGTCAAAATGTTCCTCCAGTCATTTAGTCGCACCATACTCACTGTCAAATATGCCTTTGAAAAATCCTCTCGTAGGCTTCTAGTTGACATAAATCTGCCCGTGTTATGTTTATGAAATGTTATTTTCACTTTCCAACACACAAAATTGCAGGAATTTTCCTGAGGAGGCAGCAGGGGCAGTTCCATCAAAGAGAGCTGTCCTGATGAGAAAGCAAGCTACGTGGCAGGGGTGCCAGGGAGATTCCGGCTATTTTCTCCTTTTCTTTCTTTCTAGGTGGTGGCTTTTCCTTTGCTTTGGTCCAAATACTCATAGTAGCAGCTATTACTCACAAATCAAACAAAACCATGCCATAATTGTGCGATCTTTCAAATTGCTCTTAATCCAGACTATTGTCTTTTGTAGGTAGGCTCCTCAGAGCAGATTTCTGGTGTAACATATTAGCTATACAGTCTCAAGGATCAAGAATAAATGCATAGAAGATGCACCCCTGTCCCATGTGTTGAGGGGAAACCATGGCAGAGGACTGACTGCCTTGAGAAGGAGAGAGGATTTCTACAAAGTTCCTTCCTACGAGGAGCCAGACGGCAGGACTGTGTCATTCAGCAGTGCCACTTGTTGCATCATGCACCTTATATATACCATTTGACGGGTAAACTTCTTAGACAAAGACAGGAGAACCATGAACACAATGCCCAGGAAAAAAAGGTTGTAAGTTTTCTGAGTCAAAAGATGGAGCAGGCAGTGCTAGAAGATGTGGTCCATAAAGGAGCCTTTTTCTCTTCAAACTTTTTCCTGCTGGTGGCCCTAAACACCGTTCTGCATCAATTCAAACCAAAGATTTTCCCCACTAGAAATATTTGTGCAGAGCCTGGCGTGGGGAGAAAAATATTTTATAAATCACTGTGAGAGGCATCTTCTGATTTTACCAACTCTGAAGTACCTCAAGAAGAGGCTTTGAAGAATATTAACTTTCTGGAGGGTGTCATTGCTCCTGAAGAACAAGAAGAGTGGACCTGTATAGTCACTTTTTTTCCCCTGGATCCCACGCGTTAATCCTGGCATTTAAACGCTGAAGCATCCTGGCTTCCCCACGTGCCCGTGTCCCCATGGTGCACAGCACGAGCCACTCTGCCTGTAGTGATGATACAGTAGCTTTATCACATGTACTGTAATATTGTCCCTTGTAAAGTGTAACACTCTTGAGTAGGCATAGTAAACTGAAGACAATCAAGATCTTAAAGGGTAATATGTTTTTATGTGTTTAGTAGCTTATGGCGCTATATAACTTCAGAGTCCAAAAGCAGCAGTGGTCTCTCCAAATCATGCTATTAATATCGTATAATGAGCAGTGCTGCTACTCTTGGATTCTGGCACACCAGAGGGTGATTTCCAGCACTTCTAGTCCCTAGTAAAAATGTTAGCCTCTCTACTGTGTATGTGCTTGGCTTACACTGGGCAATGCTGCTCGGGATTACAGTGGTTTCACTGTGACTGAAGGAGAGTTTTCCACACTGACGCTGGTGTAACCAAAGATGGGAATCTGGCTTTTTGCTGCCTAGGGATTACCCAAATTGCAGTAGAAGAGAGGTTTTCAGCTGCAGAATAAGTTTTGTTTGCTCATGGGACCCCTCCAGGATTTTTTCTCTGAGAACCATCTCCTGCCCTCTTTAACCCCAATTCAGGACACTAAGCATTTCCAGTGTTGCACAGTGTGAGCGAGGCTTTGGGCATTGTACCCAACCCCCTAGATAGAATCAACATTTTTGACGGCTTCTTTCCCTTCTGCCTCAATGAGAGTGCTCTTGGAAGTCGGCTTGTCCATGTTCACACAGGGGATAATCAAGAAAAGATGGGAGCTGTATTGCAGTGTAGCAAACAGCCCTTTCCCCATTGAATGTAGATGTGGAGGATGCTCCTCTCGGCTCTGGCATTCACCGCTTCTGCAGCCTCTGGATTTTTGTGATGGTCCAGAGAACAAAAATTGTCTCCATCTTCTCATCTGCTCTCTGAGAATAGCTGGAAATTACTGTTAAAAACTGCCTTGCCTTTGGGCTTTGCTTTCCACGGCCTCTCTGTAGAGTCACAGGAGCATCATGCCTAGAGCAGCCTCCTGGCACTACACAAGCTTAGCAGCTGATCAAGGGTTTGTGTGCCCCAAAATCTTTTCTGAGATTCCACGTGAAGATGCCTGTAGAAGGACTCAAAAAAAAAAAAACAAACCCCAAAAAACGCAAAAAAAACCCAAACAAAAGAACCGCCAAAACAACAAAACCCACACCCAAAGAACCCCCAAAAAACCTGTTGGAGAAGCTTTCCAAGAACACTACTGAAGGGCAGGACCAAGCTCAGCTTGAATTACTAGTGCAGTTCCCTAGGGCACTACTGTACTTACAAGAAGTGGGTTTGAAATGACTCTTTTTTGGAAGGATGGCTGAGCAAGAAGCAGCATGACTGCAATGCATCTCTTATTTGCCATCAGTAAGAGGTACGTGATCGGCAGTGGAAAACGACAGTAGCAGCATGTCTACAATGCACTGCCACTTCAGAAAATTTGGTTTCTGGTAATAAACTGTCACATATGCAAGGCTAACACAAACTAAGTCTGTGATACACCAAATGTCATCACATTTTCAAATTGAGAGCATCTCGCACAGAAAATCTCTTTCATTTTGGGTTCCCAATGCCTTAAAACAACTCTTCTGCAGCAAGCGTGTCCCAGCACCTGGGCAATGAGCACAGGACAGAATGAAATAATAGAGAACAGTTTTTTTCCCCATTAGTGGTATTTTGCCTGTTCCCACAGTAATTGGAATTCAGATAATGTTAACATTCCCATTCTTATGTTAAAATTAATAGTAGACTGCTGGTATTTCAGCTAGACATTAATTGTATAATATTCATACGACAAATGCTATTAGTTTTAGAAATCTTCCAGATAAACTTATATAAATTTGTCACCACAAACCCATGAAAAAAACTTTCATGCATATTGATTAGGGCTTTTCTATAGTAATGCCAGAATCCTGAATAGTCCAACGATAGCTGCTTGCTTCTAAATAAAGGAGAATACCCAGCTGTATCACTCCATTCTTTCAGTCTTTTTTTTCTTTTAATTTCAAGCCTGTCATTTCTCACCAGTATGCAACACTGAATGAATTACCTTCATACCAGGAGTTACTTCCACAGAACATGTTGTATAACAGGTTAATATTTTACAGCTATTATCTGAATATTGTTTGAATTTCAGTGATTAAAAAGGAGAATACGTACTGGTCTTCTGTAGAGATTTGGTGAGTGGCTGGTATATACTTTCCAAAAACAGGTCTGTAGCAGGAGCTTTTAACACCTTTTCAGCCACAGGCGACTCCATGAGCCCAATTCACCCCTGATGAAACCTTATTAGTAGCAGCATAACAGCAGTTTTCCAGGGGCCAGACACTGAGGTGAGCTACAGGACCTCACGTGGGAAGGAAAACCAAATAATTGCGGACATGT
Source organism: Sagittarius serpentarius (assembly GCA_034782735.1). Lineage (NCBI taxonomy): Eukaryota > Metazoa > Chordata > Aves > Accipitriformes > Sagittariidae > Sagittarius > Sagittarius serpentarius. The sequence goes on from JAVKLA010000002.1 coordinate 19,612,986, forward strand.
GTCAGGGGAAAAGGTGCAGTTTTACGTTACATACCAGCCCTGTCCCACGCGTTGCATCCTAGCCCATCCTGATCAACCCACGTCTCCTCTGGGTCCTCAGCTGCCCTTCATACTCACTATGAACCAAGATTTCTCACCCTAGATGTCCTCTGTACTTCTCATAGTTTGGTCCTAGAGAGAAATACCAACTGCTGCTTTCCTCTACCATATACACACAAGTATACTCTTATTTCCCTCTGCTCGTCCCTCTAGCTGGGTTTTCCCCACATCATCCACACCTGCAAGTTGTCTTCATAAACCCGTCCCCTGTGTTCCAAATAAAAGGAGATCCCCAGCTGGCATAAACTACCAGAGATCCATTGAAGTCACCTGTCTGATGATCTTCCTGGATATTCTATCGTAAAAACTTAATAGCATGTTTTATTGTTACACTATTTGCATTAGTTACAAGCCAGATGTTAGGATCATTATTCTGTTGTTCCTTTGAAATTGTATCAACTGTTCTTTTCTTCCAGTCCTCCACTATCTCCTCAGTTCATCCATGATTTACCCAAACATGTGTTCAAAGGGTCAACTTATTTTCAAGAAAAGCATGCAGTTTTAATTTCGCCCTCTTCTCCTGCAAAAGGATGCACCAGCCTGACTATGAAGTGCAAACTCGTTCAGTGGAAAACACACTTAAGAAAGTTTTTTTTAAAAAAAAACCACCATGGAAAGGTGAAACTATTTATCTTAGTAACTGAAATGTTGGATATTAAGGCAAATAAGTACTTAGCAGTATACAAAATCCCAGAAACTCGTAGACATTGATTCTTTACTCATGACTGTTAGAAAATGACTTTCACAAATGCTCTGCAGTGCTTTGTGTAACCTGAGTTTTCCCATTTCCCTTCATTGTATTCCTTTGTGCAATCCAGATTTGTAAATCATTCCAGGAAACTTTTTATTAACTCACAAGAGCCCTCCGAGACAATATCCTGTAATTTCCACTGGTCTGAGTCAGACCTAGTCATATCAGCTGAGAAATATCCATGACCTTTTTGTGTCATTTTTCTTCTGGTGATCACAGAAAACCAAAGTAACTTCTGGATAAAGTTCTGCTTCATGATTTTGAAGGGGAAGGTTTTACCCATTCTTGCAGCCCAGCTGAATTCACACTGAATAATTTCATTATGCCTCTGTAAATTCCCCTTACAGCTTAAAAGGCACCAAGTATTTTTCTTTCATTGATTACAGCTGAGCAGTCTAATGCAGCTGCATTTCAATGGAAGTGAAGTGATTCCTTTATATTATAGCTATTTTGCCAAGAGCATATGGTGTGAGGTGGATAAAAAGGACAATATTGCAGACAGCCACAGCAGAACTTCATCAATCATGCTCTGAACCTCCCATAGCACAATTTTTATGTCTCTCCATCACTAGGGGAAACATTAATGAGGGTGGCTGTGTTTTCCCATCCCCTGCTTCTGTTGTGTTACAACCAAGCAGCCAAGGTACACCATGGGAGAGCTGCTGCTGGTATCAAAAGGGACTGGTGGCACAGGGACGTGGGGACTTCTGTCCCACCAGCGGCACTTCTGTCCCACCAGAGCCATGGGCTATCAGATGAATTTTTGCTGTGAATAAGGCCTGGGCAATGAACTACAGGGTTCAGGGAAGCCCTTGCACGGTGGGCGCGTGTTTTATTTCTGGCAACCCCTACTAGAGAACGTTCACTAATGCGCCCAAAACCGTCTCCTGCTTCCCAAGGAAGACAGAAACTCATCCTCTTTTGTTTTCACCCGTTTTCACAGTGTACTGCTGTTGAGCTGACTGACATTTGAATAAGCCCCAGAAGAATTATACCTAGGACGTTTCTACTAAATATTGTCGTTGTAGTAGGAGGGTGCAAACACAAGGGAGGCATTTGGAAGAGACTTGTAAACAGTTGCCTCGGTACTACCTAATTAGAGTGTTACATTGCCTGGTGGGATCCACTCCCAGGAATGTGCATAGCCTGGATTAAATTTTCCAGCGCCAGGGTGGTAGACTGTGAGCAGTCAAGATCAGGAAATCATGTATCAAAGGAGTTGGGTTGCTTTTGAATCTCTTTTCCTGGGGGCTTGTTTACAGGTGAGCAGAAAGCAAGTTGTTTCGCCTGATACTACGGCAGCTGTGCCTGCATAATTGAGGGGTCCAGGTTCTTTAATACGAAAAATTGTCATTTATCCTCTGTCTGTGGGGCTGCTTATGTGGAAAGCAGTGTGGTCCTAGGAACCATCTCCAGAGGAGGATTTCAAAGTCCTGCATTTTACTGCTAAGCTTACTTTTGACCTGTTTGGCAACCTTGGCCAACCACTTCTTCTGCCCTTGCTCATACTCGCTAAATTTTATTTTCCTGGTCCTGGGGCTCCACAGGTGTACTTATCTGTACATGAGCCAAGGCACACCGAGGCACTGCTGCAGCTTAGGGTAATACCAGCACATGGTAACAAGTCTAAGGAGATTGCAGGACCATATCATCTGGGTACCATTTGAAGCATCCTTCTCTCAACACTGCCATGAATTTTTCCTCAAACCTTATCTATGGTCAAAACAAGCTTGTGATTTTCAGCTCTTTTTAAATGTTATTTTATTCACCTAATCTATCACACTTGCTTATGTCAGCACCCGTTATTCCTCCAGATTTCCTACATATGGCAATGGAAGAGCCAATAGGTGAGTATGTTCTGAGCTGCTTCCTTCTTCAGTACTGGTCAAGGGCTTGGTACTTGAATGCAGAAATCACGTGCCCACCAGCTGTAATAGTGGAGAATATGGTAGTGCTTCATCCCTGAACATTCTAAGGGAAAAAGGATCCTGATTTTCTCCTCAGTCAGAATTCCTGGGAACTTTCTGGAAGTCTTTCCTAGGTGAAGGACTGCTGAGAACGCAAATGCTGGTACTTGAGGCTGGATAGAAGCTGTTGTGCATGTAGGAGATATCCTGGAAAAGGAAAGGAAGTGTTCTCATCCCTCAACAGACAATCAACAACACTAGGTGATCTTTTCTGTGCAAAGGATCAGACCCAACTTAGGATATATGAGAGAACTCATTAACACAGTCTAGCCATTTATTACACATACTAATTACTTATTTAATGGTATTGCTATTTGATTATTTAATGGCTGTAGCACCCCTTTTGATCATTTTTTTGTACATGCTTAAGTGTAACAATTTCCAATTAATTAAATGGCTTTGGATTTTATATAACTATTTTAAATAAAAAGAAGAGAGGTAAAAGATAGCTATTTGAATAAACTCTGGGATTCCTGAGATTTTTTAAAGTCTGTTTGCTCAGCTACAGAGGAGAAGTATTTCCAGGTCCTGAATTCTGAATTCTGAATGTACAGAGGGAAAAGTGCTGGGAACCAGCTCAGCCCAGAAAACCGAGAGCAATGGGGCTCCTGATGATAACCATCTTTGTGAAAAATTCTAGATGATGTAGTTTCAGCAACTTTCCCTACCATGATTTTTTTCCTCTGTAATGCCAGCTGAATTGTTGCTCAGTGTATTAAAGGTGATTTAAGAATTTTAAAACCACCCAAAAAAATCAAAATGCAAACTAAATGTCATGAAAACACAACACCACAGGTCTGTGAGCTCATCTAGCATCATATCCATTGGAAATTTAATCAATTCCACAATAAATTCTTCTTTTATTAATGAGTAGTTGATTGGATTTGGTTTCTGTGAATCGACATGTGTGAGTCCACCTGCCAGTTTTTGTGGCTTTGACCATCATATTTTAAAAGGTTTTTCCTCTCGCTCTCTTTACATCTTTATGAAAAAAAACCCACATGAAGAACAAAAGGAAACTACCTAAGTGACTGCACAGTGGAAACACTGAAACCAAATACCCTGTCCGCAAACTGATATCGAATGAACCAAGTAAACAACCTGGAAAGAAAGAGATAAAACCATTCTTCTTATCTCTTTCAGTTTTAGTAATCTTAGACATTATTTTTGACCACAGCAAAAATCAGACTGAAAGGCAATTTTTAGAAGCCTTTAAAAAAATGTGACAAGACTCTGGTGTAGCCGCTCCCGATTCGCCCCAGTGAGAGCCGAGTCAGGCTCGGCCAGGTCC
>JAVKLA010000002.1:19617193-19651804 GCA_034782735.1 Sagittarius serpentarius
CAGTGAGAGCAGAGTCAGGCTCGGCCAGGTCGGGCTGTGTCCCTCAACCCTTGGAGCCTGAGATGGCAAAATTTGGGTTGTTTGCTTGCTCGATCTGAAACGATTTCTTTATATTGGTGTTGAGTGAGTCACTAGCCAGGAACTGCATATCATGTGGACCATATGCAGGGAGCTGCAAAGATCTGACTCAGAGATGTAAATCTGTGTCGTGGTGGGGTTTAACGACACTTTATTCTTTCCGCTTTTTTTGCTGTTGTGGGGGCAGCAAAAAAACCTTTTGTCATTTTAGGGATGTTTACATTGGGAGTAATCAATTTCTTCTTTGCGGTTGTGATCAGAGGTGTGTGGAAAATGCGCCGGAGCTCGGATGCCCCCCGGGTCAATCGCCTACAGAAAAATCCCCGGAGGTCTCCGGGGCTGCGCTCAGCGGCAGCGAGATGATACGTGAATCCGATCGCTCGCATTCCTCTCGCCGGGACCACCCACATCCGATGGGAGCCGTGGAGGCATGGAAATCATTTTGCTTGCATGTGTGCGTGTATGTGTGTATGTGTGCGTGTAACCTCAGAGCTAGGAGAGCCGGGCTCAATTTTGGGGCACTAAAAGCTAAGGCCAAGCCACTGACCTGTGGCTGGTCCTTGGCTGGTCGGGGATGGCTCGGGGGGCTGCTGAGAGGCACCCGGTTCTGCCCAGCTCCCATGGGGTGCCAGGGGGTTGGTGGTGGGAACCACCTGGGTGGCTTTCCCCAGCTCCTTGCCCTAGGGCTGCCCTTGATGCCCAGTAACCCATGGGTCTCCCTCCAGATCCCGATCCCACCCGAGCAATACTCCATTCCGGTTTTTAGGGCGCCGCATATTTTGCTGATGACATATGGACTGTCTGGGGGTTCACGCCAAGAGGCGGGGTGGACTTTTCTTCGGGAAACCTGGATCCCCATTGAAAAACCTTCATTCATTCAGAGCAAAGAGAGGGAAAAAAAAAAAAAAACCAGCTGCAATGCCTGCAGGCGGGCTCTGCTCCGCTATAAATAGACGCTGTTTATTTTACACCAATTTACTGCACCGTACCACCGAATTGCAAAGAGGATTTCTCCGGGTGCAGGCTGTCTCGGCCTTGGCTACCTGTGCCGGTGCCAGTGGGCTTTGCCTTGGTTCCTTTGTTTTGCTTTGATATGTGGAATTATTGTCTGATAGAAATGAATGGGATAGGGTGTTAACGGGGATCACTCAGAAAGAGTGGCTCCTTCACGTTATTTGGAGTTGTAAAGTCTTGAGACAAGAACACAGGTGGGCATTCTGCTGACAAAGCCTTCCTTAGCATGAGAGGAAAATTTTGTTCAGTGCCGTTCCCATACAAAATTGCCCTTGCGATCAGATAGAGAAGCTGCCGCAGTCTTCAGCTGGGCAGAAGAAACCTAAACTAAAGAATTAGTTGGACTTTTAAATTTAAACAATTAAAATCAGACCTAAGGAGCAAAGAAATTCTAAAAGAAAACAGCATTTCTAATGCCTTTTGTCTCATTTCTGAGGCCTGACAGGGCTGCCTGAGGCCCCCTTACATTGCTTAAGGTTGGGTCCTTGGTATTGCAACTACTACAAAAACCTGTGCAAGAGCTGCTTGAGGCTGGACCGTTGCATCATGCCCATAAACTGCAGATGGATTTTGCATAACTCTCCAGTTTTAATTCCGTTGTTACGGCACGCTCTGGATGTCTGCAATGGCTCCTCCGAGGAGTGAGTGTTCAGAAGCTTTCCAGAGGCTGGAGCAGACAGAAGATCCTAATCTCGGTGGTGCTGTTCCTGCTGGAACAGAAGCGCTTGTGCTCTGGGGCTGTGCAGAAACTCACTCAGGGCCTGCTTGTAAGCTTGGAGAATTTCAGGACCATCCTAATTGTTTTTCTGCTTCTCCCTAACCCTCAAAAGCTGAGCAGACCCTAACAGAGTGAATGCAGGCTGCACATCCGTCTTCTCTGCCGAGGAAGCCCGTTAGTGGGGAATACACTCAAGTGGGCACACCTTTCCAGAAATCATGACAAGGAGGTACTAGTGCAAGGCTGAAAATCAGGTGGTGGCTGCTGCGTCCAGAGGGATGCACAAGAGCGGGTACAGCAGCCGCACCATGCACAGGACAAGAGGAGCTTGCGATGCCCGTGCGCCTCCTTCTTCTCATCTCCTGCCGCCAGTCTTGCTAAGGAAACTTGGATTTCGTTTTGCCACTCTTGAGACAAGCAACTGGAGGCTGGGGGTGCTTTCTGGCAGACAGGGTGCAGTACGGGTTGGGTAAGGCAGAAACAATGTGCAATGGCAGAAAGAAAGAGGATGGGAGGAAGAGCAAGAGCTACAGGTCTGGGCACAGTCATGCCTTCGGTAGGAATTTTGCAAGTCCTTGTCTGCATAGTGTTGTTGTTGATTTTGCCATCTTTGATCCAGGTAAACAGGACTTGTGTGCACAATGAAAACAAACAAGCCAGGCTGGAAAATATCATGAGTCAATAAGGCTGTTTCGGTGCCTCCACCTTCCTTAACCCCGAGTCAGCAAATGCTTAAGTGCTTGGCAAATCAAGGGAAGAGCCCAGGACTCAAAGCCTGGGGCAGCCCAGCCTCCACGCGGGCTCCAGCCACCTTCTCCTGGTTAATTAAAAGACCATCAATGAAATGTTTAAATACTGGGCAATCAGTCTTGTGTTATGAATAATCGTACTGACACTACTGAAAAGCAGGTTCTCTCTGCATCTGCGCCTTACACTGACTGCAAAGGTTCCTCCCAAATTAAATTTGTGGATCAAGCAACACACAATTTTTCACTTGCTGCAGAGTAGCAGCTCACTCCCTGTACTCCTTCTCACCTCTTTCATATAGATACCATCAGCCAGAACTTACACTTCGTTACAGCGCAGATCTTTTCTTTCATCTGGAGCCATCTCTCAGGATGATGCAAAGTTTGGTTGCTTCTTAAAGTTTTCTGCATTAGGCTGATGAAAAAAAAACCTAAAAAAGGAAATCTAAAAATCATTCTCTCTTTTTCTGTTTTACTTTGGCTAGATTGCTCCCTATGTTATTTTTATGACGAAGCACTCATGCTTTTTGACATCAAGAAGAATGCTGGCAGCTTTCCAGGAGCCCAGGAAGTGCAGTGCGTGTTAAAAGCTGCTCTGACTGTCTTCTGGTGTGAATGGAAGTTAGTTGGGGTGGAAAGAGTTTTCCCTGAACACCAACTCTATGCCCTCAGACATATTCTCGCAGCTCTGCCCCTCAGTACATCACTCAACTCTGCAGCCTGGGATGCTCAGAAAACCGAATGTGTATTATTAACACAGCGCAGACCAGTTGCACACCATGTCGGTGCTTTAAATCTAGTCCTTGCAGTCTTTATTACCTTCTCAAAACGTGCTCACCCTCTCCCTGGTTAAGCCAGAAGGGCCTGGCATCTCTGAACAGCATTTAATTGCTTGCAAACCCCTTTTTTTACTTTTTAATTTTTTTTTTAGCTCTGAGGACAGTATGAGTCAAACACACACTTCTCATTGCTAACCCTTTTCTGTTTTATCTGTAGGTGAAAACGGTGATGCTCTTCCCCACTCACTGGAGAGGCAACAGTGACTTCTCGATCCTGCTGAACCCGCGCTGCACCATAGGCGACGGTCCAGGGGAGCCAGGACAGAAACTCCCGACACATGCCCGATACGGAACTGTTGCTCCCTTGTGAGTGCCCAGAGCGTGTGGGACACGTCTTTGCCCGGCATCATCCTTCCCCATGAGGATCTCATGTCCCAGCTTTTCAAAGAGCAAAGCTGAAAACACCGCTGGGAGCAGTTGGTCCTTTCCAACATGGTCTTCGTGACTCTTTCCAGCCTCCTAATTTGCACCCATTTTCTCTCCCTCCTAGAACGCATGCCTATTTTGCCCTTACAGACCAAGGATCAGCAACATGCCCTACTCACAGCTTATCAGCCCTATTCCTCAACAAGCTATTTTTTAATGCCTCGATACCTCAATGATGGCCTCTCTAGAGAGAGCGCAAAACCTGCATCTCCCACGTGGCAATATGGGACTATTGCGATGCAGAGTCAAGATGCCAGGAGGAAAAGGACGTTGGAGACTACCCCAAGAAACCAGGGGTGGATGTCACCTCAACAGGCTGCTCCCCTCCCCGTGACGACCCACAGGCACTGGAATTATTATACTTGTAGGGAGATACTGGCATCTAAATGGCTTAATGGCAATTTTTTTTTTAATTACTTCAAAGTAATCATGAGTATTGGATATCTGGGAACGTGCAAAGAGAATTCAGCCTCTGCATGTATTTGAAGTTATATGCTTTTTTAAATAAATGAACACAAGGCATTGAACGATTTCTTGTTTCCGGGTGGTTTTGAAGAGACCATAAAAACCCCCAAGATTCTAGATAACATTTTATTGCAGAATATAAATTAATCTCTGTTTAGCTAAGGAGAGAATATACCACTTAAAAATTAAATGCTGGACTCCTAAAAAGTAACAAAATTATTAAATAACATAACTAATAGTAAGGATGTCCCACAGAATTATCTCTGTTTTCATCGTATGTAGCTCTTAGATGCACTTTCGATTATTCATCTGTTTTATTTTCTTATTTGAAAAAAAATACCCAGAATTTTATTTGGTTATTTCCATATTAAAAAACTTTGCCCACATATGAAATTAAACTTTTTTTATTGCACTACTGAAATTAAGTAACACTTATTTCTACCCCAAAACTATCATATGTAAAAGTATGAAAACTCTAATGGAAAGAGAATGGTAGAACTGGTTTTCTATTTGCAATATTTTATTTATTCTTCAGAACAGTTTTACCATTTTCAATAGAAATATTTGTCTGTCCATTTCATGAAGGATCATTAATTGTAACTAGTTGCGTAGCAACTACGTAAGTCTTTTCTTTTTAAAATTAAATTATTTTTAAGCACAGATTTAATGTGAAATTTACCTAGACCTCCATCAATTGTTATACTTAAACCACTTTACAAATGACACACCAGTCAACTGTCCGGAGTACTGTCCAGATAACTCTTTTTTTTCAGACTAAAAAAAATATTTGGGTGGTTTCTTTCTTTCCTCTAGAAAAAGAATGGGTTTTTCCAATTCAGGATTTTTAAGGGAATAGCCAGGAAGTGGAATTAATCATGTTACATTTTCCAAGAGATTTCTGCAGAGGCTTTGTGAAAACCGGTCCCGTTCCTGGACTGTTCACAATGTATGTTTTCCATTGAGTGAAATGTTTTCCATCTGAAAATGAGCATCAGGCTTTGCTGATAGATCTGATTCGAGATAGATCTGATTTCCACCTCAGTACTACAAGAGTACATCAGGTGTAACTCTGCTGCACGCAGTGGAGTTGTATTTGTGTAAAATCTCTGAGAGGAAAGCTAGAGGGTGAGTGCTTTAGAAATGTTGTTATTTTCTTAACAGGATTCCAACTTGTAAAACTGATTTTCTCTGACAATCTTTAACTCCCTTCAACGTGTACCCCCTTCTTTTTAAAGCCTGGAGCTTCCTGCTGTGTTCAGCCTCCAAATTTCCAACTACTGCATCCTCTCCTGATGCGTTTCCACCCTCCGCAGTGGTGGTGGGGACGTTGCTAATGTCTCCCCTGATGCTGCGTGGGCTGTTGGCGGTGGGAGGGTGGAGGCTGTGGGGTTAACACAGATTAAACCTCCATTTTGGGAACCCGTTCAGATTTCAGTATGCGTAAAATACTTTCCTGGGGCTGGACTTCTCATTCCTATTCTGCACCCTAGTTTTCATTTACAAGAAAAGACGTCCCCGTTACTTGCTTTTAAAGATATCCAGTGCCAATCAATTCAGTGACAGCGAACAGTTTTTAAAAGGAACAAATTCTGGCCCTCTGTATCCATCACATGGGTAACTAGGGCCATGATAAAAAAATCTGAGTAATTCTGAACACGTGTTACAAGGAGTAACCAAAATACCAGTTGTTAAAGAGCAGTCGTGGCTCTGGTGGCGGCAGGGGTCTGCCCTACCCCCAGAGAAGTCGATCCTATGGCAAAGCCTATGCCTGTTCCACTTCAAAAAGTAAAGGAAGATGTGGCAGACTTAGTCAGTATAGTTTTCTTAGCATAGGGGTTTTTTAATTGCATAAATTGGCTTGTACATATAAGTGAGGAGTCTTAAAAACTTCCCTTCTGATAACTGCGTACAGTCTTCACGTGGCATTAACAGCCATCATTAGGATTATTAGAATAATGTCTGGAAAACCCGGCTATGAAATGTGATGCCAGTGTCCCAGAAGCTGCACAGACTCAGAGCCAAGAAGTTAATCCTTGAATTCCCCAACCTAAATAAATCACTGTGGTTTTCAGGAACTGTTTGTGGGATTGGTAAGATTTGCTTAAACTGTTATGTTGATTTTAAATTTGTGATGGCAAAACTACTGGCTCAAATGAAATTAAAACCAAATTATACCTTTCTGTAGAATCAGTCAAAATTTTCCCATCACAGTTTTATTATCTGTATTTCATATATAATATACATTTTATTTAACCTATTATATTTATTATATACCATATAATAAATAAATTATTTAGGCTTACATCAAAATGGAAAATATGAATACTAATATTCTGCATTGCAGACATTTTTAATAATCTGAAAAAATACAAATGAATGTGTAAACCTGACTTTTTTAATTCACTTTTTTTTGGCAGGTAAATTAGTAACTTTTCAATCTGATACACATTTTTCCCATTGACTCCTGTGTTTTCTGATTGCAGCCATGACCAGGGTCAGAAACAATAAAATTCAATGAGAAAGGACAGTTCCCAGAGCTTTCTGAGCCAATATTATCTGCCTCAGAGGCTGGGATCATTCAAATAAAGATCAGCACGATATCAGAACTTTCGGTTCTTTGTCCTAACAGCTGAGTCTTTTCCAGCTGGCCCATCACAGCTCAATAATCATATAGAGTTATATCAGTGATGCTCATTCATATTTCACAGGCTATAATAAACACGGCAAAAATTAGATGAGGTTCCATTTGAGGTTAAATGTTTCCATGAGATAATAATTTCTGTTTATAACAAGAAAAAAAAAAAAAGACCACTGGTCTATTTTTAAAACCTAAATTAGACCCGGTATCCAAAATATCAGTTCACAACAGACCATGAATAAGACAGGATTATGCTTTCTTCTTCATAGTTTTAAATGTAAATGAGGGTGTCGGGAAGCCTGCTGTGCAGAGGCTGAGCGAGAGGGAACCCCAAGCCTTTGTCTTGCCCACATTGCAGGCGGTTTTCATTCTATCACCCCCAAGTGATTCTCACAACAACGGAATTTCCTGCCTTGTCCAGGGCAGAGCCTTTACATCCTTGTGCCACATTCTGGTTTGTCCGTAAAACTTGAAATCATCCCAAGAAAAAGGCACTGCATCCCTTTCCGCGCGCCCTCACAGCCACTTAGGGGTTTTGCGGTCCAGCCCTGGGGACCTGCTGCCAGCACCACGGGGAGGGTGGGATGTCACCGGCTGGGACATCGCTGTTGCACACGAGCACAGAAAGAAAACAGCGGGAAGCGATAACACAAAGCTCGCATTGGGAGGGATGGAGCCTCCGCTGCCAGGGAGCTCACCCAGGGCTGTGGACACGTGGGAACGGGCAACATCTGCCAAGGAGCGAAGGCTCAAAATCCAGGACTGTCTAGTGCAACAGTAAATTTTGCTATTTCTCAGTAAGAAGGTTCAAACAAGCACTTAGAAATATACCCCCATTGATTACACCAAAACATGTGGGTATTTGGAGCTGTAGGTAAGCAGGAACCTAACAGGGAGAGCAATGCTGCTGTCTAGCTAAAGGAAAGCAGGACCAAAGAATTATCATCAGTTGTACCTTACCAGTGTGTTCAAGGCTTAGCCAAAGTTTGAGCTGCAATGCGCTGGGTGCTGAGCAAATGCACCAGCAAAACAGGATCCCTTGCTGTGAAGAGCTTCCCAGTGAGATCAAAGGGTGAGAGGTAAATGCATTAATCTTGTTTTGCAGTTTGGAAACAGCAGCAGCAGAACATTTGCAGGTGATTTTCCCCAAGGTCCTACTAAAAGTCCAAGATAAAGGTTGAGCAGACCTCTGAGGCTGTGTTCAGCACCATAATCACCTGGCTCTTCTCCCTAGGCTGAGCTTGCGGCTGCGTTTCCTGCCCTCTCCTTGACTTCAATAGATTTTTAGGGCACGCAGAGAATAAAACTTCTGTAATTACAGGCACTGATGTGTTAAAGAACACTCCAAATGCTTTTCTCTTGTTTTGCATTGAAGCAAGAAGTCATAGTTTCTTTCTCCCTAAATCATGCAGTTATTTGGAGTTTAGGTATTTCTGCCTACGGAGCTGTATGTTCCGTTTTTATACCATGTTGTTTGTGAGCCATAGGCTGCAGTCTCTTTTCAATGAGAAAACAATAAAATGACTTGCTTTTGTTTCTTTTCAGACACAGAACATTATACTAGCTAAAAAGTGCCTTTTAGAAACAGCTTTGCTTGTGGAAGAGGGCTATTAACATGTTACCCCATCCTCCAGCAACTATAATTCATTGTGCCATTAAGACGGTGTCACGGGCTGATAGCAAAATAAATAGCTATCAGAAAATGTTCAGTAAATTATTTTGCAACTTGAGTTTATTAAAAGTGTGTCCTTTGGCCTGTCTGCCTTAGAAAATTCAGGCAAGGCAACGGGGGCTGATCCTGCTCTCCCTGGGGTGGACAGAAAGACATCCTGGGAAACCCAGCAGGTCCCACCATGAGGAAGGAGATCTGCTGCTGCCAACCCACCCGCGCGATGGAGCCCAGGCCATGGCACAGGTTCCCTCACTGCTCTGCAGGCAGCTCAGGCACAAGGCTTAAAGTCATGCTCTACAGGAAAAAACTACATTAGTGCAGGTGGAAACCACATTTCCATCACAGAAGGGAAGAAATCTCAGATAACTCCAGCAACATGACCCTGCAAAAAACTCCAGTGAAGGGTGCTGGAGGGGAAGCTGGGGAGGAGGCACCAACCCTCAAGCCATTGCTCTCAGACACGTGTTTCTGCCGATGGCTTTTCGGAAAGCCGCAGAGCCATTTATTCAGTGTTCACAGGAAAATCTCCAGTTCCAGAATTTTTGTTGTCCTAAGAAACGTGAAGCCGAGGCTTCAAATTCAGACAGCCAGTATGTGCTTTTTGAGAGCTTGCAACCTGGAAGCCCTCTCTCTAGAGACAAACGATGAAGCTCCTTTCCACTGAGGAGGATCACAAGCAACGGGCTCATGCTTAGCTAAGGGCATGCTGTGCAGCAGCTAAGGGAGTGGGTAACTTGGGATTTTTCAGCCTGTAGGTAGCACTACCAGGAAAATGAATAAAATTAATAATGCCTGTGGTGTGTTTTCATTCCTCCTTCCAGTGAGATGTAGCTAAAAGAGACCATCTTATGTCAAAACCTGAAAAAAATCAAGAATCACAGGAGTTAAGGCTTCCTTCCAGAAAAATAAAGCCTGTTTGGCAGAAGGAAGGTTTCTGGGCAGGACGCAGCTGCTCATCCAAACAGGCAGTGAGCTGAGGGAGGCAGGGAGGGATTTGGGACATCTAAGTGGCGTTTGAGTCTCATTAGATGTGGCTTTGTTTTAAAGCAGACAGGTAACTGAGAAAGATACGCACAGCCCAGTTTGGGACTGGAGATACCCCATGTGTTTTGCACTGTGTCCTCATGCTAACCGTGCTCACTGAGGGCTAGCTCAGCCCCCCAAGATCCCTCCCCTCCAAAAAAAAAACCCCATACACAAGCCCTTTCCCACAGCCAGCCTGTCTCACCTCCCCAGTGCCCATCAGTGTGTGCTGGCCACCGGATCCTGGGCTCCGGGGTGGGCTCCCACCAGGCCTGGCAGAATGGAAATCTCCTAGGGGCAGATTTTACACTTCCAGGTGAAAAGGCTCGATGAGGTGGGAAAGGGAAAAATCCTCAGCAATTTCCTCAGTTTAGCGACTTTTAGATAGGATGGCATTGATTATTTTAGTGATGAAGTGTGTTTGGAATATGGAGGCAACACAAAAGCATGAATGAAAATTAACTCTTTTTTCCAACCCTAGAGAATGTTAAAAAGAGTTACCAGAGTATTTGAAAATATTTTTAATAGTTTGGAACAACTAAATTTAGCTAAGCTGAAGATAGGCCTCTCTTTATTACAGCTAGAGTAACTATGGCAACATGTTACAATTATTTATCGCCATGACGATCCACTGTAGATTTTTTAAATGCATTATCTATTTTTGTTTGCATTGTCATTCCTGCCAGGGGAGGGAAGACACCAATTTGGTGCGCTGTGAAATGGTCAACATTTCATCCAGGCGATTGCGGGGTGGAGGCTGGGGCAGATTTTAAAATGAGCAGCAGTAAAAACCAAGGAACAACCGCTCTCAGAATTATTATATTTTTTTCTTTTTTTAATCTAAAACAGGTTACTGTTTCTAACTGACAAGCGACTAGGAGCTTGTTCTTTGCCAGTCTTCCTCCTGACTGCTCTTTGATAATCTGAGATTCCAGAAACAAAAGTGAATGAATGAAGATCTGCGACACCCGTGAACTGTTATTATCTCTGCCACGGAGAAAGGGAAACACGAACAAGCTATATTAGGCAACTTCTCTAAGGTCACATCACCAGGCAGTGATAAGGATGCGATTAGGACCTGCTTCCTTAGCCACATTCTCCGGTGCGGTGGCCACATTGCGATGACAGTGCTGCTCTCACAAGTGCTCTGCATCTTTATTGTCTATGCCAGGTCATGGGAAATTGGAAAAGCCTGTCCATCCCTAGTTTGCAGGAGAAAGAGAAGGATATCTGCTATGTGCTGCAGCTTTGGTCGTTTAGCTGTGATAGTACAGGCGCTCCACCAGCTCACTAATGCTTGTGGGACATTTTGGGCTGCAGAGTGGGTTTCCACTGACCTTGCCGAGCCCACGGCAGCGTTTCAGGGCAGTGGTAGCCGGGTGCTCCAACCGGGAGATGTCTTGCCCTGGCAGAGGCAGAGCAGCCCTCCCTCCATCCTGGGGCACGGTGGGCGGGCGACCCTGTCTCGTGCAGGAAACGCACCACCCATCTCCCCGTACCCCTCTCTGGGAAGATGTTTGAGTGGAGCGGACACGCTTGAGGAAAGGATGGTGGGCTATTGTTCTGACACATCCAAACAATGCTCTGCTGGTCTTGTCCGGAGTGATGGTTAAGTAATCCTAAGGAGGACTTGGAAAGAGCTCCCTTTGTGGCTCTCTGACTAATAAAAAGCCCTTTATATAATCCTGCAATCAACTGCATGGGGCTGCTGGGACGGGTAATTGGGCTACAAACGGGCTCCATTTACGGGAGATTATGTAATTTACCGTTCTGTCATCGTCTGCTCCCAAAACTGTGATTCTTTCTCCGAGGCTTACATTCCCAAAGATACAGTAATGATCAAGACTTGGCTCTTCGCATCTTAGACCATGAATAGGATCTTTACAGATGCGGCTAGTTTGGATTAAACCCGACTCCCCGGTGGGCTAAGGAGCAGCCAGAGGCAGATCCTGGTGGGAGATTCCAGATTTTTGCTCTTGTACAGCACGTGTAGATGCAAAAGTGATAGGCAGTCAAGAAACGAATAGACAGACAAGCTAGATAGAGAAACAGGTGGAGCATTGTAGCTTGGACTGTATCCCAGCTTCTTTCTTATCAGTGGGTGTCCCCTGAGAGCTTTGTACAGCAGGTAAAATAAGAAAAGTATTTTAGATGAAAGAAGTACCTCAATAAAAAAGGACATAGCATGCAGAGATAGAAAATGCTACATTACACGTCCAAATATTGGGCTGGCAGAGAATTTGCAGAGCTGCCCAAATTAACAAAACATTAAAGAACGCATAAGTGTTACTTTTATTAGATGAAATGTTCAGGGTCTAGAGACAAGCCATGACTGCCCGCTAACAAATGCCAATGACAACTAGTGAAATAGGGGAAGAAAGCTCACCGGCATTACACATGGACAAAGATGTCCTGGAGAAGCAAGAACCATTTTGAAACACCTCTGTACTTCTCTGAACCAAACCCACATCATTTTAATGCTTGAGAACATGGGCTGTATTGAAACACACACCCCCCTCCACTTATATAGCAGCTTTGAAATTATAGCCCAGCAATGGCACCCTCCTGTTAAGGGAGCTCTTGGGTCACACATCTCCTGCTCCTTGGTCTAACAGAGCAGACAGTGCTGCTGCTCACCCCTGGTGTCTCCTGGTACTTTGTACTGCAAAACAACCTCGTATTTGGTGCTTGTGAGGGTGTTGGAACCAGGCCTTTACCCATTAGAAGAAAAGCAGGACACCACGCTTCCCACTCCTCTATTGCCAAACACGCAACCAGCAACATCGAAGAGAAGAGTTTTTACAACAGCCCCAGCAGTGACTCACCCGTCGGCTTCCTGGTCCTTCTCAGGGGCCATCCACTTGGCAGAACAAGCACAGTGCTGCTCTGCATCCTTGGCCCTGGGCAGCTTCATCCTCACCATTGCCCCTATCTACGGGTACCAAACAACTGCAAACAGGGCAGCATTCCCCAGAGCTGGCGCCCACAATTTGCAAACTCAAACCAGTGCGTGAAAGATGGAGGGAGAGAGCAAAGGGAGCGGGATGAAAGGGGGTTGCAATAATCCCAGTGGGATTTCACACAGATTTGGTAGGTGCCCAGCCTGCAGAGTGGCAACCTGCTGCTCTCAGGTATATGTGGATTTATGTGGAATAACAAAAAAGCCTGGCCATCTCCAAGGCAGAGTTTAGTGCTGGGCTGAGGTATTGGGACTAGCTATAAGCAGGCTTGTGTGATGCTTTGCCATGGGTAATTCATCCCGCTTCTCAGAGAGGGCTGTTGGTCGAAGCAACGCATCCTGTGACAGTGGCTATGGGACTTGTTGTGCCTGAGCAGAGCCAGACGGACGTTCCCAGAGATTCCTCTGTTTACGAGACTATTTGCAGTAGCCTTCAAGGCGGATCTTGCTGTAGTTCAGCACTGCAAGACCAATAACCAGACTGAAAAATATCAAAACAAGTGCAAGAGATGCTTGCTTTCCAGCCCTGTTTCTGAGGTGACGGTTCCCGTCCTTGAGCACGTGCTGTGGCACAGACACTCCTTCAGAGCGGTACGTGGTCCTGCCTGCAAAGCCCCATGCCACGTCCTGTGGCAAATCAACTGAGGTGCATGGCAGTAGCAAGCCCCAGAGGACTCCTGCTGTCATGTCACTAGTCGCTGGGCAAAAAGAGTTTAGGAACTGCTGGTTTAGCCCAGAGAGGTTAACAGTCATTGATTTAATACTTTTCCTGCACCTTCCACGTTTGAGCCATTGCTGAGTAGATGCACTCCTTTGCTTTTTCTCCTGACTGTAGGAACCACAAGTCTGAGTACAAAATCCACTGGTGACTGCTAACAAAAGCCTAAGAAGCATTTGCAGAAAGCCTGAGCAGAACCAGGCTCTGTGGCAGGAGCGTTTGGTGGGTAATGGTTGGGTTACACTGAAAACCAATCTCTTTTCCACCTGGCAGTGAACATACTGAAGGAAAAGAAAGAGGCAGGACCAAAACTGCTAAGACCTCCAGAGTTTATTGCTCTTGCAAGTGTCCATGAACAGAGGGAATGGGAGTATCTCCGTCATCATGGTTTGAGACCCTGAAGGAATGTGGAAGGGGAGTTGGAGTGATGCTGTGAAATGAGCAAATGGGATTTCCCTGATTTTGCAGGTTTGGTGCCGGGATGGGGACAAGGCGAGCATACCCCTGATGCTGAAGCCTGGGGGGACATGAGGCCACTTCTGCAACGGACGCCATGAGATGACAGCTGCAGCACAAGCCCATGCGAACGGGAACTCTGCAAGTCACTTTGTCCCCCAAGTTACTCTGCTCCTGTATGGGAAGCTGCAGATTTAAGTGGATTATGAGTTTTGCAGCCAGGAGAAAAGCTATCAGGAATTAGGCCCTTGTACTAAGCACTGCAAATATGCAAAGTAAAGGACAATATCTCTCTCCAGCTGCTTATGATCTGTACAAAGAAAGGGTGGGATTTCAACAGGAAACTGGAAACACAGGTATATTCAGTGATATTTCACAGGTGACACACACAACAGAGTGTTTTCTTTGCTCAGACTATTTACTGATGTGAAAAACAAAATCCTCCTTGTAAAATCAGACACACACGGTTTGGAAAGGTGTTTTCTAAGAATTAAATCTGGTTAAAGTCTTAAGCCAGTCTTTGCAGAGACTGTTGCATTGGATGGAGGAGGTCAGATTTAGTTTTAGGACAGGTCTGTGGGATTACAATGAGCCCTCTGATGTTTCTCAAGTGATGAATTATTTCAAGGAACAACCTGGGCTATAGCAGCCCCTGTGTCATGGTGGCAGGGTGAGAGAGGAAGACTTTTAAATGTTAATTAGTAGGGAAGAGCTGTCTTGCACACTAACCACAAAGATCTCCGGTGATGGCAGGAGGCAAAGGAGAGCAATAGAGCATTTCATTTGTAATGCATGGTTTTATTTCACCTTGGAGATCCGCTCATTGATGGACTTGGCGTGCAGATAATGAAACTGCATTGCTGTAGGGTTCCTGACTGCAAGGCGCTTAAGCACAAAAGGAAACCCCTGGGAAATCTCCTGGCAGGGGGTCAGGAAGCTGGCACTTGGCAGGGACTATGGGAAGAGGTAGCAGGAAAGAGTTGTACCTGTAAGCAGGTGAGAAATAGCAGAGGCTGATGATGCACAGTCCCCAGCAGGGCAAAGGGAGGGTGAAATGGCAGAGGGGGGAGGAGGAAGCAATCCTACACAAGTAAGACAAAAAGAATGAGCTGGGCGATGGGGCCAGTCCGAGCTCACATGCTCCTTTCTGGTGCTTCCTTTTTCATGGTGAGGTCTCCTAAGCAAATCCCACTCGTGCACCATGGCCATCAAGCTGGGAGCAGTTCCCAGCCCTCCAGCTTCGCTTCCCATCCCACACATCTTTTTCATTAAGTGGACAGAAGAGCCATGGCTTTACCATGTGCAGTTTTTGAAACGTGGCCAAACTGGGGGCATGGCTCTCCCCTGCCCTGCCCCAGTGTCGTACTTTGCACCGGGGAGAAATGGGCGGGGAGCGCTGCCGCATCGGAGCAGTTACGGCTCTTGAGCTACGTGTGGTTTTGCTGGAGTGGTGATGTGCCAAATGCCACGCCAACGGCCATCTGCTCAGAGCGGACCTCCATCCTACCGCTCTGCTTCGGTTTCCTCCCCTGGGGTCAAACTCACGCTGCCACGAGGGTCACCGCTGCCCCAGGCTGCCCCGTGAGGAGCCACAGCGGGTTAATGCCACCCTCCACCCTGAGCCAGAGGGCACCTCTCAGGCATCGCTTGGGTTGCAACAGAAACCACCTACAGGCCCCCCTAAACTGGTGTAGATCAGGAATGACTTCACGGATGTTAGAAGGGCCAAATACAGCGTCAGATAAGAATGAAGCCAAATGTTCATGCCTGAATCCTTCCCTCTAATTAAACTTAAATTTAAAAAAAAAAAATTTAAGAAATGGGCAGAGGAACCCGCTGATAACTTTCGCTGGGCCGGTGCAATCAGCGGCTGCATCTCGCCTCAGGGGTGGTTGACTTCAGGGGCTGCATTTTGCTCAGTTGCACAGAGTTTTTAAAGTGCTTTTTGATCGCAGGATGAAAAGTACTGTATAAATGTAACATTCCCTCATACAGCTGTCTGCCTGTCAATCCCCAGAGCATGGTCTGCAGCTTGCTTATTTTCTGCGGTTAAGGGCAACCGCAGTTACAGCACTCCTGCATGTTTAACACTATTTCAAAGTCCCTCTTGACTTCCCTTTTCATCCTTCTTCAGGGCTATGTTTAGACTCTGATTTCCAATCTCCTGGACCGAGATTGTTATTAAAATGCAGCACTGGTAATGCTCCATGCATCCTCCCAGCCATAACAAACCACTGCAGGCGAGCACAGCACTGGGGAGAGGCGGGGGCCTCTGAGTGACCACGTAGTGTTTAGGCTTTAAAACCAGCCATGTTTGCTTTGTTTATATAGATCTAAATACTATTCCCGTCTACCATATACAAATATGGCAACGGGGAAAGGGGAAGAGAAAGGAGGGATAAGAGTGTAAACTGCAGAACCAAATGTAAGGGCTATAATTAATCAGGTAATTGCAGTATTTGCTTGGAGTGTCTGTAAATATTACCTCTATTTCTAAGTATAGTACTTTGGACCACGTATCTTATCACAAAACAATCCGTCAAATAGAAAATACATCCACTTGACTGGAATATAATGAATATTAGGTCAGCCAAAATGCAAACTGACTAAATTAATTTGTAGTTGTGTACCAACTGATGTTGGTGCGATAATTTAATGAAACCCTTCAAATAAATATCCGCTGGGGGAACGACACAGAGGAGCAAACAGAGCGAGTGTGAGCTGAGGGATTACGAGGGGTTTGTGTGATTACAGACAGAGGTCCCAGAGAGCAAACAGAAAAGAGGGGTGATCTTGCAGAGCACAGGGGAGGGTGCAGGGCCGAGCAGGGGAACCCAGAGGTGCTTTGCAGAGAGCCTTGGACCTCAGAGCTGCCCCTGAAGGACCTCAGCTGGGACACCCACGGCTGGACTCAGCCCGCCGGAGCGAGCATGACGCAGGCAGAGGCTCTGTGGGTGGCCCTCAGCTCACGTGGGGTTCCGGCTGCCCCGACGCTGCGTCCTGCCGCTCTCCGGGAAAGCCGCTGGTTGACGCGACGGCAGATTGGAGGGGTCTGAGAAACTCTGTCTCAGTCCTGTGAGAAATGCAGAGCAAAACGAACGAGTTTGAATCCTGCTTTAAATACTTTGGTTCCTCAGTCAGATGATTTGGGAATTCTGAAAACTGAAATGCTCTCTCTTTCTGCCCTTTGCATATCCTTTTTTCTTCCCTTTTTTGTTTGGGCAAGGTCAAAATAATCACTGAAACAGTTCACTTGAGGAGCCACAATATGTTGATCCCAATGCAAATCTGGGGGCAGAACGAGCCCTTTTTGAAGGGGGAGCACGTCCAACCTCTGCCGTGGGAGGGATGCTACCCACCGCTCTGGCACACACTGGATCGGATGGTATTTCCACAGGAAAGCACAGCTGAGGGTGCTGGGGCGAGACCCTGAGCAGTGCAGTGGGGCTTGCAGCAGCCCTGCAGCCCCCCGCCCCATGCAGAGCACCTGCCACACAGGGCTCCTGCTGGGAAAACCTCCCAGAGCACTTCTAGTCACTGGGGGTCTCACGCCGCGCCGGTCGCAGCACAGGAGCTGAGCAGACTGAAGCCTCTCAGCAGCAAGAATGAGTGACCCATGAGAAATGCTGGTCCTGATGGTGCCATTCCCCGCGAGCAGCCTGTTGGCAGCACATTTACCCTGCAAGAACCAGACCCCTGGGCCAGGAACCGCTCTGCCTCTGAGCTGCCACATCTTCCAATGCAAACCTGACTCCAGCAGTGCCATGGACAGTCCAAGAGCAGCTACGAGGCACGAGCTGCCTCCTCTCAGGTGAGTCTTTTCTGCGCTCCCCACAGGGAATGTATTTTGCTCCAAGTCCAGAAACTGTTTCGATTTGGATGCCACAAAGAAAGAAATGAGTGAGTAAAGGCATGAGAAGCGGCTAAGGAACAATTTGCGCTGTTCTAGTAGCTGGTGAGTGGAAAGTTCCCCCCAAGAGCTAAACACACATCTTACCTCCAGCTCAGCACAAGCGTTTCACAGTGGTTGGAGCTGCTGCCCCACGGCCGCAGCGGCGAGAGGGAAATCCCTCTGACCCGAAAAGTTCCGGTGCTGTGTTCCCAGGGGACCTACTTTGTGATGTTGACATAAGAGGTGCCCTTGAAGTGGGATTATAGGACACACGCTGAATTTATTGGGGGGGGGTCTATTAATTTGACCACGTGACGTGTCATATGATTGTCTGCTAAGTTTACATCAGCCGTTGACAGTAATATCAGGTGCACTTTATCAGGTTCAGCATTAGTCACCTCGGAGTGAAACGCCAGCAGAGCAACGGCTAAGGGCTAATAAAGTAACAGCTACAACGATAACAGGTAGCCGCAAATGAGAGTCATGTTTGGGGTGTTCGATGTCAGCCCAAATCCGGGCAGCGCGGAGTCAGACAAACAAGCTGTGGAAAGTCAGGCAGGGTCACGGCAGCACAGACCTGGCAGGAGGTGCTGGGGGGATTGCAGTTGGCCACACTGATGACCCAGCACGTGTGCCACCAGGCAAGCCTGGAACAGAGGCCACGGAGGGCCCTTGCTCCCGCTGAGGAGGCTGCACGTTACCTCTGCTCCTCCAGGGTGCAGAGGACGTTTGTGCGGACCGATGCTGGAGGGGTTGTGTGGGGTCCTTCCTGCAGCCCCAGGACTCATTGCTAAAGCAGCCAACAGGTGGGAAAGCAGATGGCTGCGGGCAGAAGCGGGGAGATGGGCTGAAGATTGAAGAGCAAACAGGCCCGATGCAGATGTGGGGGGCCTGGCGGGATGGGCTGCGGGAGGGGAGAAGGCGGGCGGTGGGGCGGAAGGCAAACACATGGACAGGCGTAGCTGTGAGGCTGCACTAAATGCACCTTCTGCCACAAACCCGAGGACCCAATATTAACTCTCAAACTCATTATGATGAGAAATACCCTCTCATATCACCATGGGGTGAGATAAACACCAGCGCAGACTAAAAAAAGAAAGATTAAGCCCATAAGGATAGAGAGAGAAGGAACCGAGGGGCTTTCTCGGCATGAGTGCGCTTACCCCACGTGACACAGGTATTACGGTCCCCATGCAACCCAAGGCCCCACCATCTCCCAGTGCTGCTGCATTTTGGCTGGTGGCTGTGGATATCCTTGACGGCTCCGGCCTCTACATTTATCGCGTTTGGCACACGGGATTTGTCGGGTAAGCGCTGTAGCTGGGTTCCCAAGGAGGCCCTGGGTGTGGGCCATGGGCTCTCCCTTGCCCCGGGCGATCCAGATGCTGCCCGGTGGGGTCCTGGGGAGTTTCTTTCCCGCCAGCCGGCTCTGCTGGCTCTGGTGTTAGCATTGCCGTAACTTGACGAGCAGGAGGAAGAAGGAAGCTCTGCTCACCTTGCTGCTTGGCTGTGGGGGCAGGGAGAGGAAGCTGCTGTGGAAGGGCTCTCCAAAAAGTGCCTTGGAGGCAGAGAGAACCACCTCTGTGCAGAAGCCTGCCTGTGCCAGTCCGGGCAGAGCCTCTCATGACATCAGCTCGCAACCGGCTTCACAACAACACGCCGGAGGAGACCCTGCCATACGCCGCGGAGGGAACCCGCTCCCGGCTGCGGCAGAGGCATGCTGCAAACCAGAGACAGCCTGGCCCTGGCAAAGCTCGGAGGGAGTCTCTGCTCTGTTCCCAGAGCCTCTGGGACTTTGCTTGCCACCCAAATCCCTGCTAGGGACACAGGGGATGCTCCTGTGAGCACGGAGGTGAGCTTCATCTTAAGCAGAACTGGCCTAACATAGGCTCAAAGCACCCCGGAATTGCCCTTTTGATAACTGAGAATTTTGTATCGGTTTAACAACTCCCTCACCCCCTCCAGTGAAACTGCCCCTTTTGCTTGCACTTGATTTACACGGCTGCAACCAAGGCGAGAACTGGCCCCCACCCTGGGAACCAGGATAGTACCAAGTCTGTTGTGCTGACGTTGATCTGGGGGAGCCCCAGAGAGCCTCAGGACCATTGCTGGGGGTTCACAGCTGTGGTGCTCCCCGGGCTCCCTCAGGCAGAAGCAATCCCAGGAACACCGTTTTCACGCTCTTGCTTCTCCAAGTCCTCCCAGCCTTGCCTTTAAGCCGGTCATCAAGTTGACCGTAAAATGGCATCAAATTAACGTGGCTGTGAGCACCTGTTTGTAAACGTGACCGCCCTGACTCTGCTTCGGGGTCGTTTCCTAAAGGCACCGGGGAGAATTCAGACTCCCACCCGGCAATCCTTGTCAGGCAGGAGGCTTTGCTGGGAGCGGTCAGGCCGCCCGGGCCCCGGCTGCCTGCCAGGGAATGAGCCCTGCCTGGCTGCGGGCAAGGGCCTACAAGCCCACGGGAGCCCGGGACAGGTGTTTTTGCCGCTCTCGCTTGTGGAGGCATTGCAAAGTGTGGGAGGGTGCCGGAGACTTTGTAATTATAGCCTGTGAATTTAAATCCCACAGTTTGCAGGAGTGCTGGGATATTTCATGCAGCGTAAGCTCAGCAACACCTTCGTGACAACATGAAGACTCATAAGTTTTTGCCTCGCTGTAGCAAGGTGCAAGATTTCACTCATTAACCCTCGCATGACCAGTGACGCCTCTTCACCTTCTGTAAATGAGGGGAAAAAGGACAGACAAGAAAGAGCAAAAGGTGAAGGAAAACACCCACAGATGCCTTTAGTAACTGCAGAGTTCAGCGGAGGCCTTGGCTGTTCCTGGTTGCCCGGTTGGGTTTGTTTCTGCCTCTGAGCATAGAGCAGTAAACAAGGTGAGAGTTTCACATATTCACTTTGAATTTTCTTCACCTGAATTAATCCCTGCTGTGTATACAGAGACACAGTTCCTATCACTCTGCATTAAACCCCCCCCCCCTATTCTCATCTCCTTTTTTCAAAGTGTTCCCTTTAGCTTAGAGGGGCTCATAGTAGGTTCCCAAATTCAGGGGCATCATCTGGAAATGGGATCCTTCACTTTCTGCATCTCGGTTTGCTGACCGCAGGGGAGAGCAGCAGGGCTTCAGGGGTTACTTGCTGATATGCATAAAGCACTTGGAGAGGTTAATGATTTTCAAGCAACGAGTATTAGTTATGAACATTGTTTCAGCATTGCCTATTATCTTGGCATATTTATTTAATAAATACGTCTGTATCCTCTACTTCAGGGGCAACACTGCCCTGTTTGTCTCCTGCAGCCTCAGCAATGCTTTCATTCCCCCTCCTGTCACGGTGCTTCACCTGCTCTCCTTATTTATGTAGACTTTCCCCCTGACTAACATGCGTGCCTTCACACCCCAGCTTTCTACATGCAAATTGGGGATGAGGTGTGGAGAGCAGCTGCGTGCAGCCCAGGCAGCCTGGGCACGTTTCCCACACCTCCCTGGCACCCTGTGCTCGGCCAGGAGATCTGGGGCCAAAGGCACAAACTCGCCATGCCACCAAAAGCCTCAGTGATGCTAATCGCTGCCCATGTTCTGCGCTTTTTAGAATGTATTTAGCTTTGAAGAAAAATATAAAAGCCATTTCCATCTGTTGCTTCATGTTGCAGCATAAGGGAAGGAGGTTGTTGGTCACTTCTCTAGGAGGGCAGCTCGCCCTGCGGCTATTGCTCAGCTCCCCAGAGGTCTCTGATGGTCTCTCGGCTTGGCTCCTGTGCGGCTTTCCGCCAGGAGCTATGGGAGCTTCACTGAAGTTATTTTGCACAGACTTGTGACAACAGTACTGAATTATACCTTTAGCTACCTGAGTTTTTCTTGCTGAACCTGAAATATGCAGAGGCTCAGGCTGCCCCAAGTTCGAAAATCCATCATTCGCCCTCTTATCATAACTCACAGAGCCAACGGGCTGTTTCCTCCAGAATAATAAATATACCTTGAAACAGAGGTTAAAATAGGGCCAGAGAGCGCTGGGAGCACCAGGGCAGGCAGTGACATGTTCGTGTTGCTCCTTCTCCCTCTGTATCAGTGGCAGCTCTTCCTGCTCAAGTGCTGCCCCAGGCCTCGGATGGGGATGTGGGGACAGATGTTTTTGGCCCCTCCTGGGTGAGGGGAGCATGAGGTGACAGCAGGGCTGGAGCCATGGTAAGAAGATCTTCCCTGCCTGGTAAGGACACCAAAGAGACGGGTTGCAGCTAACTAACGTCATTGCACAAAGCTTTGCCTTAAGCATTTTGCTCTCCCTGTCTTAAACAGATGGGAGTGACCAGCAGATGCAGAGTCTAACTGAGGCGGGAATCTTCCCCATTCCCAAAACTGCTTGCAATTTGGGTTTTTACAATCCTAAGTACCATTGGAAAATGTCTGTGAATAAGATACCTAAGTGATAAGTGATAACACACGCTGACTGGAGCATCAGCTTTTCATACAGCTGTGGGTTTTCTAAAACTTGGAGAAATTTAGTGTCTTCACATCTCTGCTCCTCTGTCAAAACTGCTTGTGAAGTTCAAAAATGACTGTGGGGAGAGAGGGGTGCTGGTAGACAGACAGAGAAACTTTCCACACGTGACTACAGAAAGAAGTAACAGCCTGCAACAGGCAGGTGAAAATAGTGAGCGAGCGATGGTGAATTCTGCCTTTGCGTGTGCACATCCTTCCGTGTAGCTCTTTAATATACCCAGCAGATCCAAAAAAAATATACCTGGGCTTGAACTTCCCCACGATCCAGGCCCGAGCACTTCAGACTGGTTAGTCATAAGAAATAGCAGGAAAGCTGGGAGATGCTGGGAGGTTTTTTAATGTAGCATGATGGTACCCAACACTTCAGCAAGGTCATGTCATAGATAAATAGATATTTTTTCCCCATCATGGCTGGCTTTGGCTTTCATTGCATTTGTGAGAGCAGAACAGCAGCAGCTCTGAACCTCCTGCCTGGGTGTAACTCCATTGGCACGAGTTGTGAGACTCCTACGAGTGAGAGCAGAGTTCGACCTCTGGCTTTGAAGTATCCTTGTCCCAACAGATTTATCACCAGGGCCACACGAAAACCTTGAAAGAAAGGAAGCTGTTCTGTTTTGCAGCCCTTTCTTCCCACAAGTTTGTTTGCAGTTGTCCTTTTATTATTATTTTAGCTCCAGTGATTACACATGTGGGGCCCTTCATGCTTTGAGGTCTTTTTGCTTTGTCAGAAACTCAGGGCTGTTAATGAAAAGATTATTTAAAAATAAAAGTCACTTGTTAAGTGGGTTTAGCTCATTGTGGACCTGGTATCAGATTTTACTTGGCAAGTCATAATTAGTCATTGCATAAAGACTGGCGAGTGGGAGGCAAAGGGTTAAGAACAAATGCTGGAGAAAGGAAAGATACGTATCATTAAATAAAAATGTGACCACCCAAGATTACAAGTGTTGTAGTCCTCCTTTTAACAAGCACACACCGTACTTTCATTAACCCGGGCTTGCCTGAATAGCAGCCTGTCTGGCCGAGCGGGCAGTGATTTTGTAAAAGCTGTCCCTAATGACAAAGACAGGCCACCTACCCTGAACTTTTCGCTATGACTTTATTCTTCAGCAGTGCTCAAGTGTAAATAAACTTGTTTACTCCCATCAGGATGGTAATGATAATGAAGCCTTATTTGTTTCGCCACAATGACAAAGTAATTTGTGCGTAGCCCAAGCAGAGAAAGGCGGGGGGGGGGTGGGGGCAGGAGTGCAGTTCTGCTTTATGGTTTCTCCATAGGCAAAGTTGCTGCAGTCAGTGTTTTCCTTTGCTCTTCATTGCGTGCGAGGGGTCAGCGAGGGAGAACTTTGCATCCCGAAGCTCTGCCACAGAGCACGGGCTGGAAAGGGAATGGCAAAGAAAACAGAGTAATAATAAGCCAGGAGTGAAGCGAGGAGTCAGACAAGCCTATCTGGGAGGGAGAGAGTGACTAAGTGAGAGGGAAGGGGAGTTATCTGGTCAGACTTGTGAGTCACTATAGAAAACGTACAGAGCAGCACAACCTGATGTTTGGTTCGGTTTTTTTCCATTCACTGGTATCTCTGAAGCATTAATGAATCACAGCAATGGCAGCGAGAGGATGTACAGAAGGGGGAAGGGGACCCTGAGGCGGGACGGGCGGACGAGGGTACGGGCCGGTGCACGCTGCGGAGGAGAGGGCCCAGAGCAGCAAGGGGAGAGGCTGGAAGGGGATGGGGCATCTCCAGGGAAGAGGAGGATGAAGTGAGGGTGCACTCGTGGGTGGCTCAAGCTGACCTAAAGCTGCTGTGACAGAAAGGGCCCCTCCTGGCTGCACTCACCCTGCTTGTGTCCCGTTGCCTCTCCCTCGCCCGGGGTTTGGGCAGCCTTGCAGGCGAGGACCTGACCGAGATGGGAATTGATCCCTTTATTTTTTGGTACGGTTAGTTTTCAGCCGATCATGCCAAACTGGAGAAAGCGTGTATGGAAAAAAAGTTTTGTTTTAAATGTTAAAATAAGCAGCTTAAAACTGGGTTTTGTAATTGTTGCTGGAATTAAAGAGCAGAGATGGGGCAATGTGATCCCAGCTCACTGTACCCACAACAAGGCAAGCAGTGCAGATTTAGCTTGTATTTATTATTTGTAACTTCCTGAAACAACATGATTAATTAAAAAGAAAAGAAAAGCATAATTTAAAAAAAAAAAACCACACCACCACCCCAAAAAAAGCCAGAATTGAATGAGGGAAGGAAAAAGCCAGCCCAGACAAAATACGCTTTGGCAGGCCCCTCAGGAGACCTACCCAGCAGCTGCAGACTCCTCTTCCAGAGTTGGGGAGGTCAATGCATCTAGTAGCTGGAGAGGATTTTGCAGGGGACCCACCCTAAGGGCTCTCCCACACAGGGGAGCAGATAGAGGTGTGAGGGATGGGGAAAGTGGAGCCCAGTCTATAGATGCAGAAGTACCCAGAGCTGTGCAGTGATTCCCAAGAACAAATGGGTTTCACAGGTGTTTAGGTGGGGCTGGAGAGCAGCAGATACCTGAAAGGTGCTGAGACACTTGGTAGGGAATAGAAATGTAAAATATGTTAGGCCGCAGCATGTTACATTCCTGAATTACAGACAAATACGTGGTATTACTCCGCCACAGCATCATGGTGCAATCTGCTCTAAGCTACACCAGAAAGCTCTGCATTCACGCTGCCGAAGTCAGGAGCAGAAACTGGCTTCCTAATTGCAACTGGATTAAGTGGATACACACCCTTGAAGTGGCTGGATATTTTAACAGCAGTAAATAGTATCTTCTAACAGAGCTTTTGGGGAGTGACCCTCGCATCCAAGGCGGCAGTGGATCTGCTGTGCAGAGGGCTGTGAGCTCTCACCCAGTCTGTCCGGCTGGCTGCTATGTCTACATACACACCAGAGCACGTGAACCATGACGTGCTGTTCCTTCTTACGAATTCCCTCCATTTTGCCTGCGGAAGTCGGACTATTGAGCTTTCCAGAATGTATTCCCTGTCGGACTGCAGTCACAGAAGTTTCCCTCAGACGTCTCGTCGGTGTTGAGGTGACTTTCTGACGTGCTGGCAGAAGAGCTCTCCAGGAGGCCATCATTACAAGACGACCCCGCTCCCTTTTTCTGGCTTCCACCAAGCACAGTGAACGCTCACAGCTGTGACTCCAGGGCAAACCAGAAACAGTTAATCTGAGGTAATAACACTTTACTCCTCTATAGCACCTTCTTTCAAGGACCTCAAAGTGCTTTTCAGACATTAATGAATTAAAGCTTTGCAGCCCTCCTGATGGAAATGAAAAGGAAGGCGAAACACAGCACAGCAACGCTACACAAGCTCAGAAACTCTCCAAATTGTTTCCATGGGGACTGAAGCGCAGCCCTCTCCACTAACAGCAGTGGGGATCAGCCCACCCCTCTGAAATGCCAAGGGAGCGGGAGCACAGCGCTTGCCTGGTGGGAGCTGGAAACTGGGGAGGGCGTGAAGAAGTCTGGCTGGGAAAAGACCTTTCTGCTGAGGAACGTATTTGTGTAACTCTCTCTTTCTGGTCAAAGATGTCTAAAAAACCAAATCACTGAATCCTCCTGAGCAAGCACCTGATCCGACTCCTCTGAGAAATGATTGTTTGCATGAAGCTTCTTAATTTGTAAGAACAAGAAAGTCCAGGCGAGGCTGAGGAGCTGTGCATGCGGCTCGGCTTTAAGACCTTCCTTGTGCTGCACAACACACGGCTCTGCTCTAGCACCAAGCCACCCAGCATCCCTAATGACCTCGTTTTCTCAGCTCATCTGAGACGGCACAACACAGCGCCCCGGCTCTGGCTTCGGAAATAACAAGTGTCACCTGCGAAACCTCTGGCACCACCTCACACACTTCTTCGAGGGCTTTCACCCCACGCCTGTCTCGTTTTGATATTGCCTAGCGAGGAAAACCTGACAGGAACCCTAACATGGAAATACAGGAACCAAATTCCCTGCACAAGCCACCTTTGCTGCATGACTAAGGATGCAGGTGCCCTCAGGCTGGAGGAGCAACTGCAGCTGCACCCAAAAATCACAATATCTTCACGCCCCTCCCCTTTCCAGCAGTCTGTCCAGAGCCAACTGCTCTGCCTGCCCTCACGTCCACTGCAAGCAGGGCCGAGTTCCTCCGTTTCCAGTTCTGCACCCTCCCACCGCAACACGGCAGCCTTCACCAGCAAAGCTGAGGCTGGTCTCCAGGGATGAGGTGTGTTGAGAGCTCCTGCATTATAAAAGATCCCAGAGCAGAAACTGGGTGGTCGTAATTTTGGTTCTTAATGTAACTGTGCTCCAGTGTTGTTTCAGAGGCGCTGACAAAGGTGAGGTAAGGGCCAGGTGACTTCTGTCTGTGACAGACTTTAATATGGGAGAAAACAGTTCCAGGGCAAAAACTACAATTTAGACTGGGACTCTGAAACCTGGAAAGACAAAATAACTGCATGTATTAATTCCTCTGAATAGTAAGAATTCATCATTCTGATGTGGCTAAATGTTAGTTCCTACTTCAGATTTGTTTGATCTAGTGAATTGGAATAGTAATTAAAATGGTAGATCCAGCCTGCTTCATAGGCTTTCCAGTACCAAACCAGAGCTAAATCTGATGAGCATCAGTAAGTAAATTAAAAGGCCAGCTAGATTATTAGAAATAAGTGTAACTCACATAATAAGTACTGAGATCAATAAAAAAAAGCACAGTACAATTTAATGGTGGGGGTTTATTATAAATTATTGAGTTATTTCTATTTTGGAATCAATTGCCACAGTAATTGTCTTGCAGGTGTTCCTGTTCTTAACTCTCCAGGCCTTGAGCGGGACAAATGGTTCGGATTATCATTTATGAAATTACTTCTTTCAAGGCTTTTTAAGCTTGTGATTAAACTTTGTCCTAAATGAGGATCCAAGATTAACAGTCAGTATTGCTGGAATAACAAATTAAACTCACCTCCCTTAGCTGACTGTCAAAATAGGTAAGGGTGTGGGAGGAGGAACATCAGGATTTGTCCTGCAAATCTAATTGCTTGAGCTTTATACAAGTCTGTGATGAAACTGGGGTAGATCTGAGACGGTCCATCCCACCACTGCTTTTTAGAAAGCTGACAATAACTGCATGGCTTGGAAAATGCATTTCTTTGTGCATGAAGAAAATTAAAACACGTCTTCTGTGTGAAAACAACCAGTGTGTTCCCAGCCAGGATGATACAAATGGCTGAATGGGGTGCGGAAAATTTGGGGGAGAAGATGTTGCATCAACACACGGGCTGAAAACATCCATTTTGAAGGTTTAACCCAAGCTAAGAGGAGACGAGAGACCAGCCTGGCCTCTGCAAGCTGCCCTTACCAGGCTCTCCTTGCCCTGTGCCACGGCTCCAGGTGAGGTAGAACCACCAACGTGAGAGGTACCACCCTCTCCCAAGAGCACAAGAGCTTTTAATCTTGACTAACAATTACAGCTGATGCTAAGCCATGGCCAAAAGATTGCAGGGACACAGGAAAGCAAGACGATAAGGCTAATGTCAGAGGTGATGTATCTGTGTGAGCAGATCTACCACTCCTCCCCACGTTCGCCTGCACAGACGCCCGGCTGACAGACGAGGAGAAGAGCAGCGCTGTTGCTGAGGCTTTTCTGAATATTTTGGGCCTGATTAAATTCTGAGTGCAAATGCTTTTGGCAGTTTCCTTGCAAACAACCTGCTGTTAAAAAATGTGATCAGCAGCCTCTCAGGTGTGTTTTTCGGAATCTAAAATAGCCCAGCTGTGGTGCTGCCCTTCACGAAACCCCAAACAGGGGCAGCCAAAACAGGGGTGGGAGGCCAGGAGGAGGTTAGAGGCCAAAAGAGTGTAGAAGGCTAAAAAGGGGTGAGAGGATGAAAAAAGGCTGAAATAGGGGTGCTGGGCTGAAATAGGGGTGCCAGGCTGAAAACAGGGTCACAGGCAGAAAAAAAGGGCAGCAGACTGAAAACAGGATTGCAGGCTCAGAAGGGGAGGGAGACCAAAACGGATGGGAGGTTCAAAAAGGAGTGGGATGCCAAAAAATGTTGGGAGGCTCAAAAAGGGGTGGCTAGATGAAAAAGGGGATGGCAGGCCAAAAAGGGAGTGGGAGTTTAGGATGGGTGGGCTGGCAGAAAAGGGGTTGGAGGCTGGTGGCGGGTGGGAGGCTGGATAGTGAGGTGGGAGGCCAGAAAAGAAGGGTGGGAGGCCAGGAGGCCAAGAAGAGACAGGAGGCCAAAAAATAGTCGGAGGCCTGGAGGTGGTGGGGGCTGCAAAAGCCTTGGAGGTCAGGAGGGGTTGGGCTCCTAAAGAGGGTGAATGGGAGGCCCAAAAGTGGGGGAGGCTGGAAGGGAGTGGGAGGCCAGCAGAGGGTGGGAGGATGAAGAACGCCAGGAGGCCAAGAAGGAGCAGGAGGGGGACAGAGGTGTCCTCCGAGAAGGCTCTGAGTGCTGTCTTTTCCCGATGGCTCCTGTGTTGCGGCAAGGAATGGCTGTCATCCATGCTAAAACCGGGGGACATAAATTGGAAAAAAGAAAAAAACCAAATGATGTAAGAATTAATCTCAACATCCACCTCCAGCATCGGAAACCAGTGAAGGAGAACGCTGCATTAAATCAGGACCCAGCAATAACCACGTGGCTGTTCAGCCCCGGTCACAGCAAGTAAAAACAGAGACGGGCTCGGCAGGAGAGGTACTTCTAATGGCATTTATGGGCCTCTCAGCAATCAGGAGGAAAAATCTCCTAGTAAAAAGCTAAATGAAACCCGCTAGCAACACCCTGCGATAACCACATGAAAGCCTCATTCCTGTGTGGTGGCCTTTTGTCAGGGACCTGCCAGTGGAGCTTGAAATGTCGCATGCTGCAGCGAAGCAGCCCAGGTTGCGCCCTCACTCCTCCCTAGGCTGCTTCTGGAGAAAGCAGGGTATTTAAGCAGGTGTAACAAAGCTGTTTGTATCCTAAATGGTTCTTACATGCTTGGGAAGTGAGACTGTAGCCTCAGCATCAAAGATAACTTCATAAGAGCCTTTTAGTGGAAATAACCCTTATTTACAAGAAAGTTCTATCGCTAAGGTGAGATGTAAAATAAAAGCGGTAGATATTACTCATAATGCACTAGAAAAGTTGATTCCATACAAGGCCATTTTTTAAACTTCTAAAAGCAGCAATTTCAGGGTAGAAATCACAGGGAAAATCTTGGACCCATTGAAGTCGGCACGAGCAATTTCCTTACCTGTGTTATGAAGAACATTTTAGCTTATGAAAGCCCAGCAGATTTTTTGATCTAATTTCTTTTTTATCATTTATTCTATTTGATTACTTTCTGTACATTTCAGTTGGACAGTGCAAGCAGGTTGGTGTCTTTTCTGCTCCTAGTTAATTTAACTGTACCATTCCTATGCCAAAGAACAGCAAATACAGCTACATGGTCTTTCAATTTCCTAAAAAAACCAAAACAAAACCAAACCCCCAAAACAAAAAAAAGGCAGCAAAACCAAATGGCCCTTATCCCTAGCCCCAAACTAGTGATACTAATTTTGTATGTCCTCCTTGTTGCTTTTCTAAAGTGACCAAAACTAGGGGGGTTTAAATTATCTCATGTTGTTGCTTCAAGCAGGGAAATGCTGACATTCAGAAGGAAACCACTCTCTATTTCAAGTAAGTCACATACTATATCTTGGCTATTTGGTTAACCAGGGTATATCACTCACTCACACTCCTGGGTATTGAAGGGTGTTAGAGAATTAGATATTAGAGAAGCAAAACAGCATAACACAGGCTGTGACGCTCATTCTTCTCAGACATACTTCTGTACACTTTGCCTCCAGACTATCAAGAAACAGGTAAAAAATAAAATCACAAGTCCAATGATAAATCAGACTCTGATTCTTTCAAGACACTCCCACAGAGCAATTCTACAAGGTCTATAGCAGAGGCCAGCACAGCCCTACACACATGTAATGTGTAACTCCCTGGTCACTGTACGTGCCACAGCAAAGCAAATCTCTACCTGCCATCCTCTTACCATCGCAATAAAAGTTGTGCCTGCTAAGACGCAAATTCAGACCGCAGGGAGTTGTGATCGTCCTCCGTGACATAGATCTGGTAGTCATCTTCTTTATTGTCTGTCCTGAACTGTTGTGCTACACAGGTAGAGCACCTGTGGTGTCCTGAAAGGGGCCTGGGACATGAAGACCGTGTCAGGATCACTTAATCTGCCTCACAGAAACGTTTGAAATCTCAATTAATTAATATTTGGAGAGAGTTCTTTAGCTTTTTGGGCAGCATGCCCCACAGAAACCATCCCAAAACAGTCAGGAATCATCTGCCCAAGCAGCCTACAGCTCTCAAAGAGCTTCGGACGTTTGTGGGAATGTTACACACTTGCTAAAATACTTTTTTTTCCTCCAAAGCGTCATAGCTCCGTCCTATGCTGTCCAGAGAAAAGAAGTAGAAATACTGTGGACAGAGTTAGTTATTGCAACACCACCACCATTTTAGCCTTGTGGTATTACCCATCTTTGGTCCTTCCCTCTTTACATTCAAGAGCAGAGGCATTGTACTCGAAAGAATTACTTTTTGTTTTAATTTAGTTAGCACAGGAATGGACCCGTAAGACACACAATGCTATCAGTTACATAGTAGATACCTCCTCACATGTCCAGCCAAATGTGCCATACAATACACCTTTTTGAAGCATCTAAGTAATATATTTTTATCATTTTTGCATTAGACTGCAGCCAGATTCTCATGTTAAGAAAACAAGGAAATACTAAAGCCTTTGTGGTTTGGTTGGAAAGTGTGTGCACCCTCAGACAAGTGAGCAAAAGTTACGTAAAGGCGCAGGCATGAAGTTCTTCTGAGTAAAACACACCATCTAGAGGTGGTGCACCATTTCTGCAAGTGCTCCTCAAAAAACAAACCCTGCAGACAGAAGCGATTAAACCACTCACAGAAATGAGGAAAACTCACCTCGATAGAGGCAACAACAATACTTTAATCAGAACCTTTGCATTCTTTGAAATAAATATTTCTGAGGGAGTTTCTAAAGAAGGCACTTCTGGACCAAGTCAAATAAGGGTCCTGTTTTTTCAAAGGCCTTTTGAAAAGAAAACGGGGTTACCGCTCATGCTTCTGACATCCAAAGGTCACAGGAGGAAGGTGCTTACTCTCAGGGGCTGTGGCATGTACGGACGGCACAAATGCCTCCCCAGCTAGACTCTTGCTTTCAGGTTATACATCTGCAAAGCTTTATCCAAAGGGGTGCAAATATGACAGGATGGCATATAGGAAATTGATCTTCCTAGGTACCTCTCGCAGACAAGGTCCATAAACTGTGAAACTCCCACCGAAGTCAGCGAGGGCAGTGGAGACACTGCAGGGACTGTGGGAGCGGCAAAGCAACCCCCCCGGCTCTGAAAGCAGAGAGAGGATCCTCAGTTCCAGCCCATGGAGAAACATTCCCTCCCCTGGTGACATTTTAGCCGGTTTTTGAGGGTTTCCAGGCTTTGTAGAGCCCAGCGAAGGGGATGCAGAGAGCTGAAGTCCAGCTTTCCCCAGTGTTGGGGAAGTATCTGATATTCATTAAAATAGTAAAAGGCTGATGTTTTCTTTATTATCTCTATTACAAATGCAGGGTAGCCATGAAAGCCAAAAGGTGAGGATGGGAAACACTGCACTTCACACTCCTTCCCCACCCACCGTGGGGGAATATTCCTACATTGATCTAATTGCAGGAACTGTCTGTGAACAAACATGTGTTTTGAAACTCCCATATAAATAGGAATCACAACATCTTGCACCATTTTAATAACCTATGTTTTCTTTGTGTCAATCTGTCTCAAGAATGTCGGAATCAGAACATTTCCCCAGCGACAGCTTCATCCTTTAAACTCTGCAGACGAGAGAGCATGCAGAACATACTGTGCTGAAGCAGGATTAAGAGTTACCAGGGTGACACTTTGTAGTTTGTAGGATGCTGACAATGAGCCTCTCAAAAGCATAAGAACTTCACTGGAGCTGAAGAGACCACAGAGACCCGATTTGCCTCTGCTATCGCTGAAGTGGCAATGAAGATTGTAAATTCCCCCTGCCCTCTCCCTCCCTGGACCTTTGCTACTATTGCCTGTGCATTACAGCTGACTTCCTAGGGGCAGGATGTGGCCCCCTGGCACCAGGGATTTGCCTTGGGAAGAGGGCTGCTCCGTGCCATTGTTTTTGTCTTGGTTGTACCGAAGGTCTGCTGCTTCACTTTGTCTTCTGTCAGGCTCTCCTGCAGCCATCTTCAACGTCAGTGACAGCACAAATTTGTGGCCTCATCACACTTCTTCCCACAAAGAAAGAGAAACAACTGTGGCAGCAAAAGCCTCTGGGTGTTTTTCATTTGCCCATCATCGGTAGTGCCCATCAGGTTTCTTGCCCTCTCTCTGCAGCTGCAAATTAAGTCATTAAAGTCTTCAGAGAGAAGGACTCCATGACACGCTGGCATTTCAGGTCTCCACATGACTGCATTGGTCAGGGGATTCTCAACGGCCTACTGAGTGCTGGAACCCAGTTAACAAAACTTTAAGCTCTGTTTCAGAATTAGCTTGCCCAAACTTTGCCCATTTCAGGCGTTTCCTGTCCTAGACCGCAAATTCCTTGCCCAGTTGCAGGTCCAGGCCCAGGAATTAACTACTGGCTGTTTAGCAGACATCAGCATACACAACTTTGATGGAGAAGTAGATCCCCCCAGCCTGGAAAACTGTCCAACATCTAGGGAGAGATCCATGGTGTTTTTCCAAGGGAGATAAAAGCAGAGGTTCAGTATCTACTGTGTTTTCAACAACAAAATCATAAAAATTTATGAATACATTTGCCACAAAAAATTAGTCAAATTCTCAGTAAGAAAAGACAAGCAACTGCTAGCTTGACCTTTGGCAGGACAACCGCAGTGAACCCCAGAAAGCTTGTTTAAACCAGCCGCCCTGCTCCTGCCAACGCAGCTGCGTTGCTCTGTGCAATGCGCTCTTTACTTGGGTTTTTTAGGATAACAGTGACATCAGAGATAGAAAAGGCCTCGTAAACCACAGGAACTTACCTCTTCCCAGAAGCATAGTGGTTTCCCTCATAAAAGAACAGCAGGTGTTAGAGTGTCACCGAGGGACTTGATTTTGACCACAAAGCCAAGAAAAAGCAAGTGTCTTTAGTAAATCTCAGCTTCTCAGTGACCTCTGACGGAGCAAATCTGCCAAGGATAAATTGGCTGACTTTTAGGCCAAAGTCAATGATTTATCTATGTTGGTTGGGCTCAAATCCTAGAGGCTATATTGAGATTAGAAGGAAAATTACTCAGCAGAGAGCAAAGCAGCAGCCAAAATTTGGCCTTTCTGACAGCAGGGAGGTGTGGTGCTGAGGTGGAAGACTTCGGGAAGGGTGGGACCGAGCAGAGAAGGGGATGCAGTGCCCAGAGCAGATCTCTGCCCTGATCCCAGCTTTGCAGGGCTTGTGCCAAATTCCAGTCCTTTGCCTGTGTGAGCTTTGGTTGGGAGTGGTCCCGAGAAGTAAATGCAGAGGTGGGAGCTGTGCTGCTTTACGTGAAGCAGCAAACCTCTGCAAAACTCCCAGTGCTGCAGCACTGGGTGAAATTTAAATGTGTGTGTGTGTGTCACAGAGAGGGAGAGAAAGAATGCCTGGGGAGATGAAAAAGGTTGAAATTAGTCACTCCTTGTCTTTTTGTCTAATTTGGTAGATAACACGGGGTGTGATGCTTCACTGCCTTCTTGCTGAGCAGCTTGTGCAACGCCAGTGCCAGTGCAGTCAATGAAAGGATTTCTCTGGATCCAGCCCATATATGGTGCAAAATAAGGCAGAGGAGAATCAGGCACAGGGACGTGCCGGCTGCAGTCGCTTCTGCCATGCGTTAAGCCCGGGAGATGGGATGCTTTTCTTCTGTGCAAAGATTTTACAAGTTGTGACACAAACTCAAAATTGGAG
Organism: Sagittarius serpentarius; assembly: GCA_034782735.1. Taxonomy (NCBI): domain Eukaryota; kingdom Metazoa; phylum Chordata; class Aves; order Accipitriformes; family Sagittariidae; genus Sagittarius; species Sagittarius serpentarius. The sequence goes on from JAVKLA010000002.1 coordinate 19,651,332, forward strand.
GCATTTCAGTGGCTTCCTCAACTTAAAAGTGGTGTCTAAAACGGCATTTGACACTTTATTTGAACTTAAGCCCAGCCACCGTACAGTAACAGCAGCCCATGGATCACAAACCGAACAAATACCTCCTGAGGGTCAGAGTCCCCACGGCGCTGTGATGGAAAAGCAGGCCGAGCCTTGGCCCATACAGCCGCACAACGGGGGAGAGGAGGACTAGGATGCCCTGGAAGGGGTTTTTCAAGAGCGGTGCTGGGTGCTCCATAACCGGGGCCTTGCTGCCTTAAGAGGAGTCTGCTCCTTAAGCGGGGCTTTGCTCCCTAACCGGGGCTTTGCTCCCTTAAGCGGGGTCTGCTCCCTTAAGCGGGGCTTTGCTCCCTAAGCGGGGCTTTGGGTTCCCCCTCGGAGGAACTTGGTAGGAGGCGCCGAGAGCCCGGCAGGGGGCGCCGCAGGGCAGCGGCGCGGGGGCGGGGGCGGGC
>JAVKLA010000002.1:19652192-19716921 GCA_034782735.1 Sagittarius serpentarius
TGCCTGCGGCGAGGCGGCAGCTGCGCAGCGCTGGTAGCCCGGGGACCTCCGGGGCCCCGGCAAGATGTGGCGGCGCTGGGAAGCGGGATGGGACGAGAAGAGGGAGCTGCAGGAGCTCAACTCCCGGCTGCGGGTCTTCGTGTCCCGCGTGCGGGAGCTGGAGGAGGAGAACCGCTTTCTGGCGCGGGAGCTGGCGGAGCTGCGGGAGCAGGAGCTGATCGGGCTGCGGGTGCCCGAGCAGGAGCTGGCCTGGCTGCGGATGCAGCTGGAGGAGCTGAGTCGGGCGAAGCTGGAAGCGGAGCTGGAGCGGGACGGCCTGCGGCGGGAGCTGGAGCAGCTGCAGCTGCTGGGCGCCGAGGTGCTGGCGATGCGGCGCCGCCTGGAGCCCGAGCTGGCCGGGCAGCGGGAGCTGCTGGAGCGGCTGCGGGGCGAGTGCGTCGCCCTGGAGGAGCTGCTGCTGCAGCTGCGGGCCGAGCACGGGCACCTGGCGGAGCGGCAGCGGCGGGAGGCGGTGGAGATGCGGGAGCTGCGGAAGGACCTGGCCTTCTTGCCGCCCCCCTTGGCGGGGCTGAGCCTGGAGGAGCTGGAGGAGACCTACGAGATGCTGCTCAGCCAGAGCTGCCGGGAGACGCTGCTGCGCTACCAGGAGCAGATCCAGGTGCTGCAGGCGCAGGAGGCGCAGCGGAGCCGGGAGAGCCTGGAGCTCCTGCGGGAGGAGAGCCGGCAGTGCCGCCAGCACCTGGAGGACCTGCACCGCCAGGGCCAGGAGCTGTGCGGGCTCCGGGAGCGGCTGGAGCAGCAGCTGCTCGCCATGCAGGACCGCCACGGCGCCGAGGTGGAGGAGTACCAGGTGCGTGGCAGTGCCCCGCCGCCGCGTCGGGCCGGCCCCCGGCCGGTGGCCCCCCCCCTGCTCCCGGGCCTCTCCCAGCCCTCTTCGCCGGGACTCGCTAACCGTGCCGCTTCCTGCCCGCCCTGCGGGAGACTCCTCCGAGTCTCCTTCCGCCCTCCCGCTCGCTTTTTCCCTTCGGTTCTGGCCCATCGTGAGATGCGAGCCCGATTTCCCGTGACCCTGGCACCCCGCTCCCGTGGACTAACTCCCATCCCTCCCGCTCCCTCTGCTGCGGGAAGTGCCGAAGCCCCGCCGAAGGCTCCCTCCCGCTCTGTGTGGCCCAGGGCTTCCTCGCCCCGCTCCGCCTCCCTGCAGCGGGATTTCCCCAGGCTGGAAGAGGAGGTGGCCTAGCAAGAGCCTGTTGCTGCTGAGCCCTTCTCTGGGTGGAGCAGGGCGTCCCTTTGAGACCCCCTGCTCCGTTTGGGGAGAGCTCGGTGCCAAGGGTGGGGACCAAAAGGGAGATGGTGACCCTGAGGAGATCTTCCCGGTGACAGGTGCTCCCTTCCTAAGCTGCCCTCGGCAAGTACCCAAGAGCACGGAGCTGGCGCATCGGCTTGCCAAGGGCTCTGGCTTGGGTTGGCATAAGCACATGGGACATGGAGCAGTCCCCGCGCGGTGGGACACAAGGTTTCCCTTCTAGCCTGAGACTTGAGGTTGACCTGTTGCGATCAGAGAAAGGATCTGTATTTTCTTCCTGCTTTACACACGCCCCTGTGGGTCCCAAGACTAGAGAAAAGCTTGTGGGCCCCAGCGTAATTAAGAAAACTTCTAGTTGTTTGAAGGCAGGAAGACTCGTTACTGGGCTATAGGCAGTGAGCAGAGTGGAAATTTTTTGAAATAAAACTTCAACGATGTAGGTGACTGGTATCTGTTCGAGGTGGAAGTTTGCTCTTGTTAAACAGAGGGTTATAGCATCTGTAGCTGAGAATTTGCTTGCTGTCAGAATAACGTTTGGTATAATGATATATAATCACCCTGTGCGTGTGAAGAGATCAGCCACTGCCGGAACAGCAAAGTATCAGTTCATCAAATTTAGAGTGGAGAGCACATATTAGATCATCCAGACCATCGATCGATTTCCTGAGGGCAACATTTCTTTTGTTCGTTGTTAGACCTTTTATTAACGCTCTGCTGGAGCTCGGTGTTTGTCTGAGCCCTGTGTGCTAATGACCCCATTGTGTCCAACAGCCGTGGTAGATTACGGAGATGCTGGCAGTTTGGAAAGGACTGGGACCTGTTGCTGTGTGTGTGTCTGGTTTTTGTACGTTGCTAGATTGTTTGCAAGTTGCATAGTTTGCAGATGCTGTGAACTGAGGCAGATTAGGTATGTAAGAAGTAATCAAAAAGGCTCTTAACTTTTAAATTTATTTATTTTCATTTTTGACAGGGCAATTCATTCTTCCAATCATGTATGTAAACATTTCTAAAGCTTTAGAAGAAGTTATTCATAAATCTCCCATTAATGAAATCTATCCATCAGTCAAAGCCAGATGAAACTGTAAAGAAGAAAAAAAAATCCCCTTTTTTCCCTGTTTTTTAAGGTGTATAAGTTTTATATAAATGTACATAAGCCTACTAACACTTAAAGTTACTTCAGCTTCCAAAATGTGTCCTCCTTGCTGTCTGCATTAGTTAGTAGAGATTTATAATGAAAATTTCATTGATCTTCCATCACCATTGCTCAAATTGAAAACTTTTTAAATATAGTGTTATTTTAATAAGAGCATCTTGTGTAGGTCACTATTCTTCTAAAGCCAGTCAGAATGGCTGTGTTCAGATACCTAACTCCTTCTTTCAACTCAGCAAGGTGTTTTTATACCGGTGTGTTGTCTCTGTATCTGGTTGTATTTTTAAAGAATTTTATTCAGAAGAGCAAGTGGAAACAGAGCAACCCATTGTAGAAGTCAGATAATCAAAATCAATGCATGCCCCTGAATTGTCCTGATTTAATACTCAAAAAAGGATTGTTATTTTGATACCAACATAACAAACTTCTGGTTTACTCTCACGAGCATTTGGTATGCTTTGGATTTTACAGGAACAATAACTTCAAATCTTAGGAATACAAGAAGAAGAGAAAAGTGCTTTGATAGCCAACCTAAAAACGTGTGAGCTGTCTTATCTTTGAATATATATCTAGATGATATTTAAATTCTGGTGAAAATTATATCATAAGGTTTATAACTTCTGAATGGTTTCATATTTAAAATGTTTGGTTCCTAATGAGAAAGGCCTTTTCCAGTGGCCTGTACATCAGAAATAAAAAATCTTTTGCTCACATCCAGGAAGAAAAATTATAGAATGCGTAGAAGCAGCTGTTTCGGGTTTTGTTCTTGTAATCAAAGCTTTTTTCCTCTTTCATTATTTCTTTTATTGGTGAAAGTATGTTCAGCATGGATTTTAAAGTGCTCTTTAAAGACCACCTGTTATTCCATGCTTATTTATTGTAAAGTGTCACATAGAAATGATACGTATGTACAGATCTAAGTCAAGTGATTATTGTTCATTGCAGCTGCAATGGCAATTAGATTTATTAATATTTTCCATATATCATCCAGTCGCCTTATATGTCCATCTTTGCCTCCTGCACTGTCCTTATCCTCACTAAAGCTTTCAGCAATGTTAAATAGAAATATGTATTTGGAGTTATAATTTAGCTGAACCAGGCAAGCTGTAAATCATACATTGTTTTGAAAATTTTCTCTGGTCCTGAGTGGTAAAGAGATGAACTCAGTAGGTCTCTTGCTTCCATAATTTTAGTGGTGTGCTGTGACAATATTTACTCTCAGTGATTTGAGAAAGCCCTGTGTTTTTAGATGTAAACATGGCCATGGCTCATCCTGCTGCTTTGAAACAAGGCAGTATTTTTCACTAATACCGTGGGTTTAGGATCGGTTCCTGCATCAGTGTTGTGAGCTCCGGAGGAGAAGACAACATCTTCTGAAATGGACATTATAATATCAATACGTCATGTGTATTTTTTTGTGTACCAGTTTCTAGCCAGCTAAGTGCAGAGTGTCAGTTCCTCCCCTGCTGAGCCACTGAATGAGCTATGGGATCAGTAAATAGTACCAGATGGAAAGGGCTGGAGCCTGGAATCCTCTCATCATTGCCTGAGTAGGTACAGCTTGGACAACTCAAGTAAATTCTTTTCCCTCTACTGCCCTTCTAAAATTTCCCACTGCTGCCTGGAAAGGAACATCTGAAGGGTGAGAAAATCACTTTTGTTCAGCTATTTAGTTCTAGCAGGACATCACTGGGATTTGGGGGGGGCATGGGATTTGATGTGGTTGAGAAACAAATCTTTCCAATAAAGTCCTGTGTGACGCAAACACAGCTGCAACAATACAGGTTACCTTTTGCAAAATGGAAGTTTGCCGGCTTGCAATCTCCTGAACTTTGCCAAAGTGGTTTATGTACTTGTTGGCATGCTTGGAAATGGGACCTAAGACCAATTGTCCTCTGCATTATGTTTAAGCATCAGTGACTGGAGGGCTAGACGACTGGCTGTCTGCCATCCAGTCTATACAATGTCTGCTCCTGTTGGAACGAATTCCTTTGGAACTATGACACTGCTGGCTGAGTAATATAGCCCCTTACGGTAATCATTAACTCGAACTTTTGGATCCCAAGTGCTCTCCAAATCCAGTGGGTAGAATCTAGGTGGCTTTTCAAACGCAGGCTACAGAACTTGGGGGTGAGGCACTGAAGTTCCTATGTCTTTAGATAGGTGTGAATATCCCCAGTCTTTCAGAGCTCCACACACTCTGTAGTCCAGTGTACAGATTCCCTGTATACATTCTTCTGGGACTGCAGCAAGACCTGTGCATCGTGAAGCTCTTTTTATCATATGCATGTTAGGTCTCTGTGTTTAATGGAGGAGGCAACAAACACCTGAATCACTTCATGTTTTGTATCAGGGATCTTACCACCTTTAGGGGTTGGTCCCATAGAGATCCAGTCTTTCTTGTCTTTTTGCTCCTTTTGCTGACTCCTCTGGTTCTGTCAATACCCTGTCTGTTCTTGGTTGATAGCCTGTTCCTTTTAAAAGCAGGGCCTGGCTCTTTTGTTCCCTTCTCATCTTGGGATTTTCCATTGTGTCAGTTCTTGAACAGGATTGTTGCCTCAGAGCCGCTAAAGGTCAGCGGTTCTGCTTGCCGCAGTGCGTGACCATACAGGATGTTACCTCCGCTACAGTCCGGATGAGGCTGTTGGATGGTTGATAGTGCTTTTTCAGATATGCAGACATGATTTGTCTTCTGCCATAAAAAGGGAATTTTAGGTACACTGAAGACTGTAGGCAAGGTTTGTCATGACAAAGAAAACATCAGTGTAATCATTTAACAGCAGCTGCAAATGCGAATGAAGAAACAGATTAACGTGTGTTATACGGAGAGATATACCCACATGTGTATGACGATACAGGCAGCTTCCTTCATAAAGCTTTCTTTTTACTTTAATAGAAAAAAAAAAAAAGACTATTAATGTGTGAAATGCCAGCACTTTATATTCTTAGTTCTTAAACCTTACTTCTGCCTGGCATATCATACTGGCATTAACCAACCTGGGGAGTTCCCTGCTGTATTTTCATTTCTATGCTGTTTCTCATACTGTGATACTTGAACACTTGCTGCATATAAATGATGTGTTTTGAATTTTTTAAAACTAGACTATCAGCGTCTTGATTTTTCCAGTTTGTATTGCAAAGCATTTGTTAGGATGCGATCTAAAATGTCATGAATTCCTGTTCAGTGTTGTACATGTGTATGAGATTTTGCAATGTAAATGTCAGTTCAGTGTCCTTGCATAGTGCAGAGTGATGTGAACAAAACAGAATCAGGCCTTTGCTGAGATTTAATTTCTGTCTTGCCAGCCCCCAGAACAAAGTGTAATTTATAGCATTTCGGTTAGCATCAGTCTGCTGGCTGAGGATGATTGATCTGCGTTAGTAGATTCTACCCACAGCGAGGAAACCATTAAGAACCACACTGAACAGCTAATGCTGATAGTTGTAGTTCTCAGTCTATACTGAAGAAGCTCCTCTCAATTACCAGGGGAGGGCTTATTTTCCAGAAGGTGGCAATTTGCCCTTCATGTGAGAGGTAACGCCAGTGATTAAAGCACTTGCTTTCTGCGATGTTCTTTTCAAGAGCACAAGAGTCAGTTGTCTTGGTCTAAATCAAATTTTAATGTTCTGTTGCATAAGTCTTCATTGCTTTTTCTGTCGTGTACAGTTATTCAGTATTTAATCTTCCATTCAGTATTTCAGAGTGTGTTCATATTTAGATCATTTTGGACTTTGGTATTTTTCTGCTCATCAGTCCCTTTCTCCATTTCCACAACTTGTTAAAGAAAGGTGGACAGGCCTTACCTACTGTCTCATCAGTGCTGCTGCTCTCAAGTCAATTGTGGGTGTCATATAAACGACAGTCCTCCCATACATGCACATACCTGTGAAGGTACAAAGTTATATGTAGTTATCAAGATGAAAAAGAGCAATCCCTTGTATATCTTCTGAGTAGCAGTTGGGACAAAGCTGGGTGGACTCCAAAGCAAATATTGTTCAAATATTGTAGAAAACCTGACTTGAAGGAACCGCTAGAGGTTCATCCGTCACACCCTCTAGGCACTATGAATTATCTCCAGATGCTAGAATCCAAAAACTGATTTGGACCCACATGTCTCTGGAACTGAAAATACTGATGAAGTGTAATAGGCCAGGTTCTCATGGCAAAGCAATTGCTGAAATTCCTGATCTCAATATGATTTAAGCATGTACATCTATGCTCTTAAAAGGACAAAATGAGTCACATTTAAGTCACATTTATAACGGAGGGTATTTTCCTTGCTATGTGTACTTGATAACTTTTTGTACAGGGCATCTGAATGGGTTTTACTGAAATAGTTAACTAGCTCTGTAAGGCATAAAATGAAATCTTAGCGTAAAACTCTGCTTTAGTAACAATGTATTTCAGATTGTATATGGGAAGGTCATAGAGCTGATTTGTTCTGGTTTTTGAAGTAATGGAACATACTGATTTATTGTTCTCTCAGCTTATTTTTTTTAATTAAGAGTTTTAAGTTAGGCATTCAAGTGTACAGATTTTTTATGTTAGTTCAAAACTAAAACCCAACTTTTCTGTTTAGAGGATAATCGATGCCCTAGAAGAAGAAAAGCAGTTCCTGACCATGTCAATCACAGATTACCTGAAGGACTATCAAGAATTGCTACAGGTGAAAGCAGGCCTCATCCTTGAAATTGAAACCTACAGGTAAGAATTGCGTTCAAATCAGAGGATAATTTAAATCCCTTTTTATAGATATGGGAGCCCTATTCATCCTCTTTTCAGCATTTAAAATAGACAGCTACTTTTAGAATCTCAGATCGAGACTCCTGGTGTGTATTGCGGTTTGTTCAACAGTGAATGGACCCCTAATACCAGTTTTTAGCTTGCTGTTGGTTTGTTCTGTGATATGGGTCACCATGCCATTCTGTGCTTGACTGTGCTGTCTGTGAAAGGAAGATAACGCCCCTTCAGAAGGCTGCTAATACGCGTGGAGTTGTCAGAGATCTCTGGGAAAACTTTAAGAATAGTAAAATACCATTATTCATTAGTAACACTGATAAGAATTACTGGTGGCCAGAGGTGACTGGAATTTGATCACTCGAGCAAAACTATTTCTGGGAGTAATTCATGCTATTCCTCTGTCCTCAGAACAACATGTTAGAGAAGCCATTATAATCCACAGGAAGCCTATTAACTTTGTACAGATACAGTGATATATAAAAAACCTTCTTAGTCCTGGTCGAGTTGGTATCAAATTGATGTGAGTTATTGATGCAATATTTGTATACAAGTTGAAGAGCCAGTATCCCTAAGTTGCAACCAATAAAACATGAGGTAGTGTAGTTGCCATCTGTCAACCTATATGGCACATTTCATTGCTTAAATATGTTGATTAGTGTCCACCTAAAGCATCGATAGAAGTAGTGAGTTTCCCATTCTTGTTTCAGTTGTAGGATAGTGGGAAGATAACAGAAAAGTCTGTTTCATTAAATCTTGGCTTTCTCCATCCTTGGTTTGTTATGGAAACATATTTGGTATGGAAACACGTTTGGATCAAGTGTGAGATATCGGCAAACAACATCTCTGCTAATGAATCCTCAGTACTGTATATCTCTCTAGCCACTTAGTAGCTGTGGGGTTGAAAAGCCAGAGTAATCCTCCTGTCTGGAGAATCATGATGTATCGGTTGGCACATGACATAAAAGCGATTCAGAAGGGGGGAAAAAACCCAAACAAATCAAAACCTATGAACTGGAGGAAGATACTACCTTGTTGTAAAGGTCATGGGTTTTTTCTACAACTAGCACAATATTTTCAATAAATTTCATTGAGATATTGATCTTCAAAAACAGAGAAGTGCAATTCTTATTGAGCAAAGTAATAATTTGCAGAAATTTCATGTCAGCCTACTTTCATATTCCTTTTAAGGAGTGTGCCTCAGTCATTAGCTTGTCTATATTGTGTGCATTATTCATATTCAACCTGCGTAAACAGACAGTGGTATTACCAGTTACATATGATATATGCCTCTGTGTCCTAAAGCGTTAACACTGTGTTCTAAGCCTGTAACGTTTTGCTATGAACCAATTAAGCATCTAAGTCTGGATAAAGACGGTGCCAACTGAATTATAGGTGAAATGTGTAGACTAAAGCAATCCACAGATAAACATGGAATTTAATTGTAGTTGCATAACTGAAAGTATGAGGACCTTGAAAGTAACTTCTGAGTAGCTTGGTAACAGACTAGCGAGCAAAGGATGTCTGTAGTCCATCAAAGAGCAAAAAACGGTCTGTTCAAGATGCCTTGAGTATTGTATGCTATGAGGTACAGGACAAGGCTGGCTTCTGGACCAGATGAAATCACAAGCAGTATGTAGGACAAATAATTTGCAGTCAATTGGCGAGCAACAGTACCTGGATGTTTGTTGGTGGAGTGTGATCTCTGTGATCCTTGGAAAGCCAGTAGTGTCTGGAGCATTACTAGTAGAAGAGAAACTGTGGAAACAGTAGCCAATTGCAATTCGTATCTGTGTGTGTTGATTCTGTTAACTTTGCTAAAACATATGATTCTTCTAAATTTAATCCTAGCTCTGATGTTGACTTTTACTGTTGTCTCTTAAACTTTCTCCCTTAGTTTATTCATCTGCAAGATGGGATTAGCACTTTCACAATAACAGAATTATCAGAATTGTTTTGATGATTAGTATTCATCCAGACGTAGGAATGATAATGCCCAGATATTTAGTTGTTTGGACACGCTCTTAGTTAATAAGTGAACTGTCAGTGCTTCTGCTCTGTGAAACCTTGTAAGGCTGTTAACCTCTGGAGAAGTTCCAGAATTTATATCACTGATTATCTGAACATTATTCGTTTGTCTAAAGATTCCCTGCCCTCATTAATGAAAGGAGAACAATTTAGCATCACCTGCAGCATGTGTTTGTTGTCCAGTTAAGAAGCTCCTTAACCTGTATAGTTTCTTCATCTGATTGTAGTGAATGCAGTATCACCGATTGCGTTGGCAGAGCAGACTTGAGTGGACAAATGAGCACCTACCTACTGAAAAAAGATCTGAAAAGATGAAAACAGAGAAATGGGCCTTGCTACAGATCAGAAAACATGCTATCTAATGCCTGCAAACAGAATTATTCTAAAATATCGGAAGCTGAAAAGTGATTGTTTTAACTTGTGTTTTTACATTTATGCAGTTTTACCTATTCCTCTTTTCTTCTTATTCGCCCTTCACTTAAGAAAATAATGCCTTCCCTACTGTATACCTTTATCAGCACTGCTGTAGGAGGGAATCAGTATGGATCCAGTTAGTAAGCTGTCTAGTAAGAGAATTCTGGACTGCTCATCTATGTACTTTTTCAAATCCTGTTCCTCTCCCAGGTCTTTTTATCTGTGATAACCAGGGCATGTGTAGCCAGCTTCAGTTTGTTTTCACGAAGGATGCTGGCATATACCCTTGCTTACGCATATTGGAAATAAAAGGCACCTATTCACCCTTAGTTCAACATCCTGAGCTTTCCACTGAGAAGTTTCCATGAGGGCCTTGGCACGTCCTCTCCCCCTGGCATTACAGGTTAAGGGTGTGGTATCTGGTCTACTTCTTGGAGCTTTCTTTGTACATTCCACCCTATATTTTCTCTTTGTCTTACAACTCCTGCAGGTCCTGTTTTAAAGCCAGTTCTTTCCATGAGTCAACATTGCTCCTGGACTGGCAAGAAGGATCATTGTTGCAAGGAACACCCTTCCCCAGGGACTAAGTGTACTTCCTCTCTGATTCTGCTCACCCTTCCTGCTCTGGGAGCTGAGGCTCACTCAGGAAGTGAAATATATGTCTTACGTGGCTTGATGAAGTTACACTCATGAGAATCTTCATTCCCAATCCTTTTTCACCAGTGTTGAAGTAAATATTTATCAAGTGTCTTGCAGTTTGTTCTGTGTTCTTGGAACCCTGCAAAACTGCACCTACTTAGACTATGCTTAAGTTTTATTTCCAGAGAGAAGTGGTGAATTATTCACTGTGTAAGACTCCTAATTTTTAAAGGAGATGGAAAATCTGCCTAGGATCAGAATTACTGTTGAGCCTTTCTCCTCAGCTTACCAGAAGCTTCTCTTCAAATAGCAGAGGCTGCCCAGAGCCTCTGCCATAGGTTAAGTAGTTTTTCTGCCCTCTCTAAAATATGTTGTTGTTGAAGGGTAAAAGATTTTGCTTTGAAATCCTAGTGTCGTGGAAATGTTCTGTTGTAGGTTATCACTTAGAAGCAGCGGAGGCTACAAAGCTCTTCCCCAAGCCCCCACCCCCTTTCTTTTTTTGTCATGGTCATTGCCAGGATCTCTTAATACACTTGTCAGGTGTACTTTCCAATCCTCCTTCAGTTGGTTCCTACATCAATACTTCCCCTGACCCTTTCCATGCCTTCCTCTCAAGAAATTATCACCAGCATTAAGGCCTCCTCAGCTGCTCACCACAGCTTTTGCAGTCAGTTTCATTATTTCCTGTTTTACAACTTGTACCATCCAATATGTCCTATTCCTGTATTTGTTTTATTTTGAGAACATTCTGAGTTTTCTATATCCAGGGAATTTAACATGCGGTTAGTTACCTGCTCTTCTTCACACAGGGCTTGTTCTCCCATCCCGTGATGGAAAAAAGATGTGGAGTGGCCTTTACCCCTAAAAATGCTTCCTCCGTTCCACTTCCTGGAGAGGCTTTGTTTTTTTTGTAATGCCTTGCCAAATACCAAGGATAGAGAGGATGAATTTTTACGGCCTGCTGGCTAACTGCCCCATCTGAGATTCTGGGTTTCTGTAGTTGAAACAAAGTCATTTGCTGTTGTGAATGACCATGATAACATTTGCACTGCATCCTTTTGGTTTTGGTAACTTTTCTCTCCCCACCCCAACCAGTTTATCTGATCCACCTGCTTTCATGGACTGTTATTTCTGTTGTCATCCAGCACACTGTGGGGCTTCAGGCTGACCAGCATGTTGCTGCTAACTTTAGACAAATGACATTAATAATGAGATGAGTTAAAGGTGCAGTTGGTATATTTTCTGGCAACACTTAAACTAAGTAATAACACAATGTGTGTATATGTAATTTGGGATCTGATTTCCAGGAAGTAGCCAACATGGTAATTTTTCAAAGTGCTGCTCGGAGGAATTTTTTTTGTTATTACTGTGAATACTTAGAAGTTCATATAGTTGAGATTAACACCCTATTCCTCAGGCAGTTTAAGTTTAAAAGCAGTCCTCACCACAAAGAGATTATAGTTTAAATGATTAGTATTAGGAAAGGATGTAAAGGAACAGAGAAGCAAAATGACTTGCATAAACTGAAGCTATGGTGGAGCTGAGGAACATAACCTGAGTTTGCTGACTTACAAGCCAGTGCTCAGTACATGACACTACAGTTTCTCATGCTAGTTTATTAAACCAAAGTCAATTTAACATTTTGCTTATCTGATAAGGTTGAGGACATACATACTATGAACTGTGTACAGTAAAACACTGATTCACTGCCCCATTTTACAAAGGTTTCCTGAAGCTTTGCCTTTCATTTTCAAATACACCGTATTTTCAGTAGTAATACTTCAGATCCAGCTTTTCTGTGTGCTGTTGCCCTTTGCCATATACAGTTACCTTTTGGAACTTATTTTTAGTGACTTCATACGTTGCTGTAGCAACTGAACAACTGTTGTTTTAACAGCAGCCAGAAATCCTTAAGTCAAACTACCCGCATTCCTAGTTTCCTTCATCATGGTTAACGCTTTCGTTGCCAGCTCATTGATATATTTCTGCAACGTCACCGCCAGCTTCTCTAGCGTGTCTATCGAAGCAATTTGTTTGGTACTCGCTAGCTTTGTCATATCAGATGTTTGGTCTTGGGAACATTCTCTGTATGTGTTGAAGTAGTCTAATTCCTATAAAGCCTCTCTTAAACATGAAAGAAGATAAATTGCTTTTACTTTGTTTTTTTGACTAACAAAATAGAAGTAAAGGTGTCCATCTGAGCCTGTTTTAAGGGGGAAAGTGACCTGTAAGTATGTTAGGTAATTCTAACCTGGCTTTTCTTCTAAATCTAGGCAAATACATGATTGCAAAGAAGACCTTACTAATGGTATTTTGCTGAGGCAGCATTGCCCTGTTGAACCTAGATGCAGTCAGAAAAGAAAAGAAGCATAAAATGTCCGAAGTGATCAGTCAGGTGAAGTGTGAAATCTACAGGTGACATGTAAAATGCCTGCTTTGTTAATTTTCACTGAAATGCCCAACAAATGTGTTTATACCACAACCCTGAATTGCTTTCAGCTCCCCGCCGCCCTAGGGAGTCAGAAGCCTTGGCTATCTTAAGCCTCCAGCCTTACTTTTGACAACTTTCATGTTGCAGCTGTATGTTATCAGTGCAAAACATCTGGCATTTCCAAAACTGGAAATGATGAAATAGGTATATCACTAGTAGAAGTGAATATAAAAACACCAAAGTTACCATACTGATAGCATTCTGTTGCATACTGAAAGAACCTGCCATAGAATTTCTAGGCTATTGCACCAGAATGCTGCAGTTGAGCACTTTTGGGGGGGATAACGTAATGTGTGGCCCTGCAAAAGTAGAAAAGGGACAAACTCCTTTTTTTTTTTTTTTTTTTTTTTTCCCAAAACAGCTGGACATTTTATGTCAGACAGTGTAAGCATATAGACAGCAGGAGGGAAGGAAAGCACACAAAGATTTCCAGAGAATTTATCAGGAATTCTGAGACTCGGTCTTACTGGATAACCACTTATAAAACTGCTGGAACTGAATAAGATCACCCTAATATCTATTTTTTATATTTGGTATATGGAAGAAGCCAACAATTCTGGTTTAGTTTTTTTTGGAGCAGTTGAGTAATTCTAGAGAATGCATTTTAGTCTTTCCCCTGCCCCTCCACCCTCCCCCAACCCCAAGAGGACAAAAGTATGTTGTGTGCCTATCTGAATATTCTTAATGCAAAGCAATTACTCCTGAAAATGCTTTATGCTAATCTCTGTGGGAAATATGCCTCTGGAGTATTTTCCACCACTGTAGAAAGGAGAAAATATTGCGTAGTAACCATATGCAGGAATAGAACAAGCCTGGGGCTGCTGTCAGATGGGTCTTGAGGGAGCGTGGTCCTAGGGAACAAAGTTTGGTGTAAAGGAAGGACAGACAGTGTTCTTAAGCAATCAGCTGGGTATAACGTCTCCAAGAACAACTAATGTGTGTCACCAGCATAGAAGAGGCAATTCAAAGAGTCTGTGTTTTGTGCATCAGCACACCAAGAGTAGATAGTAGACAAAATTATGAAGCAATTATCAACAGTTGTTGCCTGCTTCTGCTATTTGCTTGTAGTGATCTCATTTCTGTAATATAAAGGTAAGCAAATTCATGTCCTGTCCGTTTCTGATCAATTGCTGCTGAGCTAACATGATGTCTTGGATGGTCAACAAGAGGACTGGTTGGTCAACAACAGGAAGCCTTGACCACAATAGTCCTGTGGAAGTGCTGGCTTCCTGAAACTATGGAACTATTAGAGTCACTGCAAAAAAGAATGAATGAAAGGCTGAGGAACAGAGGGGACAAACAGAGATGTCATTAAAAGAAACCAAGCAGTTTCTGTCACAAAGAATTTTGCTAGTCCTTTGTTGTAAAATATGTCGTGTTGATTTCCAATTGAATAGGAACTAAGAATTGTTACTTTAATACTGTAAGTTGTTTCCTCCAGCACTAGCCAGTGTTTGACAGTAGAAGTAATACTTTGCTTCAGTTTTCGTTTGAAAAGGATAGAACTTACAAATCCTGGCTGTAACAGTTCCCTCATATATCACACTGCAACAGTGCCTTTAGTACTGTATTACCAGCAGGAAAGCTGCTGACTATTTGGTTGCGAATATTTTTTTTTTTTTTTTCATTTTTGCCTTTTCTTTATAAAACACCTCCATGTGTTTCTCTGAGAAAGCTTTACTGGATATCTGTTAAGTTTTGCATGGCTTTGTTTTCTCCTACCTCTAAGATCATCGTTCTGGGAAAATTTGCGAGCTTGTATGATTCCATAGTGCAAATAAGTGATCTTGTCCACATCAGGAAGCAGTATATTGGCTAATGTGGAAGATTTGGTCTAAAACTGAATTGTGTCTGCTGCTGTCACCTACTGTAATGTTATTGCATTGTTCTCACGAACTGGATTCTGCAAACTAAGAGTCTGGAAGATGCTAAGGATTTCTCATTCCCAGTACTAAAAATACGGAGTGTAAAAAACATTCAGGATCTGACCCAGCTGCAGGATAATTGTTTCCGTTTCTAAGACTTAATAAACGTTAAATATTAGGATTATTTTTCCCAGTATTTTAATGGAATGCCTTTTTATGTGTTTTGCAGAGCTTTGTTAGAAGGGGAGAGCAATCAGTGGATTATTACATGGAGAGATCAGCATACAGGGAAATTGCCTCAAGGTAAAAAATGAATATTAAAAAATGAATGTTGAATGAAATTAAATATAACTGGAAACTATGGTGTAGTTGTATTCCTGAAGAATACTTTTTGTGAGTGTACTGCAAAATAAGTAATGAATTGGCTTTGAGTGTTAATATTTTGAATCAACATAGAGCTATTCTATATGAGATAATTTATAAAATCATAACTCAAGTAGAGAAGGTAAGTAGGGAGTGATGTTTCATAGCTCTAATATGGGCATCCGAAAGTTCTTGCACTAGGTCTTAAGAGAGTTTTGAAGTATAAAGCAAGAGGTATTTAACAAAATATGTAGCTAAAACTGTGGAATTCACCATCATGAGGCATTGTGAGTGTTAAAAAGTTTATGTGGGTTTAAAGAGAAGTTTTAGCAGAGTAATGAGAGAAAAAATCAAAGCCTTACTAAACATTAAGATACCATTTCTGTCTTAGGAGCTGCAAATCTCTGGAGGCTGTGAGAGTATACCAGGGAAGTATCACTATTTACTTGCCCTGTTTTTATACTCCTCCCTATGTATCTGCTGTTGGTCACTGTAAACAGGTCACTAGATAAGGTGCACATTCGATCTGACTGCTATGGCCACTGTTATTAATAACAGAATTAGCCTCAATAATACTCCTGAGTTTGACAATGTGTGGCCTTAAAACCAACCATCAGACTGTCATAGACAGTAGTCCCAGAAGAGATTTGAAAGTTGCATCTTTAGTAGTAAATTAAACAGACTAGGGCCTAGGCTGAAACACTCACATAGAATTGCCTATGCTGTTAAATTGTTAGCACTGTCCCTGGCATAGTTTTGACCTGGACTAGCCACTACTTTTGCAGACAATGCTGAGGCATATTTAGTGGTTACCACAGACCAGGAAACACTACCAGAAGTCATAGGAGATGTGGCTAGCTTTTTAGGAGTGGGAGATTTGAGTTGTGCAGTGCTGGTTGGTCTTAGAGCCAGACAATGATTCCTGGTACATTTTATTAAATGGTATAGATATAGCCTAAAAGGTTCATTATTTCTCTCCCTTGTTCTACCTTGTGGCTATGAAGAGTTGTATTTACATTTTCAGTTTCCAGTATGTGGTGGCAGGTATGCCATTAATTCTCAATAGGAACTGAGGCACTTCAGGCTACTTTGACTTATAAAGCAAAAAAAACCAAGCCTCGGATATTAATATACGTTATTTAATATGAAGTTGTAAATGTAAATGAACATTAATATAAATATGAAAGGTGTCATTCTTAAATAGATGCCATAATACCCAGTAGCTCACAACAGGTAAAATGAGCAAGAACTTGCAACTTAGTAAAAAGCTTTGCTTTCAGTTTCAATCTAATTTATGCATAGATTTAATTATCGTGCAAAACCTACAGGAATGCCTTTACAAAGCTCCACTGAAAATGAAGCCATTATTTCTTTCAAAAATCTAGTACAAAACTTCTTAGTTCGTGCCCTCTATTATATTATTTTAGACACAAGCCATTATTTTAATGTTTGGTTACCCATGCTCTTTTTGCAGATATTATAAACACTTCATATAACTATACTGATATTTACTCTACTTATCGAGAAAGAAATAGAAATAAAGCTTCACCAGCTATCAGGATCACTGACACAAGACATAGAATGCCAGGGACGAGTACTAGCAGTGCTGCATGTTATTCAGCTCAATCAACACAGGCGGGATCACAGACAACAGCTAATGGAAGAGCTTTTAGAAGAGATGTACTTGGTTCAATGTATCGCCCTTCAACAACTGTTACAAAGGATGAAAGGATTGTAACGGACCACAAAGAATTAAGAACATTTACTCCAGCCCACAGTAGCTGGAAAAACACTGAAGTGCAGCAAAAGATAATTCCAGAAAGAAAGAAACCAGAAGTTACAACTTCATCCACAGTATCTTTTTCAAAAGAACCAGCACATTCTGAAAGATCAGGCAAGGACCACAAGCCTGACACAATGCCAGGGATTTCTGAAAACATAAGAACAAAACCAAGCTTCACTAAATTTCCAGCTTATGAGCTGAATACCAATTTTAAACCATCTAAATATGAAGAAACCATAACTGAAACTTGGACGATACTAAAAGAAAAAAGAGGAGGCAGCAAACCAACTGAAGAGAAAAAATCTCTGCTGAAAGAAGAAGATAAGCTAGAGAAACAAACAAAGGAGGAGAAAAAGAAAACAGATGAGAAACCTTTTCTAGAAGAAAGAAGTGTTGATTTTGGAAGGAAGACTGAGCAGAAAAAATATATCCACGAAGAAGTCATTAACCAGACGTTAACAGGGAGTGATACTTCTAATGCAAGAACTTCGAAAAGTGAATCAACCAAAAAAGATACAAATGTGACCTTGGAATCAGGAAGCAAAGAAGTCACTGAGATACCTATCAGTCTTGAAATGCCTGCTCCCGACAAAGAATCTCACAGTAATAAAGAAATAAGGTTACAAGGTTTTAAAACTTCCATAGGAAGAGAAACAGATGACCACATAACTAAGCCTGCTGAAATTCACAAAGTGAGTATTTCAGAAGCAGAATCCAGTCTGAAAGGTGAAGAGCGAATTAGTGACAGAAGTCATAAAATGGGAACTCTGTCAACTGAAAATATAGCAGAGAATATTGTTGCTGACATTCTTAAAAGTTTTACACAGTCTTCTAGTTCACAAATATCAACAGACACAAAAGTGACCTATTGTAATAAGCAAGAACAACCAGATGATGGGAAAATAAAGACTGAGATCACAGTGCAATCTCAAGTTCAAGAAAACATAGATATTTCTGATGAAGCTGACGAAGGTGGTCTGTCAAGCCAGGATGTTAGAAAAGTGGTTCGAGAGGGTGTTGAGGGAACTCCTTCCAAAGAGGAGATAGAAGATATAGTACATCATGGCCTGAAAGGAAATGAAAGCAGAAGGAACATGTCTGTTAATGTTGAGATTGTAGAGGAGCCACTAGATTATGCCACTGATGAAAGGACTGATTTTTCAACACCTTTTGAAGTAGAGGAAGTGGAAGATACATTCCCTGAGAGAGAGAGGCGTTACGGTGATGAGGAGGTACAAAACATAACGTTCACATATGAAGATGTTAAAAAGAAGAAACAACGTCATGAGAGTTTCACTCATGTGGAAGAAGTAACTGAGGAAGATGACTCACCTATTGAACAAAAATATTTTGTATCTGTTCCTGATGATCATCCTATTATTAATGAAAAAGATGACGACTCAGTATATGGGCAAATTCATATAGAAGAAGAATCAACTATTAAATATTCTTGGCAAGATGAATTTTTGCAGGGCACACAAAGTAAGAGACATGAAGGTGTAAGCTCTCCAGAAGAAACATATCAAGTGGTAGGGGAGGAAGCAAGCGCCCGTATTTTAAAAGAGCATCCTGAAGCTGAAACATCCCATGTTGAATCCATTGTTATTGAAAAAGAAATTAAAATTCCCCCTGAATTTCAGACTTCAATAAAAGGGCTTTTATCGAAGGAAACAAAGGACCCTAAACATCAATTGAAGGAAGCTTTAGAGCAGTTGGAAGGCAGTCTCCCAGAAAGTGTGAAAGAGGAGCTGTCTGCATTAACAAAAGAAAATCAAGCTGACTCTAGTAGCTTACAATTTGATATCAAAAAAGTTGATCAAACAGAGGAGGGTGGCTTGGTGACAATTGTTGCTGAAGTTAATCTGTCACAGACCCTGAATACTGATGAATTCGATGTAGCTCAGCTTGGTGAAGTAATTGCAACTGAGAAGGAGAAAGCAACATTGCACTCCCTGAAAAAAGAGAGCTTGGAGAGAGTTGTTGATGGTAGAAGCAATATAGAAGTAGATGTTTCTTCCTGCAGTGATAAAAACACTCCTCTGGCTGATCAAGAAATTTATAACTCATCCACAATAAGAAGGAGTGGTGGCACAGGGTATCATACCACTGAGAAAGTTATTTATGACAGTTCAGGTTTGGAAACTGCACATTTTGGAGAAGTCTCTCACTCACCGCAATTGACCGATGAGACCAAATCCATAAGGTATATTCAGGTTGGTCCAGCAGAAGTTCAGAGATTTGAGCAGATCGTATATGAAGGGCCTGGTCCTGAAACGCTGGAGCTCAGTGCTACAGAAGATCTTGTTCAGACAGAAGGATCGTCAGAGTTTAGCCGATCTGTGAAGCATTTTAAACTGGGTCCTAAAGAAATCCAAACCACAGAAGAAGTAATTTATACAGGCCCTATTACTACAACTGTAGAAGAGATCGATTCTGGAAATCTTACCCAGAAGTTTTCAACAGGCTTCAACAGGTCCACCAGACATGTCACAGTAGGATCAAGGCAAGTAATTGAAGAAGTCTCTTTTCAAGGGCCTGTTTCAGACTCTCTGGAGCTCAATAGCTCAGGTAACCTTTCTCAGACAGAAGGGTCTGCGGATGTCAGCAGCTCAATAAGGCACTTTAGATTAGGTCCAGAAGAGATTCATACTGAGCGAGTTATCTTTGAAGGACCAATCTCCGGTAAAGTGGAGGTCAGCGATGCTAGAGGCTTCTCACAGACAGAAAGTTCAGTCAGACACATTCAGTTGGGTCCCCAAGAGTTTGTGACAGCTGAAAAAATCGTCTACCAGGGGCCTGTCTCTGAGCACACAGAAATCTGTGAACTGGAAGACCAGACTCTTTCAGAAGGCTCAATAAAGCATGTTAGACTAGGTCAGGTGGGAGTTAAAACCACTGAACAAATCATTTATCAGGGCCCCCTCTCGGAAACTCCAGAGCTCATTTACAAAGAAGGACATCTTTCAGAGAATGAAGGAAGCTCAGATATCAATAGATCTTTCAGGCATGTTAAAATAAGTCCTGTAGAAACTCATGCTGAGCAAATAATCTTTACAAGACCTGTTTCTGAAGCGCTGGAAGATCTTTCACAAACAGAAGAGTCATCTGAGAGCAGTAGGTCTGTAAAGCATATTAAAGTAGGACCCAAGGAAACATCTTTTACTTTTCAAATGGGTGTTTCCAATATGGGCGGAATATCTACAGTAAAAAGTGGAGAACAGCAAGCAACAAGGCTTGTATCCAACAAGCAAGACCCTTCTGTTAGTCAGTCACAGATTGTAGTTGAAAGTGACCAGACTGTAGAAAATGAAAATCAAAGTGGCTATATTCTCTCCAGTATTTCTCAAGATCATGGTGAAAAGGTGGTGGAAAAGTCATTTTTTGATAAAACTGTACAGTTGCAAAGAATGGTAGACCAAAGGTCAGTTATTTCTGATGAAAAGAAAATCGCTCTTCTCTATTTGGACCATGAGGAGGAAGATGATGATGATAACAATGGACAGTGGTTCTGAAAGGACTCTTTAATGAAGTCTACTTAGTAATTTGTTTCTACATATTTTTGATGATCCTTCTTTTTTAAAAAGAGAAGAAAAGGGATGGGGAAACACTCAAACTATTTAGATTATTAATAGCGGACTGAGAAGTACTGAATCTAAGCCTCTACCTATTCAGCATGCTCTTGCTTTATTGGAAATTTTATTTTGGGGAGAAATATGTTTTCCTCAGAGACCTGTGCCCACTAATTTCAGATTTTTCCACCCACAGAGACAGGAATTTGCTACTGGGGAATTAAAAGGAGTATATTTTTTGTTTGTTTTATAGCAGGTCAATTAATACGTGTGTGCTTGAATAGGAATTTTCCTTTTTTTCTTTTAAATACTGTATTGTACTTGGTTACTAAAACATTCAGCAATTCTATTTAAATCTCAAGCTATTACCCACAAATATACTATAAGACTGACGAGGGTGGTAAGTAGCTGATTTTCAGTTCCGTTTCTGTGTACTTAGAAGCAACACCTAATGAAAACATTTTAAGATACAATTATCACAACTATAAAAAATAAATACGATTCTGTAGGATCAAATGAAGCATAGCAGGAATTGACAAAAATGGTATTATTTGTATAGCTAAAATGCAGTGCAAAAAAGAAAGAGGTAACAGTGAAGCAAGAATTTCTCACAGTATTCCCAATGAGAAATAGTGATTTTTATGGTTAGACAGTAGTACATTTAATACCTTTAAAAAGAAAACAAATTTAAAAAATAGGCTGGATAGTTATTTCCACTGAAGTAAGGAGAACTCTTTACACCTTCAGTGGCTATGTACACTAATAACATAAACTTATTTTGCAGTATATGGGTTACCTTGATAGTAGGTATTGCTAAAGGTAAGTGTGAAGTGTCAAACATTATTACATAATGCCTAATTTCTTAACACAGTGAAATTAGCTAATTTGTGTTCTGTTCTGAAGAAAAGTTGTAAAAATGGCATTGTTGACACTTATGATCATTATGTGTCAAGTAAGTTCCAAATAATCCAAAGATGCCCTTTTCAATTACTAGCCCTGTAAACCCAACCTAAGATTTGAATTTTCTGTTGTTTTGGTTTTGCGTTTTTTTTTGGGGGGGGGGGGGTGGTGGTTTTTGTTTGGTTGGCTGGTGTTTTTTTTACTGGTTCTAACATTTGCCTCTGGTCAAAGTTGGTTTCCACTTAAATCATTTGAAAAGAAGCTAATTTCACTTGGATTGCACTTTGGTTAAATGAAGGGCATAATTTAACTTTATAATTCAGTGACTTCAGAGTCCAGATCAGAAGCCAGCACTGCTAACTGTACTAAACTGTGCAGTGCTAGCAGAAGCAAAAATAGCAGCCAGAATATTTTTGTCACTGTGGTAAGAAGATACCATACTGGACACATATGAGAAATAAGATACACAAATGAGAAGCTGCTATTTTTACATGCACACACACACACGCACATTCACTCACTCACTCTCTCACACCTCTGCAGAGTAGAAACACACCTGTATCCGGATGGCTATGTTGTGCCAGTCTGGTGGGCGCTGACTCAGAATTTTTTTCCTGTGGTTATGTAAGCATAGTTTTGTGTGTGCTAAACCATATCAGAATCCAGTTAAACTATCTTAGTCTGGCATGGCTAGTCACTTTTCAGATTGCTTAATATTAACAGAAGCTAGATTTTTCAAAACTGACTGCTACTTTATAATATGAATGTAAATGCAAAACTAAAGAGAAGCTCCATGCTGACTAACATATCATGCTGTTTCAGATATGGGACAGTTTAATCACTATGTGCCTTAGTTACTAAGTTTGAAACTGTACAAAGCTATTAATGTTCCAAAGACTAACTCATGAGGTTTGTCTGCACTGCAAAATTTTCTGTACATTTTCCTCATTTTGTGTAAGTGTGAGTACCAGCATACTTGGGATTGAATATTTTTCAATTTTATACTATGAAATCATTTGTTGAAATTGGAAGTGTAACCAAGAGCTGGAAAAGGAATAGGAAACTGAGTTGTGTGGAAGCACTAAAGGCATGTATGCTAAGCTTATTTATACTGTTCACTGCGTAATGGATAATAATATTTTTTTCAGAATTATTCATATATGCCCCCAAAAGATCTTGTGCTTCCATTTATAAATAGGGTGTTATTAATTGTAATACTTCTAATATCATCCTATACTCATTTCCTTAGCTGACCCCATGATTTTAAATAATTTTTTTTAATAATTATTTTAATAATTGTGTATAAGCCACAGTTTTCCAGCTAGATGCCTAACTGCAAGCGGTCAGATTCTGTACTTCAAGTATTAAGTAACTGCATAAAGGAAGAAGTCAGGTCTGTAATAAGCAACAGAGGTAAAAAAATCACTTTTCTCAAAGTTTTATTCCAAGCTGAAACTTAAACATTCTGTGTAAAACAGATACAAGAATATCTGCAGAAAATGTATTTTGTAACCAACAAAAAGCTACTTAAAAGGTCAAACCCATTTATTGATACCTTGAGGAATCTTTGACAGACCTGCTCCTTAGGAACAACTATATCAACACTGTTATGTTTATCTTCACCTGCTCAGAGGATTATAATGTCAGATGAAGGATCAACCAGTAAGGCGCAAGTGAATCATAAAATATAGATGGCCTTAGCATTGAAAGAGGAGAGGAAAAAAAAAAATCAGTATTGCTTCCACTGAGGCAACAACAGCTCCTTCATGCATCACTGGCAGATGTAGTAGGTTATACCAAGATATATTTCTGTTTTGATTGTCTGGAGGGAAAAATTTGTTCTGTGTACTTTCCTTAGTTCTATTTAAGATCGGGTTTTTAAGCAATTGTCGGGAAGTTAGTTTATTGTAGGGAACTGGAAGTGTGCATTAACATAACATTTAAATATATACACAGTTCCTTTGCATGAATACTTTCAGGCTGTGAAAACAAAGATATCTTGTGTAAAAAGGGTTTAAGTTTTAAAAATGTTTGTGTAAGCAGCCCGTTTTCCATTTAGTTCTCACTAACCTGAGACATTTTGACAAAATGATAGCTTTTAGGTAATACTACCTTTAGGCAACAAAATGTAGTTAGGTGGGCAATCGCATCCTGCAGGCCTAATGGTTGCATTTGCAGAATCAGGGCCACAGGTACATATGTTACTAGTAAGAACAAATACAACCTCCTGGCTGATGTATGAACTCACCCTATGCACTCACTTTTTGCACAAGTATTGTAACCTGTGGCTGAAAGGACTGGTGATACAACCTTGGTCAGCATGCATTTCTGAAGCTTATTCATGCAAGTTGTGCTTTTCATGAAATACAAGAAAGAACTTTACTGCTGAGTTTGGATTAAGCAAAATGCTTTTCAAATATAATCAGTAATTTGGGGGGGTAAAACCTATGTATTTATACTCTGATATATGTCAGAAGTGGGGCACTGTTTTCCAAATCTGTAAACCACAGGTCTATAAAGCAAATATAGCATAGAATATAAAGAAAGATGTGTGAGAGACTTAGAACTCTGTATTGACTGATGTTTGTGTATAGCAGGTGTTTAAAAAGACGGTAAGAATGTTGAAACTGGGTTTGTTGATGTCAGCTGTGTGAAACTTTGCAGGCAGCTTGTGTTTTGGTCATTTGTAATGAAACTGCATTTTTGTGGTGGTATAAGCTTTGTGATTTTACACTTTTTCACTCTTGAGTATTAAACAATCAAAATCAATGCAGATGTTTCTCTTTCTTCCCATGGGATGTTTTTAAGGCTGCATTGTCAAAGAAAAAGGACTTCATGTCTATAAATATCTTGCTCTAAGGCCTCTCAGACTGATGAGTTAATTTCAATTCAAAGAATGAACATGACTTTTCATTCCAGCAAAGGCATACCTCTTTCATGTTGATAATAGAAATGATGGCAAAACATAGCATATTCTTTATTGCGACTACACACAATGCGGGTGGACAAGCAGTGGTTCTTGAGTTCAACAGCAGGTAGTGGGAGGGGCAGAGTATAAAGAAAACACAGAAGGTGGAACTCCTGGAGTTGCCAGCATCATAGTCTTCCCTGGATCCTGGAATTTGACCAAGGTAAGTCTTAATTTTTACCCTTTGCTAGCAAAGAAAACCTTTTTCTGCACGTTTAGACCTTTAATGGAAAAAGGATATATTTTTTTTAAACAGTACCTCTCTCTACGCTGTGAAGTTTATTTTTCTCTTTAGCTACATACTTTATTTGTAATGAAGAAAATATCATGCCTTTAACTCCGTTTTCTCTTGATTAAAGAAACGGGTCATAATGAGGTTTTTGTGTGAAAGAGTGAGACTTTCTAAATAGATCATCCATTTTTAATACACTGAGAAAAAACACAGTCCTCCATTTCTTGCAAAAAGGGGATAAACAGTATCTGAAGCTACTGAGTAAATCACAGCACATTCTGAAGATGGTTAAATGATCAGCAAAATAATTTCCACTGAAACTGGCCTCTCCGAAAAACATGTTTTCAGCCTTCATCTACTAAGTAGTATTGCTGTTTAAACTGTCAATGGTGAAGATCTAATTTCTCTGAAACTTGAAGCATGTCTCTGAATAGTAAGGAATGGGACTCACAGTGGGTTGGTGTTTAATACACTGTTGAAGATTTCTTTCCAGTTTCCTGGTTTTGACACACCTGTCAGTTGTGATATTTTAAAGATGCAATGAAAGTATGGGGGTTTCTCAATGTTAAATTCTAGAAAGGAGTGCTTAAAATTAAATGGGGGAGGAAAGGGTGTTTATTCATACTCCAAATTTAAATAGTTTCAATGGTAAAACTGTTTTTTCCTGATATATCCCTGCAACCGAATCTGAGCAACATAACAAGCAACGTGCCCAACAAGCAAGGATAAGTATTTCTTCAGCTAGGAAAAACTTTGGGGTTTGAAAGATGTTATCTCCAGCTATTAGGTTATCGCAAACCATTAGTATTGGTTTTGGTTTTCATTTCCAAATCACGATGTGAAGTTGGTGTGGCAGGAATTTACAGCTGGGATCAAGCCTACTTTGTTCAACTACAGACCCTTTTTTCTGGTGAGAAAGTTAAGAGATGCTGAAGCCTAATACTAGGTAGAATTTGCTTCAGGTTTTATAGACCTGATAGGAAAAGCAATATACTGTAACGAAAATGCCTCTGACAGGCTAAAATTTCTACTTTCCTCTTACTTTTGTGATTCATGCTACAGCAAAAAAAATACCTTGAATAGACTAGAACACTAAAATCTAGATGTACACAAGAAGTTAAGTTGATTTGTAATCCACAAGCAGATATGGCTGCCTGAATTTTATCTTTATTTTACTTCTTTTGTACTGAATTTCACTAAGTTTTCTCTTTTTACTAAAAGAAATAAAAAGTGACCAATATTCTGGAAAGACAAAGAGTGTATGAAATATGCTTACCTGTATTAATTTTATTCCTGTTTTCCTCTAAGTAACCAATCTATCTTCAAGGAAACTTCTTTTTTTTTTCAGTAAAGAAGGAACATTGGGTCTTCATGATGGACAGGAGAAATGGAACAAATTGATTCATGTTTAAGAATGAGAAGCCTGTCAGACTGGCCTTGTTTCCTGATAGTAATCTTGTGCTTTGGGACAGTAGTCAGAAGGAGACTCATGGTGGGTTGACGTTTCAGTTATTTTGGTCTGTCTTACTTGATCTTTTGTTTTGTTGGACTTTTTGTGGCCCTGAAAAACAGGCAGCGAGATAGAAGTTATAGTTTCTTATCAGGTCAACATTGTTTGCCATTTTAATTTTGTGCTGCAGAGTGTATGCCTGCAAGATACCAGCTATTTCATACAACTCTATAAAAAGGCAATTCTTTTTGTGATTGGAAACTGCTGCTTTCGGCTGGTTGATTTATCTCATAATTTTGATTTTACTTTCACTTAATGTCATTGCATCATCCTGTGAAAACAATGAGATGCTGTATGACCACCTCTGTCACTACTTGGTATTGTCACTTAAGCAGAGGAGTTAGCCTAGAGAATTACCAATTTTCTTCCTGTGATTTAGGAATAAAATTGAAGGTGAACGTATTCTCTTATTTTTCACTTGTTGCTTTGATTAATCAAGAGGGGTGATGGTGGCACATAATCAAATCTCTTCAGGCAATGGCTGTTAAATCAGTGACACATCTGACATTTAGCCGAGGAAAAAGTCTGAAGAGTTAGCGACCCGAACTGCTGCCCTGGGAACTTTCCAACAGTTTGACTCATCTGTCTTTTCCATCAGGCATTTGTGTGACTCCTGTGCCTAAATATCTCTGAGAAGTGCAAAGGAACATAGATTCTAACAAGATGCAAAACAATGCTCAGCCAAGAAGAGATCTAATTAAAAACTCGCTCTGACTATGTCAGCAGTTTCTTGAATTGCTCTCAATCCTTTTTTTTTTATTGTGGGTGCCAAATGAGATTTGTAAGTGAAGGTAGTACAACATATAATTCAATGATACACATTTCTTAGGCTCTCACTGGAGTAAACTGATAAAGAGAAAAGTCTAATACATCTATTTTCCACTAGTACATACAGATGTATTGAAAAATACTGTTACTCTGAGTAATACAGTTAGCCCTGTGACAGTCAAATTAAATAAAGATATGGTTAATTTAATTAAACCTCTCAGCTTTCATGAAAACATTGCCTCTGGAGCAGTGCATTGAGGCGGGAGTGTGATTAAGATAACTTTATTTGCTATCACATTACTGGGAAATAAAGTATATTTATTGTAGATGGCTTTGACTATACAGTGGTGAACCTTTATATAAATACTGGTTGTTACTTAGCTATCATTGATAGTGCAGACTAGGTTCTGTTCAGCAAGGAGTTTTGGTGAGAGCTTGGCCGAAGGCTTATATATTTTGTTCCAGGTAAAGGAAATTGCTCTTACACCAGAGGCCTAGAAATTTGCATTAGGAATTTTAAAAGGAAGTACTCCAAAATACTTAGATTACCAATCAAAGCCAGGGAAGAACACCCTTAAAATGCATAAATTACTAAAAATGAGTAAATTACAATATTACTTCCTACCATGTTTTTGGGTTTTTTTCCTTTGAACCTATAAGCTGCTGTTTTTCTTTTCTGACATTTATCATGGCAATTTTATGCAAGCCAAAGAATGTTTAGAGGGAATGAATATCTAGGGTCACAATATTAGTCCTTAGGGAGATGGGGGGTGAGAAAGGGTTTAAGACTGTATTACTAAATCTGAAAGTAAAGATTGCAGAAAAAAATATACCTTTCCAGATCAACCCATGCAGTTAGAAAACAAACATTTTCAGGTACATGGTTCTTTCCTGTTCTTGGGAGACTGATAAGATTATTTTTTCTCGCTTATGTGGTACTTTCCTGTTGAATGCAGCATGTGGTGGGTATTATACCCGCAGACAAAGATAATATTGTGCTATTTATGCAGAGCCTGCTTCATCCAAATTTTAACAAGTAGTATAAGAAATTGCTTTTTAATAACTAGTTTTATGGTTGGCTTTAAGTGCAATACTATAAAGTATTAACCTTTAATTTTGCTGTTATCAGTTAGATAGAAACTTCGGAGTTTTCAGAGATCCTTCTTTCAAATGCCAGTGGTATTTCATACAAAGGTAGATCTTGTTCCTGTAGTGGGAGGAAATCTGAATGCTTTCAGCCCACTACCTCTAAATGTCAAGATTTAATTTCAACACTTAGTATATTTAAAATAAATTATTTGCAGCATCTCCACAAACTTTGAGTGGCAGTAACTGAGAGATGGACATTAATATGTAATAACTGGCACTACATCTGAAAAATCAGATAGTTTTTCATCATCAGACTGTTCATGGTGTAATGTACATTTAAAGATCTTGCAGTGGTTTGCAGAGGGACAGAAAGTAGGAAGAGGAAAAGGACGGTCTGGGAATTGGTACTGTAAAAATGTGCAACAGAACACCAGATAATATGCATATCCTCCTCTAATAAAATAGTCTGAATCCAAGATTAGGTGAGCAAATTGAAAAGCTGTAACTTCAGTTTGGTATTTTAAGCTACTCCTCTAATTCAGCAGTAGGAAGTGGTACACTAAACACAGCCCAGGTACTTCACAGTTGACATACCATAATAGAATAGAATAATGTACAATGGTAGACTGTACTCAACAAAACTTCAGATAATTGTATGGTAATGCACAGACATCAGTCTTTGCTAAATATTAATGTTTCTTTGAAGGGGGGAAGTGTTAAAGTTTAGAATCAGAATTCCTATAACCTAAGAACTAGCAACATTATAAAGATGCTTTTCTGATAGATAAGTTGTACCTCTGCAGAATTTATTTATTCTATAAGATCCCGTCTCATTGCATGATAAATAATTTGGTTGGTTGGTTGGATAGCTGGCAATTTATCCTTTCCTTGTGTGAGAGAGTAATTATATATAATGTACAGCATTAGTGGGTATTCTTTATGTATTATGGGTATAAAATCCATTTTCTGTAGCCTCAATAGAAATCCTTCAACTTTACAGAGATTATTAGATAATTTGTATTACTGGGAGGGAAAAAAGGAAAACCTGGAGGGAGGGGGAAGGAAGGCTTTGACACATTTTTGTATCACTCTCCAAATTAAGCCCTGTGGAACCACTACAATTTTTCAGAGCAGGCAGGTTCTTTGAGCTGAGCATTGACTAAAGCTGCTTACTGCTAAAGCACCATAGTCTCAATTTCCAATCTGCTTTTTATACTGAAGAGTCAGAGCATTTGGCACACTCGAACCTACATCTGGAAAAACTTTCTATTGAAATGGTTTCCAAACAGCTATGCTGGAAACTACCCCTGCAGCTGCTGTTATAATGCAGAATGGATAGTTAAAATAGTCCGCAAAAACAGCCTGTGCTAAGAGACTACTGGCATGACTTTTTGAATCCTGAATCAGGCAACTTTTGTGGCTTGGATTCAGCTTTGCAAGTTTTTTCTTTTTGTTAGATGTCACTACGCAGCATCAGATTAGTTATTAAAAAGGAACAGTCTGCACAATTCTCACTGAAAAATCTTTCTCTAAAAATTGGTCAAGTTTAATAAATTTCTTCCACTTAGATCAGTAACAGCACATTACTGTGTAGAATAGTTGAATTTTCCTGCAGAAGGAAAAGATCAGCTTCTGAGTAACGTAATGTGAAAAAAAAGTGTTCTGTATTATTTTTAAAAAATGAAGTGAGCCATAATATCTCTTAGACTGCTATAGATGCTTTTGAAATAAAGTAAAAGACTGCACTTCCATAAAATCCAACAAGCTACTTTCATTTTTTTTCTAGGAAATGTTTGTAACAAGTGATTGTTACTTTGAGTACTGCATTTACCAAAGAGGGGAGGACTAGCAGGCTAATTTCCTGCTTTCTTTTAAAGAAAGAAAATAAACAAAATAGAAACCACTATATTAATTCCTAAAATGGAAATGTAACACAGCCTGATTTTTCTTTAATAACTAACTGTACATCTTATTTTGCACCATGGTTCAATTAAAAGTAAATAACACAGTAATAGGTTAAACTAGTGTTATAAAACCTAAATTGGAGATCAGCTGTTTATTCTATGTGACACCAAATATGGTTTTGTTTACTTGTAGCTGAAAATAGATTAACCTAATTTGAAGCATGGGAATTCACTTTAAGTGTACATGAACACTAGGGGAAAAAAAAAGATAAGCAAAACTTCTGCTAGCATTCCTAAGTGGACATAATTCTCTGTCAGAACAAAAACATAGTATTCTGTAATAAATGTATTAGTTCTTCCTTTTCTGGAAACTTACAAAGGACATGCTCATTATTAAAATCACTCCACTGAGTTGCTAAATTAAAGTAAAATTGTTTCATATAAACCAGCTGCTGGCAGGCCATTCAATATATTGATGACTTACTGGTCCCTCTCTTATCCTAGCACAAGTACCTTTCAGCTTGGGGGAGCTGGGGGGAGGAAAAAAAGCATGTTTCTTAGCAATTATTTGAATATGGTATGATTTGCAAAGACTGGTTGATAGTCGGGCCCTGATCCCACATCATTAAAGTAAATAGTAAGCGGGACTAACTTCATGCAAGAGAGGATCAAACCTATAGCAATGTAACCTGGTGACTCCCTTTTAGGACTTGTTTTCAGAGGAATAGGATTGAAAAGATTATTTTTGGAAAGCAAGCGGTGACAACCCCTCTTCTTTTGTCTTGAAGCACAGCAAATATTTTGTGATATAATAAATAAAACACTTCCTGCCAGCAAAAGCAGAGGGGAGGAACCTCCCATTATCAGTGCCTGTGAACCACCAGCCAAATTCCCAAGAGTGTAGGAGGGCTCTGGCAGATGGGCTTTGTCACTTGAGGAGACTATTGCCCCAAGTTATCTGCCAACAATTACCTAGCACTGTATCAAGGACAACAGAAGGGGACGTGCAACTTCTTCAGCTTCTACAGTTCACAGATGTGTCAGTGTCAACTTAGACTAAAATAAATAATGGTTAAATTTCTATTTAAACCATATAGCTGGCTATGAGTTCTGGATCCGAGCAGATGAACAGCCTTCTATGCTGCTCCAGCAGGAACCTGGCGTCTCTTAGTTCTGTGCACTGATACTCTAACTGATGCCTTCTTGTTGCCACAAAGCCATGATTCACAGCAGGGGAAAGGAGGGAAGTTAGCAGAGTTCATGATAAAGTCCAGTGTCCCTTACAGAGAAGAGTACTTGTCTCCTGCCACAGCAGTTTTCAAAAGCGCTGACAGAATAAGAAATAAGTTAGGTACAGGCTAATATTAGATGGCGGAGCTGAAAAGCGTAACTTTTTCCATGAGTTACGGAGTGCAGATGCCAGTGTCAGATTCTCCAGCAGAATCAGTCAGCAGCAACTACAAATATGGGATTTATCTTCACTGCCTGCTTTTGTACTTCCCTAGTTCTGTGGATGATTTGGATGAGCCAAGTTCCTGTTACTGAGATGAAGAACCCTAGTCCATTACAAGGAGTCAGCCAGAGTAAGATCTGCCAGAGTATAAATTGCCGATCTGAAAAGCATCTTTATAACGTTGCCAATTCTTAAGCTAAGGGTTGTACCTGCTTAGGTTTCATGTGTGCTGTATTTGTGTGCCCTTTTACCCATTCTGTCACTTCCAGGCGCCCCTCTGTCTTGGTTACTTCTGGGCTAAGATCCCTGTATGTAGCCATTCCAATTCCTGGCCCGACTTTCAGCGGCACAGTTGTTTTTTGTGAGAGAAACAGTGACCAAAACATTTAAGAACTGGTGGTCAGAGAAGAGAGGGAAAAAATATCAATTCTTACATGAGCTAATTAACTTTAATTTTTATTATGAAAGAAGATAAAAGTAAATCCTACTTATTACAAAACCCAAATCTTCTCTGTATGTGGCCTAATCTTAAAATGCTCTTAGTTAAGACAGAACATGAGTACCTAAACCATATGTGCAAGATAACATCAGGTGTTGCCACCTGAATTTCTTTATTTTCACACAGGTGAGCCATTAAAAAAACAACCAGAAGTTTACTTTCTGGCATTTAACTAAGGTAATAGTTTCCTGTGTTTCTGCCAACTTGCTTTTGCAAACCACCTCATCCAAAGCCTTCTGAATAAAGTAGAGAGCTTGTCATTTTCTTCCATGAGTTTTAGTTTGGTACTGTAATTATTGTCCTTAAATGTAATCAAAATGTATTTGTCAGAGCTTTTGTCTGTAAAGCCCGTGGATTCTCTGTGCTAATATTTGCAAAATACAGAATGTGGAAAAATGCAACTAAGGTCTCTATTAGTAACAATAAAAGAAGCAAATTGTGGCTAACAAAGCAAATGTATAGTTGTGAAAATTTTCCACTGTGGAATTGCTCTCCTAGCACATTTGAATATCTGCACAATATATTCAAGAGCCTCCTCTTGTTCGTGGGAATA
The DNA here is from genome assembly GCA_034782735.1 of Sagittarius serpentarius. Classification (NCBI taxonomy): domain Eukaryota; kingdom Metazoa; phylum Chordata; class Aves; order Accipitriformes; family Sagittariidae; genus Sagittarius; species Sagittarius serpentarius. Next base: position 19,684,415 of record JAVKLA010000002.1, read on the forward strand.
GCACAGTAAGCCTGAATTAACCCATTGCCTTCTACTTTCATCAGCATGTGAGATTCCTAACAGCACAGATATGTGAGCAAACTAGTACTGAGGCACTGAAATAAAATTCTTAACAATCATAACCTGATGTCAGTACTAGCTATGCAATTTAATTAATTTGGTGGGAGGAAGACCAAATTATTACCTATGTTTCTCTCTGTCTTTTCTTTCTTTATTGCTGTTTATGGTAAGCTGAGTAGAAAATTATAGTATTCTATGGAAAGACTTCAGCAAAAAAAAAACCTGTATAGATACTCACCACTACTGGTGAACTATGTTAACAAGCAAAGACAGGCGTAATGATCTTTGCATTTTTTTGTTTTGAGGTTGTAAGAAACAGACAAGAACAATCCTCAGTTTTAAAGCATTATTTTCCATATTTCCCTCAGCTTCCTTGAAAATACTCTAAAAGTATCTTCCAGCCGTCTAAATAAAAAAAGCTAAATACAGTTTTTTGAATTCTACAAAAATGCATCCATCAGTAATTATCTATCACAGAATACATCTTTAATGCTAAAAGCTTTTTTTTTCCAAATACATTTTTCAACAAACACGTAGTATAAAAAAAAACCCAGTTCCAACAATCTAGTTTCTAATTTTATTTTGAATTGTTTGAATTTTATTTGAATTGTAATTGAATTGTAAATTTATACTTGAATTGTTAATTCAATTGTTGTTTACAACCAGCTCTGCTAGGAATCTGACTGAAACATATTGTAGCTCTTTATAACAGTGAAAAATAAAGTAATTCACCATTCTTCAGTATAAATGGTATAAATTACCTATTTCACTGGGGGAAAAAAAGTCCACAGGTTTAGCTTTTCATTATAGATATTAGGAGGAACAAGTTAAGAATTATTTAAGAATTTCTGAATATTGAATGATTTCATTAGTTCAAGGTGATAATGCAGAATTCTTTATTTCTACTACAATGTTATTGTCATGCTGCTTTAAAATGAGCTCATGGTGAAAAAACAGAGTTATTGATTTCTTTCTGTTATGTGAAAGAATCAGAGAAACTTCCTATATAAATTCTTTGGGTTTTTGCTCAACAATTGCCCCATTAAAGAACATGTTTTGGGATTTTTCCTTTCTGCTGTGCTGTCCCTGTGCCCTCAAAATTGTGGGTATGTTATGTTTTCTCTGATATGTTAAATGCTTTATTTACCTTTCAGCACACTTTAGACAAGCTTTTTACTTGCATCCAGGGAAAGTTTAGGGGAACAGGTAGGTAATGACTGACCTTGTACACTTTGAAAGAGGTATGTGTAACTTCTGCACTTCATTTGCTGATTTACAAATAAAACTAAATTATTTGTGCATGTACATCTGATATTCTATTTTTCTCATGGAAAATGAAGCTAAGAAACATTTAACTTGGTCCTGTCCAAAAGCAAATAATCAAATCGTTAATGCTTTCTGTGTTCATGTTACTGAGTAGCATTAAATTCTGTTCTTGACTCATAAGTTACCCAATATATATATATATATATATTCTTGTTTAGAGCATTAGCTCACTTTTGAAACCCTTGGCATTTGGGCCAGTCTGTAACTGGTACCTCAGTGGTAGCTATTTTCATCTTTCCTATGATCACTAGTCACTACCTGGTGAAGTTAAGGAGCTCTTTCTCTCTTTTTGTTCAGGTGCTATGCACGTAGAAGTATTACTCCTGCAACTCCTTATAGTTATCTTAATTCTGTGAATGGCAATTCAGCTCTGTGAAGAAAGGGTTAGTTGCTATTCCAACATACGCTCTTTGTGACATGTTTGTACATACAAATATATACATCAGAAGTGCCTTTCTAGTTCGTTGTACTCAACCACATGCTATTTTAGGCTGACATTTTCCAACCAGGCCTGAGGCAGTTAGATGCCTAAATTAAATTGTTTGACTGATTTGGACATTGAACATCTCTGAACTAAAATCCTAGTGAGAGGCAGTGGGTCTGCATTAAAATGACATTATTAGCTCTTCAGTAATGCAAAAAATGTACACCTACATCTAATTTTTTTCAACAAGATGGTCATATAATTGAATCATGAATGCAAATGTAGGACTTCAAGACTGGGGAAATATTTTATTAACTGAACATGCAAGATACACTGAAAGTGAAGCTGAGCTTTTTTAATTTGGAGGTGATATAAGCACTTCCTATGAAAACACTATACTCATTGATTTAAATATATATGTATTTTATTGAGTGACAAGCATGTAATTCATTATAGCTGGTTCTCTCATGAAAAATAATTTATATTTTTCATGCTTGACTTTTGATGGTAGAGATCAAATGTTGAAAACCAACAACATTGAACATGATGTATGTTAAACCTCTGATCATTGCCTCAGACTGGTATTATACAATGATATTTCTGGACAGAAGTGTGAACAAGAATTTGGGTTCTGTTCTCAAATCCTTGCTTACTTGTTATAAGCATTTTTAGCAAAATGACATGAGTATTCTAAATCTGAGTGTAATCATCTCTCAAATGAGTTTAAAAAAACCAAAAGGCTTAATAAGGCATAGTAGTGTTTATGAAACGTTTTTAGATCGTCATATCAAAGGTGCCATAAAATTGTAATACCATAATTTATATAATAAATTGTAAGGAAAGAGGAAAGTATTAATGTGTTTTGCATAGCATAAGGGATAACATATATAAGCATGAAATATGAATTGGGAAAGTTTACAGCAAATAGAACTGATTCCAAGGTAACTGTGAACACGGCCTAAATCTGCTGTTGAAATTCCGTACAATTAGCCTTGTACTGAACTGTGACAATTGCAACCTGGGGAAGAACAGCAGAGTTAAAGAACTGTCGCTCTGCCTGGTGCCTGCTGTGTTGTGCAGACTGTATTTAAATGCTCTTTAAAGAACACAGTCTGGAAGGGGCTCAAGCATTGAAAAGCACAGAGGGAAACAATTCCAAACAAGGCTGCCTGTGTGCAGCTCTGTTTCTGGTTTCACCCTTTGGAGGTTTACACTGAAGTACTCTTTGCCTCACAAGCTACATTAGATTAGTATCATTTATGGAAAGAGCTATAAACAAAAGGCAAATGTCTTGAATGCTTTTCAGTCCTGGTGAGAAGCGTTATTACAGAAGTCTGACATTAGTTACACTGGTTACCCTGGTAAGGCTAGTCTACCTCAGGTTATCATTATTTTGCAGGCCAGCATAGTAGAAAATAACTACAAGAGTGTGATCCATTGACTTTCACTCTCCAAACTGGTTGTGCATCCAGAAGAGCTGTAATGAAAAAAAGACCAAAACTGGCTGACATAGCTGTTTCTGCAGTCATCTCAACCAGTATGAGCAGTTACCCAATACAGCCTGTAAAACTTGGAACTGGGAGAAAATATACTTCTAAAGGCTTAGGAAAGATGATTATTTGTGGTCTGTATGTCTTTGGAGTATTAGGACGTCTAATAAAAACAGTCGTAGTGATAACATGAGAACCTTGGTAAGTGAACTCAGAATGGACATCTATGCCCTTCTTGCATGCAGACCAGCCAGCCACTACAAGCATATATAAGCATTAAAACTTCTGAAATGAACTGAAATTTAGCATGAATTTGGCATGAAGTTGCCAACATATTCTACCTAAATGTGCACTACGAATTTGCTTTCAGTGCAATTCAATTACAATTTCATAAGCCCTGAATGTTCTGAGAGTTGGTTTACCTGTGTGATCCCCTCTCATCAGCAATGTTAATTAAGCAAGCCAGGACATTCCTTTTAATGTCATCTACAACTGACAGTCTTTTGGAATTGACAATAAAAGTCTTTGCAGAAAGTTCTCATCTCTGGGAATGATTGTTCACGGGACTTCTGTGCTTCAGGATGTAGACCAAAACATTTTTAATTTTTTCACCCTCTTTCTTCAATCAATGTAACACTAGGAGGATGATCTGACTGTAGAAATGTTTCTGGCTGCAATAAAAGCAGTGGCTTTTCTTACCCTTTTAAGGAAGCTCTCTCTGTGGTCTCTAAGATTTGTAAATAGCTCCAGGAAATTAAAGCACTTAAAAAAAAATCTCAAGTGGACAATTTACACATACAGTTGCAGTTTGCTGGGAAAAGAGCTGACTAGTAATCTGTAGCTACAATTTATATAGTATTGCAGTCATCAAATATTGCTTATCAGTTGCACTGGTGAATTTGACTTGGATTGTATGCCATTTTAAAATGTTTATTACTGTCCCCCCACTGGAGATTCAGTGCAGCAGTACAGTCCCAGCAGTGATGCAGTGCTAAACAAGGGTTTATCTATATTGATATGTTAGTCTGGAGCTCAAACTTTGATCACCACACTGGCTATATATGGGTTCCTTCCTGCCTCTGCAGGGAGTGTTGGACACGGAGGAGAGGACTTCTACCCAAGCCCTATACCTGAGGGTTGTGTGGATGCCAAGAGGTAGAGCTGTACAGAGCCATCAGCAAGAGCCGCCTTCTGCAGACAGAACCAATGGTAGATATGCCCAGAGCCGCAAATTTGCTGGAACGGAACAGAAGTTGAAGGGGTATGGTGCTACCTGATGAGGGGACAGTCCCAGTTAAAAAAAAAAAAAAAAACTACAGGAAAGCTCTAGTCTGCAATAGAAGACTACGTATGAAAAATAAGGACAAAGATACTGCTGTTCTATTCACCATAAGCTTGGGCTGAATCAGGCTTATGGTATCCTGGCATAATCAGAGCTCTTTGCTGCAATGCTCAGCAAAAATTGAGAATTTTTTGCTTGGAAGATGCTGCCATGTTTCTTCCTAAGTTCTTGAAGCAAGAAAGCAAAACTCCTAATAATCTAACTGCTAAGTCAAAATAAGAAGGCAAGTACACAGAAAAGCACATGGGAAACAAAATGATTTGTTGGCTAAAATACTGGTAGGATTAATGTGAACATTAATATGATACTAAGTTTGCTTTTCTGATTAGTGCATATTTCTACTTCTGTATTTTCACTGGATTTAATATCTAAGCCTTGAAGGTAACTTATTTCTTCACTGAGGGATGGGAAAGAAGAAAAGTCCAGGGGATCTGAAAACAGCGGGGAACATGGCTAAGTGTCATGAATAAAATGCTAGAAGTTTGCCTACGTCCATCACATGGGTTGGCAAAGTTAAATATTGCTAGAAAGGGGTTTTATTTCCCTTCCATTTATTTTCCTTTTATAAACTTGCCATCTACAAATCTTTCATGTCCTTCCTGTCTCTGGTCACTTGAAATAGCCTTTTAAAATATGCATGAAACTACTTGGCTAGCAGCACTTTTATAAACCAATGAAATACTGAGCATAAATCATTCTGTTGAAATATTATCTTCTCCCCACACATTGCATTTAACTGATCTGCTTGAACTGGATAGCTAGTGCATGTAGGAAGGTTAAAGGATATGGGCCTATCTTTATCTTTGAGTGACCCTCTGTCTGCAGCAAATGTATTAGAAATATTTTAAAATAATTCACTCAGTTCTTCAAAATCCCTGTTTTTACCTTGGTGCCTGCTTGATACCAGTTCATAGTAAATAAGCATAGTTTCTTCCTTGCACTAACATTCACTGGAGTTTGTTCTCATTGAACTTCCAGAGATGAGAGTCTGTACAACCCCCTGAACATTTAATATTATTGCACTTAGAGCTATAACGTGGAATGCAATATTATGAAGCAAATTGCAGTGTTCTCTGCATTGAGCTGAATTTCAGTTTTACTGAGTAATGTCTTTTTTGCAAAAAGATCCTCCCCTATTCTAGTTTTGTACAAATAAAAGCATAGAGAAATACTACTAGCTTTTGAGTAGTGCTGCAATGTTCTTCTTGCAATATTTGCACATTGCCGAGTTCTGTGGCACAGACAGATCTTAAGGTGGAAAGATAAAACTGAAAAAATCCCAAGAAAATAAAAAAATCAAATAGGACAACACGCTAGTTGTAGAAGAATCCTAAACTGCCATCAGTTAAGATGGGAAAAATTGATGGTGCTGCCCCCAAGATCACTGTTTTTCAGCTGCAGCAAAGTTTTCCAGCAATTTACTCAAACTTACGGTTAGTTTTATGTTATACAAAGCTAAGCCTTATCATTATTTTATGACCTGTCACAAAGTAGCTGTTGCTGTTACTTCAAGTCTCTTTATAGCTCTATCTGGTAACTTAGATACTTGCTCGTAAAAGCTAGGGGTTAGACAGAGAGAGGGCACAGAAAACTGCCAAGATGCCCTGAGAAAAAATATTCCATCAAAAGTACCATGCAAAATGAAGTAAGAAATTTTAAAAGTTCAAATCTTTGACTTAATGACACAAATATGATTGCCTTCTGTGGGACAAGAAAAAATTAAGTCAGTAATAAGAGTATCTTTTCTGAGGGAATCAAGCTTTATAAATGCAATGTTCTATGCCTACTAACATCGTTTATCTCACTGCCTTCAGCTGACTTTGTATCAGATATTTAGCTACTAAATACATTCGTTAGTCATATGAATCAGCTTCCATTCTGAAGTAAAGGGCCTTAGTCCACAGAGCAGCTTTTTATCAACTTGCTGGATTAACTAAATAGCCATATCATTTGTAAGACATAAATACGCTCACCTACTTTGTAACAGTCACTGGAATGTTTAACAGAGGGGAAAATAGCAAATTCCTTCTTACTTACATACCTGAGTTACTGTCATTCACAGGAAAGTGTATGTATTACAACTAAAAAACCAAACTCACCAGTGTTTTGGAAAAAATCAGCAACATTAATAGCAGTGATAATTTTTAACTTACTACAGACTTTCTGTTGTGGGTTGACCCCAGCAGGCAGCTAAGCACCACATAGCTATCACCCCAGTGGATGAAGAGGAAAGGAAGGGGGGGGAAGAGGAAAAGAAGAGTAAGAGCAAGAAAACCTAGGGGTTGAGATAAAAATTGTTTAATAAAGGAAGGAGAAGTCGAAGAAGAGAGAAAGCCATCACACAGGTTATTAATGAATGCGAAACACACCATAAACAAACAAGCCAAGTGAGTAAAGCCTCTCTAGTATAAAGGACAGTGGCTGCAATATCCATATGGGGAGGGCTCACAGATTGATTACATCACACTGCCCTGAACCTGCCAAAGCAAGTGGCATTTGCTTACCATGGTGGAAATAAAAACTAGGGGGGCAGACTGAGAAAAAGAGAGGCCTTGATGCTACGCAAACACTGTTCAGCAATACCTAAAACATTAGTGTGTTATCGGTACTGTCTTGGTCACAATTCCAGAACATGGCACATTTTGAGCTGCTATGAAGAAAAATAACTATCTCAGCCAGGCCTAGTACACCTTCTAAATCTGCCAGATTTAAAAGTACTTTTAAACTAGTATACAAACTGTGCAGAAATACTCTTCTTCCAATATTGAAACTAAACAGTTCAACAGTGCTCAAGAACGCTGTGTTACAATTCACAACAAAGACTGAAAAATAAAACTGTCTCTTTGAGGAAGGTGAAGGAATGTACTTATGCATCTTGACGTGGAGCCACAATACTAAATTTAACAGAGCACCTTACAACAAATGCTCATTGCTAGTTCTCTGAAAGATGGTGCTTCTGCCTGAACAGGGCTGTCTATCATGGCCTAACTTCCATCCTTACTGAACAAGGAAATTCCCCTTTACATGCTACACCTTCTGTGGTTTTTGGACTCTTTTTCTATCAGGTATTGAACAAACTCAAACACTTCATGACAGCAGCAGAGGTCAGAACACTGAGGCTCATCTAAGCACTTATGTTGTGATGCTTTTATCTACTTTGCTCCTTTCCCTTTTTGCTCTTAGCTTTCAATATTGGTGTTGTGCATTGATCCTTGACTTTGTCTTTCAGCAAGGAAAAGTATCTTTAGTAGTTGTTTCATGTTGTTTCAGTACAGTCCTTCCCCTAAGGAACTGAAGGAAAAGGATTGGATATTTTTCAAACACAAAGGATTTGCCATTCACCCTGTACTGCTTTGAAAAATCATGTACATGTGGTGAAGACGTCAGGGAGGGAACACCTGCAAATGGAAGTAGGTAAAAATTATTTGCTTCACTGACAGTTTTCTCTGCATCAGGGATGGCCAAGTCACAGAGAGCTGAGCCCCCTCTTCAGCAAAGTAAAACTTATCATGTCATCAACCCATACAAACTTGACATATGCTGCTAAATGCTGGCATACTGTACCACATAAATCTTTCATGGAAGTGTACTTCTCCATTTCATAGTATTACAACATGTTATCAGTTTCCTCCCTTTCTCCACTTATTGAAGGGTATATCAAGACTATTTAGACAGATTTTTTAAAACGTAGAGGCCAAACTGTGGTGCATTTATCCACCTATTTTACAAATCCAGCCTGATCTACACCTTATCACACAGGCTACCTCAAGCTAGAATAAGGAAATTACTTCAAATTAAAAAAAAACAACGTAGCTGTTTGGATATAACGGATATAGGACAAAACAACAACAAAATCCAAAACAAAACAGGTTTCATCTAAGCTATATGCATTCTTTACACTTCTGTTAGCCTAAGCAATGCATTAGCAATCTGGTTTTAAAAAGGTACTGAACTTTATCTAAGAAGTCTCCAACAAGCAAAGGCAGTCACTTTAAATTGCTAGTGATAGCACGCTTCTAGAGAGAGAGGCAGGTGATCACCTAGAGTTGCTTTCACTCAAACTAAACTGTCCATGCAGGAAAAGATGAAGCAAATTACGTACTTGAAATAGGTAGCACTGTTTCTCTGAGCTGATATTAAACTAGGTATTAACAATATACTACCCGAGGTGCTATCTTTAGCATGTGGAATAGCTACAATTACTACCTTAGTCACTGTAACATCCCAACAAACAAGCTCTTTCACAAGAATGATGGCAGTAGTAGTTACTCAGGCCAAAACTATGACATGGGGGAAAAACATTACTTTCACTCTAATTTCCAGTATCAGTTATGGCTACATTCAGTAGGAGATTACATTATTATTCTTCATTTTCTAGCCCTTCCATCCTTCCCTGTATTTTCCTGTACATTTTTAAAGATGTACATATTAAAACATCTGTCATGTTTTATTCCAGAGTAAAATCTGGGAAGGTCCAGAGTGACATTACTTACTAGTCATCTCTAAGGACAAGATATACAGAGGGAATGCCCATTTTTCAAAAATATAAAACACATAAAACAGTTCTGGTATAAATTTCTCCTTTGGTCTTAGATGTACAATGTTGTTCAAAATCTAAATAAAAGTAAATGTAAAATATTAACTTCCTTTTTTTTTTTTTCCTTTTTTTTTTCTTTTTTTTCTGATAGCAGTGTGCTAAGGATGTCTACCCACAGACCCACACAATCACGGGCCTAGACAAAAACATTTTGCCAGGGGTACCATTTGATGTTTCAGCTAATGTAAGGACCTTGCCCAGGCTGAAAGACCAGACAGGGAAAACCTGACAGGCCTTTTTAAATGCCACATCTACTCACTGCAAAGCTGTTTTGCTCAGTTGGTAACAAGGATTGATTAATGCTATAGCAATGACCACATTAGTTATAATAGCAGCAAAACCCCTATCCCCACAAGGTAACTCAGCAGGTCAACTGGCCCACCCCTTCTACTCAGAGCAGAACTAACTTCAATGTTAGATCAGGTTTCTCACTACCCTAATTATCTTTATTTATACATTTTCTTTAAAATATAAGCAGAGGTGTGGAGATTGTCTATTTTAATGAACTACTTCTCTGCAAAGTCCTGTGTCTATAGCTTAGAAATAGAATTCCTGTCAGATGGCTATTTAGCAGCCTGATCAAAGTGTTCAGGAACTGTAACAGAACAGTAAGAGAACTGATAAATCCAGAGAAAGCCCATGTTTCTTTAACTACATACTTCTGCTTTTCCTGATTTTTGCTTTTTTTTCCTAGATTATGTTAGCCTGCAGAACTTGGTCAGCTGTTCTTTACATAGGCAAAGGGAAAAAAAAAGTTATTTTCAATTCTTGTTTCCGTAAAGTAATTGGAACCTCCCGAAAGAGTAAATGATTAAATGAATAGTCCCTTTGTTTGTTGAGTGTAATGTTAAAGTCATATAGTAGTAACAGTACTTGGAAAAAAAAAAAAATTACCTCATCTTGAAAGTTTTGTATCCCAAAAGAACACTAGAGGGGGAAACATGAAATGAACAGATCTTCAACAGTGCCAAAGTAATGAATGAAGCCATAGCAGTCTCAAGGTTCACTGGTATCTGGTCAGCTAAGGAACTATAAGAAAGTGACCAATACATAAACAGATTCCGAGATACATATGTCTTTTATTGCACTTTCTATGGAGAGATTAACAGAAGCATTTTTATGTGCTGTGCCAAGTTTGGGGTTAAAACAGTCTCTGCTGCAGTGCATGTGTCACCTGAAGCTGTCTTTCCTTTGCCTACCAATACTAAATTCCTCAAGTTAGAATTCAGTCTGAATTATGGCTCTATTTAAATCCCAATTCTTCGAAACATTTACTACTGTGATTAGTGTCTAATGTAGGGCATAGTTCTGCTCACGTACAAGGTTACTGAATACTTGTGTGTTTGAGGCATCGAGTACAAAAAAAAGTTATTTGATTACTGCAAGGACTAAAAATCTTTTAGAGGTTTTTACCACACATTTGATAATGATAATAGAAACATACACAGAACCAGTATATGCTCTGAAATATTTATATTCATACATGTATTGGTAAACTCAGATCCTTATTTAGTTTCTTCTTTTCCTCCAGTGAAATAAAAGGAGAAATTGCTTCTGACTTTAAATTACAGATTGTAGCCCTGATTAAATTAGAAACATTATATCCTCGCAGCAACATTATATTCTTGCAGCAAAATAATAAATAGGTAGGTCAAAGCATATTTTAAATTAGTTTTCTTTCCTATTGTTCTAAGAGATCCTCAGTAATTCACCGAGGACAAATTGGCTTACTGATACACCAATTCAAGGCACATTAAAATGTAATAGAAACAAAAGTCCATCTATGAAAATTCCTTTTCAGTTGCACAAAAGGACTGTAGCATTGGTACACTGACAGGGATGTATTCTCCAGCAGCCAAGCTTTGTGTTTTGTATGTGGTTATCTGACTATTTCTATTTCATGAAAGAAACAAATATTAATTTAAGGATTACAATAAAATTGCAGCTGTACTTCTTTGGTAATCTGTATTGGTAGGGCTATCTCTGATTTGGAGCTCTATGTATCTATGGATTACCATTATAAAGGTACAATCACTCACTAGAGGATGGCTGTTCTAAGTATACCAATGTGTATTTAAGAAACTTGAACTCATTGAGCATGACTTCAATGCTAAAAGCACTAAGTCACTAAAAGTGTTTAATAGACCTAATTACTTCACTGTCCCAGAATTATGCATATTAATCCCTGGAAGAGAGTAAAAGGCACATGACTGTTTCCTATGCCACCCGTAAAAAAATGAAAAATCGTTTCAGTGTGAGGGTCTAGTTATAGTCAGTTGAAGTTACTCTGAGTCTCCATTTCTGATTTTGAATGGAGGCTAAATTAGCTCCTTTTGTCAGACAGAACATGTTAACCTGCCACAGACATATGGTCTGGAATAGTTCCCTAGAAGCAGAGCTGGTGTCAGACACAATGCCATATTGTCCAAAACACTCCTTACATCAAGGAAAATGGGAGCTAGTAGCTAGTATCATGCCATGATTTTATAATCTGGAAAGGTCTTTATCAATGTGGAATTTCAAATGTGACAAAACCAGGAAGGAGGTAAGGACTCAAAATAAGTACATGTGCTAAGCAGTCACTACTGCAAGACTGTTAGTTCAGCACTACCTAAGAGCATCCTCAAACCCAATTATGTCTTGACTTTTGTTACTTGTTTTAGCTCAAATTTTGACTGTTAGATTTCTCAGTAACAAAGTGCTCAGAAATTCACATGAAAAATTTCTGGGAGGACACACAGAACACAACAAGAAAACAAATATCTTTGACTTTTCTGGTTTGCTCTCAAAACCTAAAAATTCTGCATTTAACAGGAAGTAGGCTATTAAATGTCTCCCCAGGAACATCCAGGCATGTATTTAAGCTATTCCTAGTGGTGTTCAATAAAAAGAAAGGTCATACCCCAGCTGTAACCAGATGGATGGTTTATGTGAAAAGGAGAAACCCTGCAAGCTCTCTAAAGGCAAATCTCCCACTGGTCTCAGGAACAGAAGATTTCTATATCTGACTTCACTATAACAGGTTCCACAATATGCTTGCATAAACCGAAGAGCTGTGTATACACCATGCTTCCCCCCTTCACTATTTATACTGGCTTGGAATGAAAAATAGCTCACCACCTGCCTCATTTCTATCATAATGTAACAGGCCACAGAGTTAACGCCCTTCTGATATAAATGGCAGAATAAAATTACAAAAACGGTCACTCTTACACAACCATGATATTTGGCACCTCACTTGGAACTTTTCCGTAAGAAATACAAACATCTCAAACATTAAAATATGTTATTTCAAGTATGTGTACTGTCACTAAACCACAAATGCAACACACTGCCATTTCAAGCTTACTGTGCTAAAATTATGGCACTGTGTGGACAAATGTATAAGGATTTAATATTTTATCAAAATTTTTAAGTAAATTTATAGGAACAATGGAGCTTTACTAACCACACGGAGTCTCTCTACAAAATACGACTTTGCTCCGACACACAGAAGAGCATGGGACTTCTCCCTCAGAAAAATAACTGGCTAAGAGAGGAGAAAGAAAATGACATTAGGCAGAAATAGTCATATCAGATTAAAGAATTGGAGTAAGTTTGGTATCTGGAAGTAGGAACAGCTTCAGAATAAGCTTAAACCCGCTGTTTTCAGGTGAATTTAGAACAACTTTTGGTCTGCTTAGATCCAATGAATCATTACAAATACTCGGAAAACTTTTGACAATTATTGCAAACTCAGCAAATCTGTGGGTTAAACTGAAAGGAAGTACAGTGAAGATGAAAAGAAAGCAGATCTTGGGCCAGGCCAAAAGATGGAGAAATAACCACCATACAGCCTCAATGACAGCAGAGGACGGTAGTAAAAAATAATATTATTGAGGTCATATAAAAATAGACCAAAGAACATTTCATGCCATTTGCTGCCTGAAACTAATAAATGTCCATGTGCTGCTTAAATTTGCTATTTAAGTTTTACTACTTCTCTGATTTAAAGTGAAGCAAAACCAGAGATAATAGTCTAAGTGGCTTTAATTGAACCAAACCAGTCAATTTTACGGAGTTTCATAAAGTGAATTCCAAAAGATAAACAAAATTTTATTCATTAATGCATTTGTGACATACAGCAATGTTGATAAGTTGAAAAATAATACTTGGTCAATTCAAATTAATTTGAAAACCTTGATTATCTTGTCAACAAGAGGTAACACAAAATATCTCCATATTAGCTACATTCACCTTTAGCAGTCATTAAAGAAGGACTAACTACTGAATAAGCCATGGAGAGCTGGCTGATTTGTTACCTTTGTGGCAATCCCATATTGAGATTTCCTGATGGAGCAGAGGCAGAAATGTTGATTCTGCCTATTGTTATATTTGCTTAGCACATTAACAGAGGAATTCCGTTTCTAGGGCAGTCACTGAGGCATTGTTGTTTTTCCAACTGAGATTAATTAGATCAGTGGGAATTTAGAATGAGCAGAGACTGCATGATCAGGGCCAAAATCCACTGCTCGCTTATTCTGTGTTAGAGTTGTTCCATTCAAATTGCAGTTTGTCCATATTACTAGTACTTTCCATTACTTCTTAGTAAATCTATTCCACAACATAATCAATGTGATTACCAAGAAATTTCCCTCAAAAAATGAGTTCAGCCCAAATTAGCGATAGACTGTTTTAAAAGCTTCTATTTTGAGCAATGCTGATTTGAACCATACCAGGCAGTACAAGTAACTTTCTTTCAAATTAGCTTTTTCATTAGCATTACTGTGCCATTGAAAAAAGAGTCACTAAGTTTAACAAATACAATAACAAATAAACTGAAAATAAAAAGACTTAAGCCAAAGGTGGATAATGTCTCAATATTAAATATTGGCACGTTGGCACTTGGCATGCAAGAGCTCCATCTGCCTTCCAGTTTTTGGTACTGCTGCAGAAGCCAGAGTTTCAAGTAAAAGGTTTATGGAATCGAAGTTAGCAGTACTGTGATGAGTCACTGTAACTACATTCCATTCAAATAAGACAGCTTTGTCACTGCACCAAAATTACTAACTGGAAGTTAGGAAAGACCTCCTAAGAAGAGCCAGGACTTTCTGGAGAATGGATTCTTTCTCCATCAGTAAAACCAGAACATTTTAGTGAGTTTATTTCTTCCTAATGAGAGACAAATCAATGAATGTATCTGTAATGCAAAAAAACCTCCTATGGAAAGAAAAGATCCTAAATTCTCAAAATGTATACCAATTGAGATCTTGTATCATTGTCTATATGAAAGCTGTATATACTGAATAAGCGTTATGTAAGACATTGTAAAGTACAAACAAGGGTTAAGTAGAATTAATAGATTTGAAATTCTAGAAGAAAGAATGCAAACTGAAAAAAATCTTAGTAGTGACAATCACATCACAGCATATATTGTCTCTCCAGTAAAGCAGGAAAGTGTGCTTCTTAAGTCTCAGTTTGCGGACTCTGGTGATGACACAAGGCCCTCAACTCTTCTTAAAAGAAATATGTAAGTCAGTAGACCTCATAGATGAGGGAAAAAGCCACTCTTCATATCTGCAAGAGCAGAAAAATAAAATTGTGTACTCAACTGCATGAGAATTTTCAAAATTCTAGGCAATGTACATTTTCCAGGGATAAGCAGAATACAAAAGGACAGCACAAACCATTGACCCCCCATACTGGAATCCTGCCACGTAAGGGAGAGCTCTGCCATTTTCCTAGACCATTTCAAACATCTCAGGCACGTGTGAAGCAGATTCTTCTCTTGTCTGACCACAGAAAAGAAGTTCACTGGCTGTGAGACCTGGCAGACGTACCAGACAGTCCACTGGGTTACTACTGCTTTCCACACTTGTGCATGTCTTATGCTAACACACTAGTACACACCAACCCTTCAGCAAGCAGAACCTGAAGAAAGCTGAAACTGCATCTGTTGATCACTGCATTGATGTTGATTTCTTGTGCCTAGAAGATTCTTCCAACCCACAGGACCTCTCTGTACCAAATATAACTGCATGAGCTTAGTGTTTAGTGATGGATTTTTGCTTCACTGTAATTCTCAGAATACAGTGATGTCCAGGAAAGCCCATCCTAACTGCTAGTTAACACACTAAAGAGCGACGGTTAAAAATATTTTCTAATTATCTGACCTTAAAGGAGAAACACTCTTTTCCTGTCACACACCAGTCACACTAAAGTTTCGTGCTGCTAAACGCTGACCTTTAACTGCTCAGTGAATATTTTGATCATAATCCAAACTTACAAAGTCTAATTTAATGCACATGATTCAATCTAAGGGGTATCCACAGTACTGGGTGGAAAAGACTCGGCCAGGATTATTAGGGAGGCTGAACCTCAGAGTGTTCAGAATCCAAATTCAAAAGCTCAGTGAGACATTTTGGATCTCCTAGTTCTGTGTAACTGAGAGTTAGGAATCTTGTCACAAAAACCTCAGTAAAAATAATTTCTTCATGTCTCACTTGGCAAAACAAAAGAAAGTGGTTGTGTAAAGCTTTACTATAAAGAGTTATTTCCAATTCCATCTTCCCAAAGTTGTAAGTCTCAAAGTCACCTTGTGTAATAAATCTGATAATGTATTGTCATCTCTTTTTATTCACACTACATTCATCTGGCCTGCATAAGTTTGGCACAAACACAGGATCACAGGTGAAGCTGTGCCCATTTGCTCCAGTTACTGGGTTTGTTCCAGTAAACCAACTGATGAAGGTGGTCTTCAAGACACTGGCAACTGCAAACTACTTAAATAGATCTATTTCTTCAAAGCTGCACTTCAAAACAAGTTTTATTCATTTCTTTATGTAGGCAAAGATAGATGAGTCATCCTTCTGAGCAAGATGTAGATTTCAAGCCCCTCTGTTCCTTGCTCTCACAAGCACAAAATTAAGAATTAAACTAGGGTAAAGAAACAGTAAAAATCTACTTAGCAAAGGGTATCCCACTAGTCTCACTTGTTAGATGGGAATGACTCGGCAAGCATGAGGCAAGCACTCTTCTTCTTAACAGAAGATCAGATTCCAATCCTCCCTGCTCTGCTCATCATTTTTAGCCTTGTGACTACACAGGCAAGACTGTACACCTGTGCTGTGCAGGATCAGAGCTTCAGAGATCGGCTTTCAGATCTGAGAGAGCAGTGCTTTTTAGAAGCACTGCACAGAATTTGATGACACAAGCCTGGGAGATCGTGATGGCATTGGTCAAGGTGGAAAAAAAAATCAGACTGAGAACGAATGAGTGTGACAATTGCAGGCTATACAAGACGATAAAGAGAGAATCCTGAGTGACTGCTTCAGGAGGAAAGACACAAGATAAAGTGATGTGTGAACACTCAAATCACATTAGAAATTCTTGTGGATATAATAAGGCTACAAGTTAACTGGCACTTACCTCTACAGAGCTGATATGAACCTGATACAGCTCTGGAACAAGCAAGAAAAATGTAATATATTTGAGGTGGGTGAGGATGTTTGTTTGTCTTGGCAAAGAACAGTTCATCTCTTTCCACAGACTATTATGCCAATTGAAAAGCAGTCTGGAGGGAATCATATACATTACTCTATTATCAGTAGGGAGAAGACATTTTAAATACTGCTAGCAAAAGCCCTCTCAGAAAAAAAAAAAGAGATTTAAAAAATACTTTTTTAAATCGTCAGTTTTCAGACTCCACACTGAAATGCTGACAGCCCTAGTACTTGATATATATTGTTAACATCTTTAATAATTTCAGTGATACTAAACTGCTCCTGCAGTTTACTTTGAATCCATGTGTATAGCATGTTTTATAATCACTGAAGGCACACCCTGAGAGCTGAATTTGTTTCTGTGACAGAGCAGAACCAAAGAGATTTTAGCATTGCTCTGATCTCTGTAGTCCCTTTTTTGGTGCGAGCAGAAAAGAAGAAACAGACAAAAGTTTGCTGTCAAAAATATCAGAGTGCAGTAATCTTATCTTCTCTGTTACTGTCTCAAAAAATCTCCAACCAAAAAACCAAAAAACATTACAACGTATGTGTCTAGAAATACGTTAAGTATCCTGGCTTTGTTAAGAGCAGGTCTCCCAAGAAAAAATCTTCATCTTTCTTGTCTGTACTTTAGTGGAAGAAGGCAGGAACACAGTTTCTGTCCTGATCAATGACTTAATATCCTGGAGAACATTTGGTTTGACACATCATTGAATTCCTTCTGAGGAATGTGTTGCTAACTGTGCTCATACTCAGCTTCTACTTTGGTCTGAAGTATGTTTAACTTCTAACTTCTGCCTTCTCAGATATTTATAATGTGGGATCGAAGCAACATTAAGAAGTATGATGTAATTGCTGTTTTTAAAAACGTCGTGCTATACAAGCAGGCCACTTCCTGGAATTTAACAATTAGCTGAGAAAAACAGACAAGTACTGTCAACCACAGCAAGAAATAATGTGTGCAGTGTGATGTGATAAATACGGAGGATGTTGAATTTTGAAGGGTAAATTATTTCATCTCAAATTATTTCAACAAAATCCAATCTATTTATTGGAAAAAACTCCAAGGTGACTACAAGTGGCAAGTAAGACTCAGCAAGTATACTTGTCAAAATCAATTATTACCTTTCAAGTGCAGGAAAATGACAAATGAGCAATTAAGGATTGCTATTCTTTAATCAGAACTGAAAAACAGAGCAATGAGTCTGCAAGAAAAATCTTAAGCTTTTTCTGCGTGTTGCTTTGCTTCAAGTGAAAGTTCTGTGAATACGTAGGTTCCCCTTCTTGGTTCCCCTGCAGACCTGCTATGTAAATCTTGTTAAGGTAAGTTTATGTTGTTCAGTCTGTAGGAACTAGAAAGAGGATTTCTGCAGCTGGGATTCCTTTTTTAGGCAGCTGGTAAGGCTAATCTTCAGCAAAGAAAAACTTTTAATACTCAGTAATGTTAAATATTCTGAGTATGAGGGAATTTGCTCTCAGAGTACTGACATAACACAAACAAGACCTTCCCTAGGATAGGATATGTACTGGGTCATCTCAGTATGTGTGAATACACATAAAATAAGTATAAAGTGAACAGCACATCGGTAAATCGAGCTTCCTGTTTCAACAGGCCAACTATCATGGGCAAAAATGGTCGTGATGGGCAGGTTGCGGATGCAGGCAGGAATGCCTAAGGATCTCTAGTCTGCTGTTAACAAAGAAATAAAAGGTAGTGTTACTTGCACAGAAATTTGGCTGGGAAGATGGTCTCCAGCCACCACAACTCTTACCTACAAACGACGTTCTCCTTCAAAAGCTGTTAAGCAGGGATAACTGTTGTTAACACCGGAAAGTGTTGCAACCGCCTGGGAAGGCAAGTTGAGCCTACATATTACCTCAAGGAGACCCCACCCCGGGAGGGAAGGAAACTCCCCCTCCCCGCCGCCGCCGCCCAAACCTCCACACCCGTCCCCAGGCCACAGCAGGAGGCAGACGAGGGGCTGAGGTGGGGCGCCCTCCCATTGGCGAATAGAGGAGGGGGCACAAAGCTAGGAGAGGGAGGAACTTGTGATTGGATGGTGGACGGTGGACTCCCTTGTGATTGGGTGGGAGGCGGGTGTGGGCGGTGAGGGGGCGGTGTTGTGGCGGGATGCGAGGCAGGGCGGTGCTGTGGTTGGGCGGTGTCTCGCGAGAGTCGTGTGGCGGCGGCGGTCTCGCGCGGCTGGGGACCGCTCCGCCCCGGGGTGCGTGGGCCGGCGGCGGTGCCGCCGAGCAGAACCGGGCGTCGCTTCACGCTCCGGCGGCGTCGGTGAGTGACTCTTCCCCTGGCGGAACGCAGGGCGGGCGGGGAGAGGGACAGCGCGGATCGGGTTCGGGGTGGGGGGGGCGAGGGAGTGTGTGGGGGGGTGCCTCCGCTGCTCTGCCCACTGGACCGCGCGGGCACGGCGCCTTCTCCGTGAGAGTGTGTGAGCCTTCGCCAGCCCCCCGGGCCGGGGCCCCTTCCTCCTTGCCCCTCTCCGGCCCCCCTTCAGCCCTGGGGGCGGCCTCCCGTCGCCTCCTCAGCCCTCACAGGCCTCTGCCTGTGGCGGCTTATCCCCACACACCTGCACAGCCGGGACAGGCCGGTTCACCTGCACCCACCCGTGACAGACCGGCCTCCCCCAGTTCCCAGGGCCCGAGGAGCACCGAGGAGGGCGGATCCGTGCAGCCCTACCTCATAGCCTCGTTCCCTTGTGCCCTGCGGCTCTTCCAGGTTTTCATCAGCCTGTGTGTGCTCTTCCCCCCCCAGGCAGTCCCAGCTCGGCTGGAGGCAGCCCGCAGGTCTTGGGGGGTCTCCTGAGCCTCCCGGTGTCACCCCTTTGCGCGCCTTCACACAGCATTTGCTCCTTCTCCTCTGCTCCCTGCGGGCTTATTTCCGTCTTCTCCATCCTCTGTGAAACGGTGGTTTTCCCCCCCTGAATGACCTGACTCCTCACAGGGCCATCGTCACTCGGTATTATCTGTCGTCATCCTCCCTTTTTCCTTTCCTTAAAGACCGTGATTGTGTCAGTTCCTTTTTGGTAGTGCTGTGTCTCATCTCTGGAAAAAAGAGTATTTAGAGGGAAGAAGTTTGGCTGGTAGTGGAAGGGAGTAGGAGGCTTTGACTTTGAAGTAAGAGCCAAAACAGCGTAGGTTATGACTGGACTTTGCATTTGTGGGCTTTTATGTCTGTGTATTCATGTGTGCTGTGGCTAAATGTGGTCCAGTTGGTACATGGAGTCACAACTCTGAAGAGAAGTCTGCAAGCGCAGAACACCTAAAAAGTGTCTCTGGACAAACTGGCAGGCTGTTGGATATTTATGTATGTGTTTTGTGACTTCACAGCTTTTCATTTAAGAAAAAAAATATTTTAGGGAAAGATGAGCTTTCCTTTACCGTTTCTTATATTGTAGCAGTTAATGCTAACATAGTCTTAGTCTATGCACATTAAAAATTCTAATACTTTTCCTTGAATTATTTTAAGTCTGATCACAGATGTAGCGTTTGAAATTGTAGTGGCTTTATTTCCTTTATCTGCTGAAATAAGGGAGCTTTAATGTTGCTAGTGCCAAGGGCCAGCAGGGTGTGTACCCTGTCTGCTTAAGATAGCTAATGAGGACAACTGGTACAGCAGTGGTTCTTCTCATATGAGTTCTGTTTAACCAAAGTTGGACTGATTCTTTCTAATCTTATATAGGATTCTCAACAGGGTAATCATTTGCTTGCGGAACTGATCTTAGCATGGCTTGAATTGGAGATAACTCAGGACCGGTGTGCAGGATAATACATTAAGTTGTGATTAGTAGTGCTTATGGGATGCTAAGAAAAAAAAAAATGCTGTATTTTTCCAGAAGGACATAGGTCACTAGTAAAAGCTTATCTGCAAATCAGGGGGATTACTGAAACTGATGAAGTAGTTTGATTTGCATGTATGGTCCACTTGTCAGTCTTCAGCTGGGTAAGGAGTTTTGTTTACAAACACTACCATATAATCAGGATTCTTTTTTGTAACTCAGTACCTTTACTTCCAATATGTGTTATGATTAGAAATCTCTTCTTCAGTAAAGGAATGAACTAAAAAAGAAAATGTTATTGGTGGAAAGCAGTTATGATCCCTTGCCTTTTGTTAATGGAAATTAATTTATACACACGAGTCCGTAGTAGTAAACTGGTAACTTTAATAGTCTGGATTTATTATGTTCTCCTGACTTTTGAGACAATTGAAAAGATGTAGCATTGCTGTTGTTATCTAAATCTAGACAACATAATAATGACTAGAATTTTGGTTATACCTGACAAACAAGCTAAATAAAGTCTGGTTCCAGATACAAGTTAATTTTTAATATGTCTTCATGCTTTTGTTTTTGAGTTTGAAACTTTCAGTTGAAGCTTGACATTTCGTTCTTTCTGGTTTTATTTTTAGGAAAGAGAGCTGAAAATCTGCTCTCATGTTTAGCTCTCTATAAATTTTCTTACTGTAAGTTTCAGATTTCTCATATATTAGTTCATGATTTTAAAATGCCCAAACTGGCTGTCCTTCCCCAATATCTCTTCCAACTAACAAATTCTTCTGATACTTTTATATGGGAAATTGTAACAAACTTTCATTGCCTTTTGTCATTCTGGATTAAAAGCTATATGGAGGCATTTTAGTCATCTGAAGATAAGAAGTCCTCTAATAAATTGTGCGTTTTTCTTATGATCTGTAGATTCTTCTTTTAGCACACTGCACAGAATAGATGTAGGACATCAGTAATGGTTAGTAGAGAGAGGTTGGTTTTATTTTTTCTTTTTCTTTGTGGTGGCAACTTTGAAAAAATTATCTGAAAGGTCTGTGGAAAATGGATGGAAAAAAAAGCATTATGTATACCTTAAGATCTTGTCATTGCCAGTCAAACACACCAAAAAACTTCATCCAGAAAACAGAAGCAGGTCTTCAACTAACTTACCTTATAGTGTGAATGTTTTGGGTACTTTATGTATTAACTAGAACAAGTGTGTTTTAGATAAATTATCAGATAACATGTAATAACTCTTTCTGCAAAAGAATGCATGGCATACACTTTGATAATGTTTTGGGGGTTTTATTTTCTCTTTTTGTCTCCTAGAAATGGGTCTGCTTTCAGAAGATGCAATGCACTAGATGTGGTGCTTGGAACAGGATTAGTCATGGCATCAGAACTATGTAAAACAATATCTGAGGCAAAGCTGGAAAGGCACAAGAACTTGTTCTTAAATTACCGAAATCTCCATCACTTTCCTTTGGAGTTATTGAAAGATGAGGGGCTGCAGTACTTGGAGAGACTTTATATGAAAAGAAATTCCCTGACCACATTGGTATGACAACCTCTTTATTGTAATGTTTACTGTCTGTATGTTTAGGAATTCTGATTTTTTTAACAGAAAAAATAAGATAATTTAAAATAATAATCTTACAGCAAATCTGATCCTGAATGATGTCATCCATTGTGAAATACGAGTATTTGGTTGTATTATGTTTGGACTTGCATAGGTAATGTAGAGTATAATAAATGGAAGTTTGACATTTTATGGTTACCCTTTTGAAGCTCTGAAGATCTGGGGGTTTTCTTGTGAGGTTTGTTGTTTGGGTTTTTTTTATCTGCTATAAATTTTTCTCACAGGCCTTTCTACTGTTAGGTGATACTATGCAAGTCTAGTCTACATTCCTTCGTTAGGCTAAACAACTTTTACCTTGGTGTGTGCCTTATTTTAAAGGCATCATCAGTCCCAGGGTCTAATTCAAAGCTTGCTGCTGTTAAGGTGCCAGTGAAAACTTGTATTTATGGGCTGCTGTTAGGAGAACAAATGGTTCATTTCAGGCTTGTGGGATTTTCTGTTTTGTTGTTTTTCCCTGAACTGAACAAATTCTTACCCTGAATGAATGACGTGACCTCAGAATTCAGTGTGGGCTATTTAAATAATTGTGTGAGATAATCTGAACTGGTAAGACTATAGAGAGTCAAAACCTGCAACTGTCAATAGGCTCAAGTCTCCAAGTAATTCTTTTGGGGTTTTTTTTGTCTTGAGGTCTTCCATGGTGTGATATGTAAAATAATAGCCAAGGCAGAGGAGCTGGAGGGCCTGACTACTTAAAATTCACCAAAATTATGGTTTTCAGTGCTTACTAGAAAAAGTCCAGTACTCCAGTTTAAGCAGTAAGTTTAAAGCTTTGACAATGATACGTTAGAGTTCCTCAATAAAGATTTTACTTCTTGGGCCAAAAGCTAAAAGGATTCTGAAGATTTTATGCCTTTTCTTCATCTTGAATGAGCCACTCTAATTCTCTACAGTACATGCAAACTTATTTTGGCACTTTTTGGTCTTGAGCGTGTCCTTTGCTTAATAATTTAATGGGAGGATAGGATTGACGGTTACAAATTAAAGCTGCTTTAAAAATTAACCAAGGACTGTAAACAGTTCTGTTTTGATGCTTTGTGAAATTCAGTGATTATTTAGTGGTCTAAGGTTCATGAAGTTTACTGCTCAAAAAATAAAACAATGACAAGGAGAATTTTGCATATCCCTTTTCTGCATGTATGTGTTAGAGCCTGGTTTTGCTTTTCTCAAAGTAATTATAAAATAGAAAGCAAAACAAAATCTTGAAAGTAGCAGTTCAGTTCCATTTTCCTCTTGATATCTGTTAATACTACCAGCCAACAGATGTGTAAAATGGCATAAGACTAATTACCCATCGTTACTGTCAACAGAAGATGTGTCAAATGAGGGAGGCAGCTCTCACCCACTACTGTTCGGTATTGTGATTGAGGCCTGAGATAAAGGAACTGGAACAATACTTAAAATGTAGATTATAGCTAGGCAAAATGACTTGCAAACAGCATGAAGAAAAAAAAGCATTAGGATTCAAAATGATCAGGATAACTTGCTCATAATATGACTTGATGGAATCTCATTCAAGTGCCTAGCACTACAGCTAGGACCTAGGCAAACAAAATCGGGTCTAATTCACAGAGCTTCTGTTCAGCAGAATAGACATTGGAAGTTGTAGTGGACCAAAATAGATCAAGTTAGCAGCATGTTACAAAAAAGGCAGATGTCTTTTTGGAACATAGGAAGCTTCACAGTCTCCATTAGAAGCAGAAAGGTACAATTATTGGATACTGTTGAAAGCACAAGCTGGAGCAAAGATTGAGTCTGGAGTTTCATATTTATGAACAACCTAGGTAAATTGGAAAGAATCTAGAGAACAGGAACAAGGGATTTTTAGAGAACATGCCCTATGAGAGAAGATTGAGAGATTTAGGTTAATTCCTTTTGTAAAAAGAGAAGACAGGAGAGGAAAGATGTAGAAGAGGAGGAATGAGGGAGAGCATAAATCAGGATTCTTACAAAGCAATATTTTCATAATGATTTTTTTTATGTCCACTGCTGGTAGGACAATGAATACTCTCAATTTCATAAAGTAATAATAAGTTTCTGTTGCGGGGTGGGAATCTCATCTGAGAATAGTTGAAAACAAATAGGTTATTGAAGGAAGATGTCTCTTTCAGCCTTGTGCTCCTTTGATTCCATGCAAGATGATGAGCATTAGCTCACAAATAAATACTTTAAATTGCATATGGATTATTAGCAATCATCAAAACTAAATCTGTGCCATATTTCTTTAAATTTAGGTGGTACTTTTGTCCCACTAGTTCATTCCTTCACAGTTCTGAAAAATGTTGACTAAATCAGCTTTTGTTCTTCTTTGCTCTTCTAAAATGGCTCTAGTCCTTGACAGATGGCTCCTGTGAAAATGTCTGGAATAGTTATGCTGAGAGAATTTACATATACCTTGCCTAAGAATAATTTCATTTTTGTCTTCATTGGCAAGATGGAGATGATAGAGGGCTATGACATAATGAATGGATCAGGAAGCTGTATAGCACAACTGTATCCTAGCATCAAGTCTTCCAGCCTCTCCTCATTTCATGTTTGACTGATAACATTGTTCTTCCAGTAATCCTATTTCCCCATGTATTAAAAGGAAATATGCATTTGCCTTGATGGCACTGTCAAAAGCATGATCTAGCCATATCAAAGAACAATGGTTCTTAATTTACTGACTCAGAATATGCAATGCTGTCCTGTGCAGACAAATCAGCAGGTTCACTTTTTGAAAAATGTCCAGTGGGCTGTGAGGGTGAGGCAAGCTTCCCTAAACTGGTGGCAGATTTAATGATTCATTTATCATCGTTTGTTGTCATTTCGCTAGTAGAGACTGGAGTTAGTTTTACCTCTCAATTGATGGATCGTGAATAGTTTTTTTAGTCTTAATTTCATTGTAGGATGTTGTATTGAGCAACTTTAACTCAGACCCATTGTTATTGCGGTAGTCAAGAAGATAAGCAGAATTTCTATTATGGACTTGCTAAAGTGTAAAGTTGTTTCTCTCCTGAATTTAGCTGTCTTACAACATGAAGCAGTTAAAGCAAGAATAAGAGTATAATCTTCATGTATAATGTGAAAATAGTTTATGATTCGGGTTAGTATCCTCATTCTAATAAGGGTGTAGGATGACAGTGAATTTGTTTTTTCCACATTCCCTCTTCATTTTTTAACTTAAAGCTTGAATTTTTTGTGCTTGAGCATGTTGCAGCCTTTGCATATTTTTCCAGCTTTTCTCTTTGACCAAATAAAATTCTGTGCCGAGAAGATAAATGTACTGTAGCAAACCGTCCAGTAGGTGGCAACAACTGATTAGTTATAGCCTGTTTCTTGGGTCTTGACGTCAACGGATTCATTTATTGAGCCATCATTTGCTGCTCCATAGATAAAAACATACTGTTTTTTGTACTCAGATCTAGGATGTGGCATATTTGCTACGTAAGGATATTATGACGTTACTTTTTCAGGTTAGCATATTCCTTCATAATAAATTTATAAACACAAAGTTAAGTATTTTTAGAAATTATACCTTAAATTTACATGACAGCGAAAATTGCTAGGTTTTTTTTAACAGGAAGTTGACCATGTGATCGAGCTGCCTTCAAATTAATTTGTTTCTGCATATATGTGTATTGTAAAAACTTTTTTCAATAAAACATACCTATGTTTAAAGTAGATTTCTTAAGCAGTAAAACTGTCTTAATCTTGGATTATTTGAGTATGCTTACCAACATGATAGCTGAAACTTGTGAAGCCAATTTTGTGATATATGTTCATGGTTATAAATGCTATCAGGAAACAGAATTGCAGCTAGGGATCAGTTAGCAGTTAGAAAATGATACCCATATTAATATGTAAATATGGAAGTCTAGTTTGATGGATTCAGCACTTCTGGCTTGGTGGTAATTGATTAAGCTACGCAAAGTTTGTAGGTCATTTCCCAGTTTAGCAGCATTACAAAACAAAATACATTACGGTGAGACATCGTGTATAGTTCTTGCTCTGCTTTAAGTCTATAAAGGCTGCAGCTTCTTAGCAGTCTCTTGGCTTCAACTAACTCAATTATTTGAATATATTTTCCAATGGTAAGGTTTTGGTAATCCATCTTTTCAGCCTCAGAAGTCTGACTACCATTTGATTGAGGACATGTTGATGTCGCTTCTAGGCTGTAGTTCTGTTTCAGTAGTGAATTGTTCACCTTTCCTATATCCCAGATTGCACTGATGGAGAACATGCGGGGATGTCAAATAGGGTATTGTATACAAGCTCCTTGTGGCCATTTTTTCTGTGACTAGCTGCTGACATGTTTTAGTATGGTTATTAAAATGAGTTGGGTACACAATATGTGTGTGTCTGGTTTTTGTTTTGAAACCTAAAAAATCTCTAACTCTTTTTCAGCCAGAAAACCTTGCACAGAAGCTTCCAAACCTCGTGGAATTGTGAGTTTGTGTAGGAGTTCTAATATACTTTTATTATGCTGATCCATCTTAAAGTAATTCTAGAATGTATTGCTTGCGCGTAACCTACCTCGTAAGTGTGAAGGGTTTTCCTGGAGGGCAAGGAAGTGTCATTTTTGTTGGGTTTTTCTTTTTTATTTTTTTAAAGGAGGTATATCCAGATGTATTCAGTCCCATGTTAATATTTTTATAGTTTCTTGTTTATTGTATAACAAGAAATATTATACAAATGTCTACACTGCTAAGGGAAAAAATACTTACACCACACCCCACACACACTCCCAACTTCTGTGCAGATTGTGGTCACCCTGCTAAAGCACTGGAACCTTCAAATGCAGTGGTCGGACGGTTGTGACAGAGCCAGAGTAACAGGTTACTGCCTCCAGCCTGTTCCTAGTTGCTCATTTCCACCCCAGCTACCAGAGTTACTATGATCTCAGTTTTTCTGATTGTAGTAATAAGTTTTTTTGGAACCAAGTTACAGATTGTCAAATAGGAGCAGGAATGAGCAAGTAGGGGTAGTAACTATTTAATGATGATTACCGCAGAGTAGTTTATCCAGTCTTGTCCAAAGAATGGATGTCACATGAACTGTATGATTTTGACAATTAATTTTAAGCTGTAAGCCCCTGAGTCAATGTTTTCTTCCCTCCCCTTTTCTTCTTGTAAGGCTATGATTTCCTTGTATGGTAGGATTGATGCTGGGGGGCATTAAAAGGGATATCCTCTTTTATAACTCATTTGGCTCACAGTTGAGTAACTGATGGACCATTGATTCTGTTTGTTTAATGCAAAGGTCCAAACAGCAGAAGGTGTATATCTGAATAGTCTAATGCATTCAGCTGTCTGATCTTGTCATCTTAATTTGGCCCTTGAAACCACACCTTTCTGGTACATGCGACCACAGTATAATTGAACTGTTTTGCAGGTCACTGCTGTCTCCGACTTGCTTAAGAGACATTCTTGTCTCATCATGCCTGAGTCTTGAGAGTATGTTTATGCTCTGAAGCAGTAAAATAAATATTTTTGTATTTGATATACCTAGTATTTAGCGATTTGCCATGGGGCATCAGGAAATCTCCATGTTATCTGATGGTGCCTTTAGGAAAACCTGTATAAATTACAGCTTAAAATAATCTCTTACAAACACTGAATTGTAGGAGTCAAATCTAATTATTTGAGGTTCAGCAAGCTTACTTGTACCACCATAATCCCACACATTCTGGGGGTCTGGTCTAGAGAGAACTGCAGTGGGTCTGTGGTTTGTGTAGCTCTAATAGTACAAGTCAACATTTGATCAGACAGTAAGAGATCTTTTGTTGACAGAGAAGAGACCACAAAATAAACATTTATTTAAAGAATAATTTGTTACAGTGGCTTTAAATTTTGAAAGACAAACTTAACTGATTTTCATTTTCTTGAAAGTTATGTCCTTAGCAATTTTGCTATATATTTTTAAAAACTTCACTGTTGTCTGTGTTTCTTTGTATATTGTGTCCCTCATACTGGGATAGATCTTCATAATATAAATTATTTTTTTTTTAGCTTGAGTGAAATAGTTCACAAGTATTTTCAAGAGCTGCAGCTGAAATGAGTAGAATTCTCATCTTGATTATATATAAGCATTTCTACCAACATACCTGCTATCCTTTTGTTTGTTACATTTTTGGTAAACTTTAAATGTCTGCAATTTTTAAAGAAAGAGAAGGCTCAGATGCTCCATGCAGTTGAAATGTTCATATGTCTTTTTCCTTGGTCTGTTTCTATCTCCCCGAAAAGACAGGCTCCTACTTTAGGAAATGCTATTTGAATAGAACGGAAAAAAGTATGCTGTGCAAATAATCCATGTGTGCCTAAGCAATTGGACATTGAGTACTCAGTATTCCTTTACAATTAGATATCAATATTTGAGAATTTTGTTACTGTTATTTTCTACGAGACCTGTTCATTTGTTTGCAGCAATATTAATTGAAAACTAAAATGTGTAAAATCTAATGGTTTTTATGTTACTGATAGTACTGGAAGTGCTCCAGCAGAGGGTGCTGAATATACTTAGTGAGACATCTAGCCACCCTCCATAACTACCTAAATGACCATGTGTAAGACTGGGGTTTTCTTTTGGAAAATGTACTCTGGGTTTGAAAAAACCCACTTGCAGTGAGTAGATCACGTGCTTGTTTCCTCAGTCAGTAAAGGTATAAGAATTTATGTGCAGGGGAAAACGTTCGTCTTTGTATAACTTGTGTGGGTTTGGGCTTTTTTCTTTTGTTGCCCAGCATTTAGTCGGGAATAACCTGGTGATCAAATATGGTTTGTTCTGGTTATTCTGTTTGCTTTATCCTTTTTCCTTTTTGTTTTCCTCTTATAACTCTCAAAATTAAAGCCCATTATTATTGTAACTGTGAATGTGTTGTTTTAAATAATTGTATGTCATTCTCTCTTATTTTTATGTTAATCATTTAATAGTCTAAGTGAAACTTAAGTACCTATCCATTGCCAGTTTATACGTTTCCACTGCTTTTGTGGTCATAGAGAGGAATGGCTTTGAGGGTGCTCTCTCAGTCTGAAATTGGATATTTTGCAAACTGATTATGTAGCAGAAGTCCTTGAGGGTAACAGGTGGTGTCCTCTGCTTTTTTTCTCCTCCCCCCAGGTACCTTCATTCAAATAACATAGTTGTTGTACCTGAAGGTAAGTAATCTACCAGCTCACAATAAGTGACAGGAATCATAAAATATTCATTTTTCTCCTTTGAAGAGGCCTATTTTTCTTTTATTTTCCCATAAAACACTGAAGATTTTCATACAGAATATAACCAGTGTTGCTCTTAGTTCATAATATCCTTGATTATGTGATGTTAAATTCTTTTAATGAATTCTCAAATGCACCTAAATGCTGTTTTCTTCAGTTCTAATTGCAGAAAGTTAAAAGGCTAAATGGCACTCATCTACAGAAACAAAAATCCAGAGTATCTTCTGCTTTCAGCCAGTTACACACAGAATATTCTGCTTGTTTAGGTCATGGCAGATTTGAAACCTAAAGTATAAAGAACTTGTACTAGTTTCTCTTCCTTATCTTAATTGTAGAGTTATATGTCCAACTTCAGGAAAGTACTTTAAACTCTTTCTGAATATGTAAATTGGATAGACTCAAAGCAAAGGAATAGAAAAAGTGATTTCAGAGCAGAATTGTCTGAGGAAAATCTAGAAATGGGAATATTCTGTACATCGGGGTTTTTTTTTTTCCTCCCTGTCTCACTGCCAGCAGTACTGTTTGTTTGGTAGATAAGCATTTCCACAAATTGTCATTCAGTTGTGAGACTGGCTTTAATACGTCAAAATCTGCTCAGACATAGGTGTTAGGTACTGTGGCTTTTTATCCTCTCATAGTCCTATTAAGATTTTAACATTACTGTTGGGTCACATTCATGTTTTAATCTGTTCTCTCACAAGCCATTGGCTCCCTCGTTAAACTGCAGTTTCTGGACCTAAGTGATAATGCCCTCGAAATTGTGTGTCCAGAGATTGGCCGCCTGAGATCTTTACGTCATCTTCGCTTGGCTAACAACCAGCTGAAATATTTACCTGCCGGTAAGTACAAATGTATGAGGGATTACAGCAATGACAAATTCCATTTGAACTTAATTTGCATAGTGATCTGCTCTAGGTTTATTTTGTATCTTACAGTTGATGGTACAATTTGCATTTGAAGACTAGGCAGGGTTTGCCATTGTATGTATTGTACTAAATATACTCTGTAGTTAGAAAAAAGCTGCGGTGTATATACTTGAGGTAAAGAAAAGTCCTGAAAAATGCTTCCGAAGTGGGAAAAAATGTATCTATTCAACAGTCTTTGCCATTGTATCAAGGAAACATTGAACTTCTCTGGGAAGACACAAAATGCCAGTGACAACTGTCATTATGATAAAATGATGTTTCTTCCAATTTTCCAGAATATAAAGGATTCCAGTCCTTCCTTCCTTTCTTTTCACCCAACAGCCCCATACTTGTATTTTCTAAAAAGACACATGTCTAGTAGGTTTGCCTATGGCAGTTCTACCTCACTATGACAGTAAATAACAAATATTTGTCTTGCTAGTTTATAATAAAAAAGCAAAATTTATTCAAAGCAAATGTGACACGAAGTTAGAAAAAGTTGGCCATAGGCAGATTTTGAATGATATTTTTTTTCCTTCTAAATACTTTGATAAGCAGACATAACTGATTATTCTTCTTCCATCGCCCTTACATCTTTCCAGATGAGATGATGGTGATTTTTAAATTTTTTTATTTTTTAATCTTTCTGTGGCGTATTTGCATTTTCTGATCTGCAGAGATGAGAGAAATCTAAGGCCAACATTTCAAAAAACTGGTCTAACTTAATCTAACAGGATTGGCTTTTGGCTCTAATTTTAACTAACTTCTCAATGTGACCTTCATGTGTTTATAAGTTCACATTGCTCATTCTCAAGAAATATATTGCAATTGGTCCCTGAAGTTCTGGGTGCAGAAATCTAGCTGTCCTTTCCTTGTACTTTTCTAGGCATAATAAGCTTAATAAGAACAAGTCAAAAGATGATTCTGATTAGAAAGAAAAAAATTTATATGACTATGTAAATGCTCTGGAATGAAATTAGATAAACCTGTTAAACATTATGACCTAAGGCCAATAAAATTTCCATCAATTTTCAGATGTCCTACATTCAAAAGGAAGGAGTGACTTCAGTGTGCTTTATGTTCCTCAAAGATAATTTACCTTATGGTGATGTACCATGAAAGAAAGACTTGTTCAAAGAAAAAGTGACACATTTTCTGCAAAACTTCACACATTAACTTAAAAAGGTTCCAAAAAAGACTTTCAAAAGGATAATTTACATTACTGAAGAGTTGATTTCCAGTCTACCACAGTTGATTAGGAACTGCTATCAGCTGCATAGGCATGCTGCATTTAATTTCTCCTGAAGTTTACAAAATTTGGTACCAAGCATTGTGCCTAAGTGTGTCTAGTTTTGTGTGCATGAAAATTTTGCATGCTTAGAAATTATACTACTGTTGTCTATTTTTGAAAGGGAGAATCCAGTGGTGTCTGGTCTTTCTGTTTTTTCTGGTAGTGTACCATCAGTTTATATATATGCCGTTATTGCTGTTGTTACTAATCCTGTCTGTTCAGATGCTGTCACTATCAACAGGACTGGATGTCATACAGCTTGAGTGTTATCAGTCAGAGCAAGATTAGTCTTTCACTTACACTGGAGAGTTTGCCCACTGGAGAGTTAATCTGCAGCATTTGTTAAACGTAACACTTCCTGAAGAGGGCTTCCAAGCATATTTGCATAGTTTTTCTTTGTAAAATTGCAAAGATTTTAAAGATGACATTATCCCAAAATCTTTGAGTTTGAAAATAACATTTATGTTCAACAATTGAAAAAAACAGAGCAAAATAGTAGATTTTGAATTGTTTTATCCTTAATTATATTGGTAGCATGAATCTTTTGTAATAGTGTGTTGTGGTTTAACCCCAGCCAGCAACTCAGTACCACGCAGCTGCTCACTCACTTCCCTACCACCCAGTGGGATGGGGGAGAGAATCAGAAAATAAAGTGGAGCTCATGGGTTGAGATAAGAACAGGTTAATAGAACAGAAAGGAAGATACAGTGACACTAATAACAACAATAAAGTAACACAAATAATAAAAGGATTGGAATACACAGAACAAGTGATGCACAATGCAGTTGCTCACCACATGCTGACTGATGCATGAGCTGCGCTCCTCCCCCGCCACACAGCCAGCTGGGCATGACGTCCCATGGTATAGAATACCCCTTTGGCCAGTTTGGGTCAGCTGTGCCAGCTGTCTCCCCTCCCAACTTTCCTGTGCCCCTCCAGCCTTCTTGCTGGCTGGGCATGAGAAGCTGAAAAGTCCT
>JAVKLA010000002.1:19717021-19765902 GCA_034782735.1 Sagittarius serpentarius
AAGATATCAGTGTCTTATCAACATTCTTCTCATATTAAACCCAAACACAGCACTATACCAGCTACTAGGAAGACAATTAACTCTATCCCAGCCAAAACGAGGACATAGTGTTAAATAGCGTTCTGTCAGGAAAGCTACCAAAGTTAATAAAATGAAGTAGGATGAGATGCGATTTCACCGCAGTACATCATTTTACTGTGGGTTGACTGCTTTCTTTACAGCAGATACTGCGTTGCAATGCATTGTTAGGGAAAGACAGCTCTTAATTGCTTTTAATTTATAATAAGTAACCATTTAAGATACAATTTACCTTCTGCTGGTGCAGCTTGTGCAGAATTCAAAGAACTGCATTAAAAAATAGCTTTCAGGTGTAAGTGATAGTCATTTATGGAAGTAACTTTTCAAAACTTGACGATCATTTTCTTCCGGACTTATACCTGCTGTTTATCACAGCAGAGGTTCCAGTTAAGAAAGGGTGGTCAGTATTCACATTGTGTAACCAGATAGGCCAACTTGCAGCAGAATGATGTCATCACATAAAAAGCTTGCTTTAGAGTTGTTGCCCTGTCATTCTTTTTGTCTCTTCCTTCCCACTGTCTGGTGTTGCAAATACCATCAGTTTTTGTTGAGACTCAGTGGATATCTAGGAGGATACTCTTAGTAAAATCCTTAATTGCTAAAAAATCTCTTCATTACAACTGCAGAACAGTTGGATGGTAAATGTTTGCCATTAAGTGTCTGAACGCCCACACTTTTCTATTCCTTTTTGTATTTTAAGAATAATTCTCTGTTGTGTCTTCCTTACTTGTGATTAAGAACTGAAAGAAACAAGGCAATTAATAGCATATGTTTGTTCATTATCCATTTTTAATGTTTTTGTTCCACAACTGTGCTCTTAATGTTCTTCTTTAGCATTTAAAATTTGCCTTATAGAAATCTAGCATAACTCTAATTTTAACTAAACAATTGAAATAGTATGCATAATGAAGCCCTATAAAGATTTATGTCTTCAGTCTGATTATAGACATTCTTTAGAATCTCATAAAAGTTGAGCCTGTGCTGGGGTTTAACTTCAATGTGATGGGCAAGATTTTAGTCTCCAAGTACCTGTTTTCATAAAACTTGTGAAAATTTAATAATGAAGCCCTCTATTCTTTTCTCAGGTTTGGTCATGATTGTCCAACTAGTTTGAAAAAGTTACTTTAGGGAGGAGGTGGGGGAGGATGATGAAAATACATGCAGATAGCATGAATACATGAGTCTTAGTTTCCTGAAGAAATTGGGCAATACAGGACTGATCAAGGGAAAAAGGGATTTGGAGATCAGAAAGCGCTTTCTGTGCTGTGGCACTCTTGGAGTGTAAAGGATAATCCTACCTTTGTGCTTAGCAAACACTACCAAATCAGTGTCATCCATGGGTAAGATCAAGTACTTCGGCCTCAAGGCACTTTGTTTCATTGTGCACTACCACTGAAACAATGGACTTCCATCATGCATCACTAAATTGTTGTGAGAATTCTTGGAAGATGACTAAGCTAAACTTGATGAGAAGCAAAGGGAAAAATTTGTCCAGAATAAGCATGTTGAAATCGAAATATAATATAAAATGGCTGTAAGGAAATGATTTGTGAAATCCTCTTGAAGCCATGTTTTGAATGTACTTTGGATAAGGTTAATAAATGGACCAGCTTCTGCCTAATGCAGAGTCATCAGTATCTAGATTCTGTGGTGATCACAGTCACTAACTGAGATACTCTGAGAGGAGAGCTGATTAAAAGAGTTGCAGGTAAGTAAGAAGAGGTTTAATATTATGAAGTTCTCTTGAGCACTTTTTTCTTCATTGATGATGCACAGCATTTTTTTCTCCTGCAAACTGTAAATCTTGTAGCTTCTGTCTTTAATTTCTTCGTTCTTTTATTTGGCTCTGGTATATGTAATTCCTGAACATGATAAAGTTTTGTGAAGTTTTGTACTGTTTAGCTGTAGCACTGAAATAATCTAAAATCTTGCGGGCCATTTGGAAATATGTAATGCCAGAGATCTTATTTGAAAAAATCTTAGAGTTGCAGCATAAACAAAAGATGGTTATTAATTCATATTATTACATTAGTTCATGTGTAAGCTTGACTTAGAGTTGACGTTACATTTTCATAGTAGCCTAGCTTTATTTTTTTTTAGAGATTTCTCTTTATTGAGAGAATTGATGTCTCATTTTAATTTAGAATTGTAGAGTTGGTCCTATATTAATGTGTTGTCAGAAGTAAATTCTCTGAATCTTCTCACTTATGAATGACTAATTAGAAAGTTCCCCTTTGTTTCTGATGTTTGTAATGCATACAATATTTCAGCTCTTTTCATTCTTGAGAAATTGTATTTTTCTCTTTGTACAAGAATTACTGCATTATTTGCAAAAAAAAAAAGAAAAAAAAATCCAGTGAGATGTAGTGGAAAAATTCCTCTTCAGGAGCCCCAAAGCCAAGGTTATCTCACAGTTTGCTGTGTTACCATTTAGATTTGATTTGACTTTAGCCTTGGAAACTTTTGATGTGAAATAATGACTTTTCAGGTTTACATTTTGGTCTTGTAGTTAATGAATGCACGTTTGGGCAACAGATGGCTTAAAAGAGGGTGGGTTATACTCAAAGTTGGACTTAAGTTTCGTATTTGACAAGGATTAGATTTTTTTTTTATTGCACATTACTTGAGAGATGCTTCTCCTTAGAAATGGCAAGTTGTAGCATCTTGTTCTAAGATTTAATTAAAAATGAGGTTATGTTTACTCAGCACATGTTGGAGGTAATTACAGATTTACTAAAATGAAAAGCTTAATGTTTTGCCAAGTCAAGAGCAAAAGCTAAGTAATTAAACAAAGAATAGGGTATGGGTTATGAGCCCAGCACATCTTTTGGCGAAGTTTCTTTTAAGAAGGGGGTGGGTGGGGTGGGGCGGAAATACATCAGCAGTTGTCTTTACATGGGCTAGACCAAGTTTCCTTTTGTTTGTTGTCAGGGAACTTTAAAAACTAGGAGTGCATTGATCATCAGGCAAAAAACCCCCCGCAGTCAAATAATACCAAACTTCATGTAAACTGTATGACGCTATTTTTTTAATCTGTAAAGTACAAGTGCAGGTGACTGGGGAGCACCAGCAATTGCTGTTGCTGAAGACGGGTACAGATCTCTGGGAGAGTCAAAGGCAGGTTTAGCAAATGCCCTTTATGCCCTGTATAAGAAAATGTGTGGCTTCCATTTCAAATTGACATGTCCATGTTGTCTCTTGAGACTTCTGCATATTGCATCCACTTGTTGCCATTTTGCTTCATTTAGGTAGAATCCGAAGGAAGTTTATTCATCTGCCTTTGGTATTTTCAAAGTGCAAACTGCAGCAATATTCAGGGGAGGTTAATAGCACATATACCCTTTGTTTCATTTCTGTTCAAATCCTTTTCCATTTTAAGGCAAAATGTTTTAGAAATATAGTCAGTTTAAGCCTCATTAAAATACATTTGTAGCCTTATAACACTTCATCTTCAAAGCATTTGAGAAAGATCTTGTGAAGCTGATAAGGGAGTGTTATCCTTATTTTACAGAATGGAAAAAAGTGTTTTTAACAGAAGTGATTTGCTCCAGGACACAGCAGCAGTGAGTGTTAGCCAGAAATAGAACTTGGGTGTTCCCATTCCATTTAAGACCACACCTTTTTGAGGTTGATCATATTTAATATTGCGGAGGATTGAGTCTGTCCACCCGTTATTAGGAAATTAATAATTATCTCTCCATAATTAATAACTAAGTTAATAGGAAATTAATAGCAGTAAGATCAGTGAATTTTTGTAACTGAAACAACTTGTGCTTCCAGAAGGCTGGAAGAGTTCATGAAGATGGATTTTGAAAAATAAAATTTACAGATAAATACTAGATCATTTTCTCTTGCATAGGTAACTTCAGTGGTAACGACAAGAAGGGTTCAATCGTTATTAAAATTATAAATCAAACTATAATTGTTGATTACTTCTTTGTCTATTTATAAAGTAACCCTCGGAATGTTAATTGATTATTGCTAACTTTGTTTTGCTTAGGAATTTGCTTTGCTAATTGGAGGCAAGAGAAACTTTGAGACATGAAAACTGCATATTCATTTCTCTCACTTTTTTTAAGTTGCTATAAAGTACAATATCTGTATTTACTATTCATACCAGTATTTCACTGGTAAAGACTTCTTGAATACCCAACTTAGTAATTCTGAATAGAGCTAAATATACGGTTTTTCAGTAAATCTTAATTAAAGGCATATAAACAGAACTTCTTCTCTGCCTCCTTTTCACAGTACCTTTCCACTGATAGTGGGTACAGCATGCCAATAATTCTATTCTTATTCTAGACCCTGGCATTAAAATACGTAGTCCTAACTCATTTTTTAAACTTGTTTTCCATGTTTTGATTTAGAGCCTCCAGAATGGGGGGGGAGGGGGCATAAATTTGGCTTCTCCCCTCCCCATTTCCCTTCTGCTTTTATTATTGTCTCTGATTAGGGTAGATCGCTTTGATACTTAATAAAGTTCATATTTTTTTAATAATGATTGTGACTTTAAAAGCAAAGGCACAAACTGATGCAGACCCTGTTCTTTTTTCAGAGTTGGCATAACCTTAATCCACTCTGCTTTCCTAATTTAGTAACATGTATAAAAATATGCACGACGGGACAGGTTTGGTACGCCAGGCACCCATCCAGGAGTGTGGTGTTTTTAAGTAAATGGACTTGTGGGGATTTGAGGAAAACATAGATTAAGTTACATGAGCTTTGCACTCTGTAAGTATGTGACTATTTAAAGGAGCATGGACTTCTAAATAAAAATATCTTTTAATTATTATCATAATACGTTGTTTTCTTTGAAGTAGGTTGATGCCTAATTATTAGAAGTAAGTTTTTCTTTCCACAGATCTGTAAAATATATGCTCTGTTTAATAATTCATAGCTAGATTCAGTATGCTGACTCTTGGTTTTATACAGTAAACTAAGGTTTACATTAGCTCTTAGGTTCAACAACAACAAATACTATTTTTTTTTTACCTAAATAGATGTAAATCTTACCCACGCTTGCCTGTTACTGTATTGTTTTTTTCCACATCAGGATTAGTAAGGCTTCAGTAATTATGCTGTGTTAATGTAGAAGCACAATAAAAATACCTGATAGTATCTTTAAGACATTCTTTGGATTTCTAGGAGGAAAAGATTTGTACATGTTTAGATCTTGTATAAACTCCAGTACATCCCTATCCTGACAGCCTGTAAGGACTGAAATTTTTTTTAAGAAAAATTTCCCCTAGGAAATTATAGCAGAGGGTCATCTCTGAAGAGTTAGGAACAAAATGGCAATGTGGATGGTTACTGATTGTCATTGGACTTTGTTAGCTAAATAGAGGTGACCAAAGCATGCAGTAGCATATTGTACAAGTGGTATTCCTTACAGATTAGCTTTCACGCTAATGTCCAAACACAGTAGTACCTATTTAATTAAAGGATGTTGGTTGTGTGAGATTTTACAACAGAGTCTGCCTTGCTCAAACATTTGGTTTGGGTTAAATTCTCAGGAGGACTACTAGTACTTCTGAGTGCTTTAAATTTATGGGGAGGGAAGTGAAGACAGAGAATAAAAAAATTCCATGAAATTCCTGGAAATTTTCATTAACAAATTTTTCCTGTATACCCTCACCTGTATAGTATGTCAGAATGAGTCATCTGTGTACACAGAGCTGCCCACTATTTTCTATTTGTCTGCTTGCCCCTTCTTATGGTTATTTTTTTCCACTTCACCCCCTGTTGAGGGGCTTTTAAAAGCCTCTTTGTTAGTATCATACAACATTTTTTAGTATACCATGGAAGGCTCATAATGTCACTGGATGTTGGTAGCAAAAATAGTGGTATAAACATATAGTCAGAAAAATTCTAAAGCTATAGTTTAAGCTTAAAATGTTGTTCTAATATAATGCTTTTGTTCCAACACTTCTTCCGGATGGCCTTCTATTGCGTGTACTGGAACTGAAATATTTCCCGTAACTGTAGCAGAAATGACGTTAAGAAACAGAAAAAACAACAAAACTATCTCTTTCAACAATGGCCTGTGGTATTCCTCATGGTGTTGCACAGCAGGTTCTCAAAAATGCATGTGCTAAGTATGTATGTGTTGTAATTCATTAATCTGAAAAGTAATAGGAAACAGTTGGAAGAAGCCATCAGTGTCTTTCATTGTAACATTTAAATTACGTATTCAAATATTGCTTTGTGTACTAGGTTTATTGGACTAGAAAATTCCATCTTAAAATTTGCTATTGTAATTTAGCGCAATCACTGGGAAAAAGTGTTTGGAAATTAAGCTATTTTAATGAGCATGGTTTTAGTAAAAAAAAGAAATTGTGATATGGCTGAATGCATCTTATTTCCAAGTACCTGCAATTTTATAAAACACAGATCTTAAAACAACTAGTGTGGTCATTACATATCTGGAAATGTGATCAGGGACAAACTGAAACTGGCATTGATGTTTCATGTCAATAAATTGAAGGCTAAAATCCTATTGAAGCAGAAGTCTAATGACCAAGTGCATGAGCTTTCTAATACCATTTTACAATATTTAAAAGTTACTCAAAATTGTAACTTGACTTTACTAATTCCAATTTTTTCTTCTTTATTACATATTTTAGCAAGATGATTAATGACTTTGGATCAATCACACTTTTTCTTAGGTCCCTACTTTGGTTTGGTGATGCTTTAATTTGAAAAATCTCTGCCTGGTTGAGGTTTGACTATGTCTAAAACATGAACACTGTGATCATTTAATTACTGAGTTCATTAATAGATCCAAGAGTGTCTGAGAGTAGGATGCTGTACATCAGCATTCAGACCATGTTAAGTTCATTTGAATTCTTCATATGATCTGGGCAGGGACTGACCTGTAAAGGTTCCCTTTTTAGGTGATAATTCTTGCTGGCCACAGAATCTTGGTGAAAGTTATGGTGGCATCCCATGTCTGGAAAGAGACATCTCTCCGAATGGCACTATGTTGAGTTCTAATAATTAAAATCCTTTTTTTTTCTATTGTATTCCTGGTAGAAAGAACATTATTTTAGAGGATAAGAATATATCAGTGCCAAGGCTGCCTGTGACATGCTGTTGCCCAGTTTTTTATTTTCAATTTTGATTTCCTCTGAAGCATCAAAATCCCAGCTATGTATGGTTTTAGTGCTTTGAAACTAGTTTCTGAGAATGGGCAATGTTGCCATTTGTTCCCTACTATTCCACGAGAGCCTTGTGAAAGTTACCATGCATCAAACTTGCAGAATCTGGC
This sequence comes from Sagittarius serpentarius, assembly GCA_034782735.1. Lineage (NCBI taxonomy): Eukaryota > Metazoa > Chordata > Aves > Accipitriformes > Sagittariidae > Sagittarius > Sagittarius serpentarius. Next base: position 19,724,367 of record JAVKLA010000002.1, read on the forward strand.
CCCACCAGCCCCATACTTCCCGCCCCAGCCCTGTTCCTTTCCTTCTCTGAAAAGGAGTTAGTAAGAAACCTGGTGAAGTGCAGGTGAAATCAGGACAAAGGAGGGAAGAGCCAAAGTAATTACTACCAGTGGTGCACTCAAGCCTGTTGTGCTTCTGGCTTTGCAGTACTCCAGTTGTGAATATAAAAATCTTTGCTGGAACATGTATGTTTTCTAAGCTCTAGGCCATGGGCTTTCCCCCGGTAGCTGTCCCCCTCCAGGGCTTTTAGATAGGAGATAAAGGACTTGTGTCAAGATACTGGAGTTTGAGTGCTGCTTTTAATGGTGAGGTACTTGGACAATTCATGCATTCCTGAGAGTATGGGAGCAGATTTAACTGGGTTCTCTGTTGCTAAGAGATTTGGTACTGCCTCTTGAATCCTGGCTCATTCTTCTGCTTGGCAGTCCTTGATTTTTCAAGTCTCTGTAAGCCTTGTTTCTCCAGGGGTTTTCCTCTTGTCTGTTGGGGGTGGACAGGAATTTTGAAGATGTTGAGAGTGCTTTCGGTAGTCGTGACAAGCATTCATCTGAAGCTTAAAACTCTATGGAGATGTTGGAGATCTTAAATATAATTGTAGAAGCATGGTAGTTATGTTGCATGTTCTTATGCATTTTTATTAAATAAGGAGACTTAACTACAGTTCATTTCAACACAGTTCATTAAACATAAAATTGCATAATATTTTTCTAGTAAACTCAGTTTGAGATTTCCCGGTAAACTGTTAAAATACAGTTTTGGAAAAAACTAAAATTCATCTTGCATGTCCAAGTAACTTCCAAACTTAACTTTAAAAAGTCAGCCAGTCACATGGCATATGCAAAATATTAAATTGAAAGGAATTTAAAATGAAATATTGATTTCAGTGCTAGAATAAGAAGAAATCTTTAGATGATAATAAAATCAGTAATAGGGTGACATGGAAATGCTGTTACCACATACAAATAGTTCATACAGAAAATACAAAGTAGTCTTTCAAACATCTGACAGAAGAAATTACAACCTGAATTTTCTAGGGTATATGAGAACAGAGCCCTGATGGAATTAATCTACCCCGCTCTACTCTCCAGTCCTGCAATCATGAGAGCTGCTGCTTGGGAACAGAGGGCTTCTGAAAGAAAGTCTCTTGACCTTTAAATATACTCCCAATGACATGCTGAGCCGGAGGCCACAAGACAAAAGTGGGAAGTTTATGCAGCAATATATAACTTTAAAGAACATTAAGTTGTCATTGCTGCTTTGATCAGTGATAGAGTATACTTTGATAAAACTCAGATAAAGGGCTTCAGGCTGTAGCATCAAAACAATGCATTCTGTTCCTTTTAGTTTGAAAAATGTATTTCTACAGTCTGTTTTTAAAAAATGGAATGTGCTTGTGAGAACTGATTAGACCTGGCACACAGACGTAAATAATGAAGGTCAAATAGAATTATTTGTTTTCTATGTTTTGATTGTTTGAAAACTTGGGTTTGAAATTTATGGAGAGGACTCATTGTGACACAGTTATATACCACAGAAAAAAATAACTCTGGAAGTGGCCACAGTTGTGTTTGAATTCAGTAATTATTCTGTTTGTAGTGTTTGTTTTTATGTGAGTTTATTGACTGCATAGCAGAGGAGAGGAAGGAGAAGTGGAGGGTCTTCGGTTGCTTTTGGTCAGTCTTATTCCTGTTGAGTTGAATCCCAGATGTAGAAAAGCAGACTACCAGGAATTTAATTTTGTAATTTTGTAGGTATGTAATTCTGTGTTGTAGTCTTGCTCTGAGTCTTTGAAGGTGTTAGCTATATAAATGTATCTGAAAATCCATAAAGGCTGTGAAAACTAACATTCCGTGTTGCTTTAATGTTATGTATTACCTGCATGGGCTCTAAAGCTCTAGAGATCATTACTCCATTTGTAGCTCTGGCAAATCCCCTCCCACCCCCCAAATTCTTGATGGCATCTCTGATAATCTTCATAACTGAGAAGGTATGATGCTTCATTGCTTGTCTGGCTGATTTGCTGTACAACTGTCTTCAGTACTGTTGAAAATGAATGTAATCACTGTTGCGTTTATTACGATAGAATGCTTGGACCTATGTTAAGATATTGCGGGGGGGGGGGGGGGTGTTTGCTTTTGTGCTTAAAAAAAAACAACTAACCCAAAAAGAAGTCCTTAGGATTTTTCAACTTTATTCTTACATAAGAAAAAAGCCTACATTAAAATAAAATTCACGTAAGTTACTGTAACTTTTTTTAAGGTGTCATTCCCCTCCTTTTGGAACTTCTTCCCTCAACATGCTGAATCCTCTACTGAGAGCACAGCAAAGCCTCTTTGGAATTTGATACAAGGGTTTTTCCATGCTATGGCTGGCAACAGTCATGTTCTGAGCAGCATAGCTTGGGGCTGTCATGAGGCGGATTCTCCTTCTTGCGCAATGCATGTATTAGCCTGTCTTTATGAGAAGAAGAATATGGGACTTCTAGTAAGTCTTTTCCCTTTGACTATCTGTTTTTATAAAAATCATCACTTATTATTGAGTTAACATATTGCAAGAAATTAAACTGAACTTGAGTGATCATATACTGCCTTGTATCAGACTAGCTTCCTAAGTAAAGGAATTTCAGAAAATGTTGGTTTGTGACTCATCTGTCAGCACTGAATTCTTCTGCTGATGATTCTGATAGTAAAGATGTGACTTTACTGATTACCTGGTTCAAGGCACGTATGATATATATGAAGTTCACTTCTGAAACTTCAGAACAGATGCTCTTTAAAATACTTGTAAAAGTCTTTCTTTTTAGAACTGTTACCCAAAAGCAAAACTAAACTTAAAGGGGGTTTTAAGATGCTCAAGGCCTCTCATAAACATTTGCCAACAGCTGTTCACGTGGGTGAAGACAGATGTGTATTGACAAGGCTGAGACTAAACCTCTGAGATGGAGAGTTGAATGTATGCTGAGAAAGATGTTTCGTATACAAATGCTATTTGTGTTTCTGTAGTATTAAAACTTCTTTAATACAGACAATCTGTTCAATAGCGTTTAGTCAGGGTTTCAAAGAACCTCAGCTTTGAACAGATATTAAGTTGTGGGTCTTTTTTCTCTGAAAATTTTTATTGGTTTGTAAATGTGCAAAAAGGGAAGTGGTAGTAGTAACTGCTTTGCAAATTCCAGGTTTACATTAGAAGTGCCTTACTGAATTCAGTATGCTGTACTGCCAAAGGGCTCTAACTTTGTTTTGCTGCACTGACTTATTTCAGGAGGGTCCTAAGCAAAGATAAAGTAAGCCATACAAGCAAAATCAGCTTTTCAGGAGGGTTATGTCCATGCTTACTGCCTTTATTGACGTTGTTTTAAAATAAATAAATGCTGAAAACTGCAGTTCATTATATCCTTCGCCACCATAACAAGGTTGGTAAAAGTTGAACAGTGTGTATCTGCTACGCCAGCATGTGGCTGGAAACTTGTTTGTGAAATTCAGTAGTCATTAGTCCATGGAGCCTGTTCAGCTATTTAGTTTTCAGAAGAAAATTACCTGTTAACTAAAGTAAAATAATTTACTAGTCATTTTTCATGTAAAACCTCTTACTAATTTGAAATTTTTTAGATTCTTTTTGTTGCACCAAGTTGACATTTGTGACAAGAAAAAATTAGCTCTTGAAGCTTAGTTTTTGTGATTTTTAGGGTCGGGTGTTAAAAGTTAACTTGTCCCCTTAAACTCTTAAGTCTTTATTTATAAAGTTATCTACGAATGTACTTTTGTCTCTTTGGTTCCCTTGGTGTGGTTTTTTTTTTCTTTCTCTAAGCTCCCTTACTTACGTACAGTGATTAGCTATATTAACGGGTAGTTGATTTTACTTGTGCATTAAGCAAATGCAATTTACTAGTAGGACTTGAGTGCTCAGGGAAGCTTAGAGAACAAAGTCATTCAGTCTTTGAAAGTGAACAAACACAAATTATTAGTGCTGTGCAACAGAAGAATTTTAGAATGTATTGATTTCCATTTTGACCTTGCTGGCCAAATATAATTTTCTTTTATACATACCATTGTGAGAGAGTTAAATACTACTTGTTATCGACATCCTTGTTTTTACTCAACTAGTCTATTAAATAAATTGAAGCAAAATAAAATGCATTGTTTACTAACACTAAATCTAAATGGTAAAAGCTTTTAAAGAGAATGTGTAGAACTGGGGGTATTATGTGAGATTAACTTTCCTGTGGTTCATGTCACACACAGAGAGTTTGATACCTGTATTTCAGTTATCTTAATTTTATTGCAGTGGTATTTAAAATAAAGACCGGTGTTTAACTTAACATTGTCCAAATCTGCATTAAATTGTCATTCTTTATAGAAGGCTTTGATACCAAGCAACTGCAAGTATACTCCAGTCGGTAATTATTTAATGTTTGAGAGCTTTATGGACTAAGACTACTTACTTGCATTGCTAAAGGAGTGCAATTCGGAATGACTGGGTGGGGGATTTGGAGTATAATTGCAAGCCTTACTTGTCTGTTTTGTGCTGATTTGAAACACTAAACAGCAGTATCTTCCACTGATTAAGATAAGGCTTGCAGTTGCTCTCAGCATTTTGAAAATCAGAACATTGCTAGTGTTGTTTGAAGTCAGCAGCCGTCTTTTTTGGTGATAATCTTAGTTAGAAACTGTTAGTAGTTGGTCCATGCCATTTTCTCAGTAGTAACCACATCATTATAGTAGCTCCTGCATGCCCTTCTCAACCAGTGAATTAGTGAGTCTGCTGGGTGGCCACACAGACACTGATCAGCACAGATGAGCTGGGCAAGTGGGGAGGAGCAAGAGAAGCTCACGTTAATGCTGCTAGTAAAGGGCATCTGAATCTGTAGTTTATATTTGAGAAAGATGCGCCTCTATTATAGTGAGAATATTTCCTGTGAATGATTAGCCAGTCCCTCCCCTGTAATTACTGTTGCGATTTGTGGTAACTTCCAGTGGCCTGAAGAACTCTTATTTACGTATTTCTTTCATAACTCTTATTTCAGTTAAGACAATCCCATCCATTAGCATTCCTGTGAAAAATAAATACCGAGACTCCACTGCCCTAAGCTTGGTTCCAAACTGAAGAGCTTCCTTTTATTCTTTTCCTTTCCCTCACCCCACTCAAATCTGTAGTTGATTTTTTTTGTTGTTGTTATGGAGACAGAGTTTACCTTCAGGGAAGAGCATTCTTTAGTATCTCCCAGTAGTAAGATAAGTGAGCATAACTTGGCTAGATATAGCGTAATACTTCTCCACTGAAAGATGAGAATCTAACCTGGACCTATTGCTTTTGTTATGCATTTAGTTACTTCTTGGAGAGGAATAAAAAAAACCCCAAGCCCACCAACCTCAAGAAAAGGAAGAATGATGTGTCTGTTTCCAGTTAGTTGGAAACAGTTGATAGCAACAGTCACAACAGATATCTCTTTGCTTGGATTATTTAGACACTAGCGTAGTAACAGGTGAAGAGCTACTAATCTATGTACGTCAGAGAGACCAGTCTGTTGTGTTGATCTGAAGTTTTTCTTTTGAAGAAGAAGAAAGGAAAAAGCTGTCTAGAATTTATAGCCAGAGACTGGCCCTGTCTCTGTGGCTTCCTGAGCTATCCTTAATTTCTCTTTAGAATGCTCATTTTGTTTGCTTTCATTTTAGGCGATTACTGGTTTGTTGTACTTAATCAAAGCAGGGTACTTAAGTAGCCGTCTCTGCGTGGCATCCTGAGTTCAAATTATTAGCGCTCTATTTTATGCACAAAGTTTTTTTCTGAAAGGCCTTTCCCCCTGCTTTCCATGTAGTGATACTGGTGCACAGTGAATTGTAGATGATGTGCAGCAGTAAAGATGGTAAGACATAAACAAAACAAGAAAAATGTAACAGATCTCATGCTTTATTCATTCACATTTGTTTATGTTCATACCATGCAGGAACACCCAGGAAAAGGGAAACAGCTGCTCCTTAAAGGAAAGACAAAAGCAAAAACACATCACTTTCTAAATAAGAGAATTGCTGTAAGGTGCTAGCAGAATTTTTCATGCAGTATACTTGACAAAGTACGATTCTATCTCTTCACACTTCATTTTGGCTCCTCTATCCACAATTTGGGATATCATTTAATAAAACCATAGAATAATATATTAATTTCACGTCTATTGCTTATTTGTGTAGCAATAGTACCTTGCTGGGGGGCAGTGAAGTACTAGGCAAAGTACATTAGAACAAAATGAAAGGATAAGTTGTTGTCTTAAAAAAAAAAAAAAAAACAAAAAAAAAACCAACAACAACAAAAAACCCCACCACCACACAACCAAACAAAAAAACCAAAGCCAAACCAAACAGCAGCAAACCTGATTGTTTCAGGGCCTTGAGTTACCTTTGTGCATAAACCTTTTTTTCCCCTCTTTATCCCTGTTGCCCTTTCACCCACCTTTTCCACTTTTCTCATGTATGTTTATTTCTGGTATTTTTATCCTCTGATTTGTTCTAACTGTTCTCATTGAGACCATCAAATTATGGAAGAAAATGGAATTCCAAACCTGCATTAGGGGGAAATAGGGAGCGCAACCTGATAACTACTCTGGATCTGTGCTCTCTGGTGCTTCAGCGCTGATCCTGAGGAAAGCACAGAGTTCTGGACCCATGAAATACAGAAGGCTGCCAGTTTTGTTAATTTAAGCTTAATTATGGTAAAAGATGGGGAACCACTGACCTTTAGAAGAGTTTGACTTAATGAGACCCTCATGCCTGATGTCTATTTTCAGCTGCTTTTAGCTGAACTAAAATTACTGTTTAGCAAGATTGGACTTCAGAAAGCCACTTTTCTCACCTTGGCTTGTGAATGATGGTACAAAATAAATAAGATTTGGTACTAAATTAGCTTGTGACATTCAGCAAGGTTGAGAAAAAAAGGTTCTATTTGGGTATGTTCAGTAGAAGTATGTATCTTTCACTTGGTTTGGGGTTTTGTCTGCTGCTTAAATGTTTTGGAGAAGAGTCAATATAGTTTATGCCTGAAGTAGGTGAAACTGAGAATTGGGAACATCTTTGAGGTGTTACTTACCTGACTACGTTCATTCACAAAGACAATCCTGCCCCAGAAAATCTTTTTCCCTGTTCTTTCCAGCCAGGATATGTGTGAAATGCAACCATACATATGGTTAAAAGTAATAGATTCAAGTTTGATCAGCTGGGATAGAGGCTTTTTTTCATAGAATTTTAATGGATTTGAACTCATATACAGCACCTTTATTTAAAAACAGGTTATTCATAAAATAGTTACTGCGGTATCACAATGTCTCTTCCAGTCCCTCTTTTTTTTCTTTTTTTTTTTTCCCCTTAAAATGTTGAGCAAATATTAGCTTACATGGGAAAAATACAAGACAAAAATCATCTTGAGGTGTGTTAGGCTTGAGAAACAGAACATTTTTCAAGCTCTCTCACTAACAGATCTGCGTACAGCAGTGTCAAAATGTAAATGTGATTCAGTTTGCTTCCCCCTTTGTCCTTAAATCTAATGATGCCAATTTTCAGTTATGGTCAAACTTCCTTGTTCGAAGATGGCACAGGTCTATCATAAGTGCCAATTTGTGCTAGAAAATTTAATTTTTATAGGCTATGAAATGTGAGCTGTGTGGTAGGACAGTAAATGTAATGTAATATATAATAGGCTATTTAATTTCTTTTAACCATCTTAAAATCTATTTAAGTCTGCTGACACATCCCAGAGCAGATCTAAAGGAGATCTTTTACATCAAGCTCTTAGTGCTTTAAACTTATATTTCCCATCCATTAGTTTTAAACTGATAATAGTATCACAATTCAGATTCACAGGCATGTAGAGACTTCCATTTTTTTCTAATGGGCCAGGTAATAAGCTTTGTAAGTATGAAAGACTTCAAACACCTTTTACTCACTGTTGCATGGTTTTACAGGTCTAATAGGAAAATGCTTCTTGTACTCAGGTTCATGGAAGCTGATTAAAACAGTATTTCAAGGATGAAGTATGGTAGCCACTTTTAGCACCTTCTATTCCTTTCCTGAAGCAACCACTCTTTTTAGACCCCAAGACAGAGGGGGATCACTGGGTGCATGAAGTCCAGTGTTTCACAATCATAGCCAGTCATCACAGCGCTTGACTCTGTAAGGATTTGTAAGAATATGTCCCTCTGGGTAGCACAAGCTGGAAAACATTACTCTGTGGTATATAGCAAAGATTTTTAGTAGAGTGCTGCAGCCTTGGAACAGTGACATGCTGCTGGCATTGCAAGAGTGGATGACAGGCAAGGGAGGGGATCGCCTCCATGTTAGAACCCTTTAGTAGCAGAGTGGTAGATGTAAATGTTTGTATGATAATAGCAAGATCATCATTATTGCCTACAGTATGAAGGTATATTAACATACTTTCTTGCTCCTAATACAGTGCTGGCTATATATAGAAGTTGCGTTAGTTATTTTCACTGCTGGCTCATTATCCTTAGGAGGTGAACCAGTGTAGCCTGTCCTTCTCTTCCTTCATTGTTTCAAGCAGAGGTCTGACTTGCAGCACCTCCTTACTATGCTTATTTTCTGTTATGTTTCATTCCATTTCAATCACTTAAGTCTAAAAGTTCCTGCTCTTCTTCCTGTATGATAATTTGGTTTTCTTATCATGTTAACAATACTTTAAATGCTTGTGTTGACAACAAACTAAAACCTAGTATTTTTTTTTTTTTTACCAAGGTAGAAATTCTAAACAAAGTAGATCGTTGAGGACCACCACTAGTATTGCTTTCTCCATCCTGGTAATTTGCCATAAGATGTGATACTCATGTTACCATTAACCAAGAAATTTCATCAAAGAAAGATAAGCCAGTGTAACATGATTGACATTTCGAAAGATCTGGGTTGCATTTTCATTCTGCTTTCTATTTATGTTCCAGTCATTGGTTACTCTTGGTTGCTCTTTCCCCTTAGAACAGTTTTTATAAGATATTGAAGAGCACTGAGTTCATGTTAACAGGGCTTTTTTAAACACAGGTTCTACATTTCTTCTCCAACCCTAGGCTGCTCTCCCACAAAAAGTCTTATTCACTGAGAATCCTCGTGCCTGAGCTTGCAATTTTGATAGATAACCCATTTTTTTCAGCATTCTGGGATGGAAATTTTTTAAGCAGCCTCATTTCATTTTAGTAATGGATGTGGTAATTTTCAGTGCTTTGTCCTTGTTCCCATGAGGTATTCTGTCTCTGTCCTCATACACAGCATTATTCTTACAGGAAAAAGTGATGCAAAAAGCTAATTTAATATTTGGTCTGCCCTCCTAATTTCTACCCCTTGTTGACACCAGTTTTTCATTTCTTGCTCTTTATTTCTTGTTGAGAAACCTTTTGTTTGTCTGTGAGTTCCATTTTCCTGGCCTCCTGGCAGTTTTCATTTAACTTCTGTGGCGTGACCTCTAAGTGCCAGCTCTCTCTGCTGATCAGTCCCTTTTTCCATTCCTTGTAGGTTCTCTGCTTTCTCTTAATATCCTGCTTTGAGGTGCATTCTCATGCAGGTAGGTCTGTAGCCCTTTCCTGTCTCCTTTTTTCCTTTACTTGGATGGAAAGACTCAGCATTTGATTTAAAGTAAATCCATGCCTTCCATACACTCAAATCCAATTGTGTATGTGTTTCATATATCTTTGGATGAAATTTTGGGTTATGTCCCATCAGGGGAAGGTGGGATTGCTCTTGAAATGTAAAGAAAACTGTTAAGTTATTTTCGAGTTATGCAGCTGGTGAGGCCTGTACCCCCAGAAGGTTAAGGAAGTTTGAATTGCCTTTGGCAATTACTATATGTTGTATAGGCTGCTTACTTCCAGATGTTTTTTTTCCTGCATGTAAAACCATGGGAATTAATTTTAAAGACAGGCATTTAAACCATCTGAATGAGAAATAGATTTTTTTTTTTTTTCCTGATGCTAGGTATGTTTATACTAATACAATCTGTTAGAAGGCCAATAATTTTGGAAATTTCCTGAAATTCTTTCAAGGTTTCACTTTCTTTTTTTAATAAAGGTATGCTTATGTTTCTTTTCTCTTTGTGTTGAGAGACAAACCTATTTGGCAGTTTTTCTTTCAAAAACCCAAACACATATGATGACAGTTTACATGTCCCTTTCTCCAGTGGGTTGAGAAAGTTGTTATGATTGCAAAGGCTGCTTTTTGGAGCCACAGTAATCACTTCTGAATCTTCATATTATCATGGATGAAAAAGATGAATTAATTACTCAAGCGCTGGCAGTTTTAGAATACAGTGAAGTGTTTATGTGTACATCTGTATCACTGAAACCACCTTCAGAAGGCTGTAGGCAGGACTCTCAGTAGAAGCCTGCGTTTAAGTTTCTGTGAAGTAAGGTAGCGTGTGGATTTACAGTCTGTCGGCCACTTCGTGTGTACTACGCCATGAACACATTTGTACCATATGGCCAAGCCACCGAATTGCCCAGCTATATGTGAAGGCGGTAATCTGTGCAGATGGACACGGCTGAAACACTTGGGTCCAAAGAACTGGCAAGAGGAACTTCATGTTTGGACTCGGGTCTTTCTGAGTTAAGAGGTTTAGCAAAGCTACTGAGGACTTTTTTCTGGCTTCTGATGTCAAAATGGGGTTTAGGGCTCTGCCATGTTGATTTTGATAGTGTTAATCCTAGAGCTAATACAAATTTTAAATTATACATTCATGAATTTCATTTAAATGTAATTGGAACTCCTGAATGTGGTTTAATGGTGATGTATAATGCTTGTCTCTTTCTTATCCTCGGGGGTGGGAGTCTGAATAAAAGTCCCTTCTTTGTCAGTTCTTTTTATTTGGGAATAGCTATTTTCTTTTCTAGGTCTGCCTGAAATTTCCAAAGTCCACCTCTCATACATGTCTTAGTGCTTGATGAGGTGATAGCAAGAGAAAGATTTGTAAGTCTTTCACTGTGTTTGTTAGCCAGGGCATCCTTCAGTATTTATGTTGCAAGATTTTTAAAGCATGGATAATGGCTTGAAAAACTTATTAATGGACTGTTTACATTTTGTGTTATTCCTCTTTATTGTTCTCCTTTGATTTGATGAGATTGAAACTGATTTAGTGTCATTAGTAAATGTCTGAGCATGTTCTTCAAAAGGAACTTTCAACACTATGGTGGGAAGTCTGGGGGTTATATCTTTAATCTGATGGCACTTTAAGTTGTTTGGTTTACTTTTTAACTTCATCATGGGTCAGTGGGTGTTTCTTTAACATACGGCACTATATGTTCAAAGTGGATGTTTACATCTGGTATGCATTGGAAGAGTAAGGTAGAGAGGATGAAATTTTGGGCAAGTATGTGTTTTTCGGATGAAGGATAAAATGAGAATACTTTTATTTCCTCTTAGATTTGAAACATATCATTCTAGCAATGCCTTTGAAACTCTGCCAGCTTTGCCAACCGTAACATTTATGGGATTTTGGACCTAAACTGAATTAGAAAACTGTTTTTAGTGGCAGAGAAAAAGGTTAGTGCATGAAAATAGCTAGGCCTATTATTGACTGCATGTGGTCAGTGGTTTGGCTGAATGTAGGTGGCTCTTTTCCTGTCACTGTTTTCAAGCATATGGCTTTGTGATGAATATAAAACTCTTTAAAAATGAGTTCTACTGCCGTTCTTTTGCACAGTAGTCTTTTGTGATTTAGTAGTGATTACTTTCCTTTTGCCATTCATTTTCAATCTTAGAGTAAAAAAAAAAAAGAAACTTAAAGTTTAGGATTGCTGTTGACATCAAAACTAAGAGATCTGAAGAATGTGATCATCTGTGTATAGCAGCTGCTTCTGTCAGTAATATTTTGTAAAAGGATGCATATACTGTTGTTGATTCGTTTTTGTAGTTTATGCTGGGATTGTTTGCAGTTGGCAGAAACTCCTCTTAAATGTGCACATAGATTTTGTTTAATTAGTACTTTTGTGAGAATCTCTAATACTGAATTATAACTTCTTTTTTTCATGTTTTCAGTCTTGAAAGTAACATTTATTTTTTAGTTTTTCCCAAGGTCAGCTGCAGATTTGCCATATCTTTTTTCCCATTGTGTAGAAGACAGCTTGAAAATAACCTAGTGTTTTGTTTTCTTCTTTGGGTGTAGTATACAAGGTGCTACTTCAGAGGTCAGGGAATAGCAAATTTTCTAGCTTCTGCTGCAGAGAGCGAGCTTAAGGGCACAACAGCTTCTGTTTAGCTTTCACTTAAACAGTGTTACCCTATTTATATCTTTCTAAAAAAATCTGGGTGATAGAGCTGTAAATTGTGCAGATTGTGGATTGTGTAGATTGTCTGGTGTTTTCAGTGTAGAAAATTCTAGTGAATCTTGTTTTAGCAGCTATCAGATGCAAGAGCTGGTTCACTCGGCTGAGAGCAAAGTACAGTTGGCTCTGCAAGATGCTGAAAACTGCAGTAAGAATTAGGGGCACCAAGCACTTCATGAGCTGGTTCTGTTGTGGTAAAGTGTTTAAAAATGAAGCAAAACTGTTTACAGTTTCCCCGTGTTTGGGGAAAATAATGTATAGAATTATCCAATTTTTAGAGTAACTGTAAAAGCATAATTAAACAACGAGAGAACCTGTAGAGCTGCTTAACACATTTCTCAGTCGGCCCTTAGAGAAGGGCATCTTGGTCCCACAGACCAGACACAAGGAAAATCACTGTTGCACAAGTGAGGCTACTTGTGTTCTGACATCTTGCAGACTTTTCCGAACTTCGTTACATACATAAAAAAAATTAGACAATACTATTTAAAATACAAAATGTACTTTTAAAATTCTTAAAATGTTAAAAAAGAAAATATCTAGAAGCAGTAATTATTGCAACTATAGGTTAGAACTTACTGTTATCTTCCTACAATACAACATAACAATATAACTTACAGATTATTAAGACATTTCTTTCTAATTTAAACTAGGTCTTTTGAATTGTATTATGAAGACAGAGCTGTTGTTCCTAAGTTTGTTTGGTGAAAGATTGTCACTAAGCAAGAAGTGTGCTATGCATGCATTTGTAAGTCTCATTGCAAGAGAATCTTAAGTAAGGTGGATATAATCATTGCATCCTCAAATTAAAAAAAAAAAAATAAATAATTGTATTTGCATGAGTTTGGGGTCATGCAAAAAAACCTCAATGACAGTAAGCTATGTAATGTGTTTTGGTTTGGGTTTGTTGTTTGGGGGTTTTTTTTTTCTAGTTCTGATGTAGGAACAGGAAACTGCTTGATATTTTGACAGTAGTAATTGTCACAATTCAGGAATGCTTTGTCTTGAGAGATATTGTATTTAAACATACTCCCTAACTGGATAATTGTTCCTCATCAAAAAGATTTGAAATAGGAAGATGATGGGGATTATTAGTATCAGTTCTGAACATGGATTGATAGAACAATACCTTAAAAGAAAAACTGCACAGCTAACTGATGACCTTTGTTTTCAATTTATGTGATATACTTTTTTGTGGTCTTGTTTGTGAAAATAGTTACATTAATAATTCTCAATGCCTCCTGTTTGGATTGTAGAGGTTGGAGACCTGAGGGAGCTGCAAACACTGGACATTTCAACAAATCGTTTGATAACGTTACCTGAAAGGCTGCATATGTGCCTTTCGCTGCAGTACTTGACTGCAGACCGAAACCACCTGTGGTATGTTCCCCGCCACCTGTGCCAACTACCAAGCCTCAATGAGCTCTCCATGGCTGGAAACCGCCTTGCATTTTTGCCACTTGGTGAGTCACCACCGTCATTGGTCTGGGGGGTGGGTCAGAGAAGAGACAGGAAAACAAACTTTCTGTGCCAAAAAAAACAACCAAAAAAAAAACCACCCAACAAAATAACAAACGCAACAAGTTATTTTCTTTGGTGGTCCCTACAAACTGTTTATGGAGTTGTCACAGTGATCATATTGATGGAAAATATGTTAATAAAGAAAAAAAAAGGCAGGTTAAGGTTTCATGTCTGTTTTAAAGCAATAGGTCGGGTATCAAATTTGCTTTATTTTTAGCTAACTGAGGAGGGGGGGAAGTTTAAATGATGTTGTGTTTAAATATAGCACTATGTAATCTGAGTTCCACCACTTTAGGTAATGATCTGTTTCTGTTTGGATCTGATGATTTAACTAAGATTCTTCAGCTAGGGTTTAAAACTTGCTCTGGAATCCCAGTAACACCACATTAATTATTTTTCATCATTAGGAACGACAGTACTGCATAATCTAGCAAAGGTTTAGTTTGTGCTGTGCATAGGCATCCATCAAAACTTCCACGGTAGTAGCCCAGGAAAGAATTTATCTGCCTTTTTCTCAACCCTTTCAAAGTTTGGAAGTGTCGAAGCAGGCCTTCAAGAGTAAGAGGTGCAGTCAGCGTGCGGTGGTTTGTTGTGGGAAGGAGTTTTGTTGTCAGTAAGTGCGGACTGTATAGTCTGTCTGTGAAAAGCAAGTCCTCTTCCCTGTGTTTGTTACTTTTTAGCCCTGCCACGAGCTCATCTCTGCTGAAATATAGACACACGTGCAGGTCTGTCATGTCATTTGAATAGCCGTTAATAGTTTTTCTAGAATACAGTCAGAGTTTGGTGTTAATTAGGTGCAGATGAAGTTACGATAATCACATTGAAAAGAAGCTGAAAATTGAGGTGGCTAAAAATGAGATAATTTCTAAATTAATTACACTGCATACATTTAACTTAATTTTTTCATTGCTAGTAATTTAGTCTTTAAAGAATTTTATGATCTTTTTTATTTTCATAGCACTTTAGTTTATATTACTGCAAAGTAAGTGCAAATACTGTCTCCAGACGTAGTGTTTTAGTTACGTCCCAACATATGTCATTATATAAATGAGAAAATGTGTTCCAGGATGCATCATCCAGATTCCACAGTACTAACTAAAACAAGCAAAATCATTTCCCCTGTTTTGGCAAATATTTCTAACTCCATTTCATGAGACAGGAAGTTGAATCTTTTTAATTTTGCAAAAATAAGATGCTGTTCAGTAAGATGAGATGTGAAATATTAAAGGGTAGCAGTTTTTGCTACTTTTGTGCTAGTAGCTTATCTGCGAGTGAGCTATAACCTGGATGAGCCATAGATCTGCTGAAGTGTTTTAAGTTCAAAAGGAGGAAATAAATATCTAATATAATGACACACCTTCTTTTTTCTTTATTTTTAGACTCAAACTCAAAACATTCAAAAGGAACTTTTAAAATAATGGGAAACATCAAAGACTGTCAATTGACCTTGTTCAGTAGTTCTTAATAGTGACTCACTGGTGAACATTTGGAGATAATTTGCTGTCTGTGGATATGAAACTGAATCATAAATCCTAGAGTTCAGAGGAAAAGCAGCACAGTATAAATGTAAATGTTTAATCCTTCGTCTGAAGAATCAGAGGGCTTCAGAGTGGTCAAGATGTGATGAAATAAAGTAGAAGAGAGAGTTAGTGCATTGAAAAGCAAAAAGATTAAATCTATCTTCTGTTGTATGGGAAAATGTTTTTCTTGGGGTATTACTGAAGTTAAGGTGTAATTGTAGCATTATTTCTGCTAGCTGCACATGTTGGCTAATGGTTTTTTTGTGTGTATTCTTACATCCAACTTCACTTTACTAGTTAATGACTGAATAAGGACATTAACAGCTAAAGATACTGTAGAAATATCTACAAGTGATATTCAAGCAAGAATTTTAAAACAATATTTTTCAACTAGAGAGCTGAGTTGAAAAGCAGACGATTTCATCTCCTGGCAGAATGTGGTGGTTTTTCTCTTATTAGACATATCCATGCTAGAAGAAAATATGTTTGGAACATATTGCTTAATGCTTCTTAATGTGTGATTTACTTTATTTCGTATGGTGGTTGACATCTACTATGCCAAGGAATCCATTCTTCCTCATCTAAGTATGTCCCTTGTAGCTGCCAGTAGAGCCTCTTGTTAAGTGTTAGAGAAATCTAGGAACAGGAAAATGCAGATTGATAGGTGTAAGATTTATTTCAGCAGTAGCACAGTACTTTCACAGCACTGCTGCATAGGTACTATGTAGCTTTTTGTCCTGTACATTCTTTTAAGTTTGTGGGCGCATGTGTCTTAAAGTGTAACAGTATTAATCAGTTTTACAAAACAAAATAAAAAGACATGATCCCACTCTCTGACTTTCAGAACTGGTACATAAATAAGCAGATGGGTAAACAATAATGAATTAGTCATTTGTTCTGCAGAATACACTTAATTCTTGGATATGCCAGTATTTTTTAGCTGTTCAATATTTGAAGAAACAAGACTGTGTGGAGCTGAGCCCTTGGTCCTTCCTAATAAATTTTATTTTTAAAAAAAAGCCCAAATTGTATGTGTAAGTTGAACTGTAAACTGCATCCTGGACAGTCCTATTATTGTAAGGGTAACTTTCATGCTCCCTTAATTAAATAGCCTTAGGAATTCTGTTCTTGAATGGCAGGTGGAATTACCGATCGTTTTATATCAATCTACTTACAATATAAATTATCCTTTGGCAGAAATTTCACTTGAAAATTTTACCATTAGCAAATGCTTCAATGCCTGAAAACAAATTCCATTGCAAGCAGAAATTTGAATCTGATGACACTGCAAAAATAAAAATGATTTCTGTAATAAAGTGCAAATATAATTAAAATAGGCCATAAATTCTCAAGTGTACTGGCAGTACAGGGGATGTTACGACAGCAAATATTCAGTGTTATATCACTTTATTGAGGGTTTATGTGCACCTTTTGTTTAGAAAATGGGTCTAGTAATTATCAGTGTACAGTAAACAGAGGTCTTATTCTAACTCAGTATATGCTGCTTTTGTGTCCTTGCCCTCACAGTATGGTTAAAAGAGCATCAGTGCAGACACACAAGAGCTTTTGTTCCATCTTCAGCCATGTGGAATGCATATGCCAGGGCCCTGAGGTTGAAAAAAAAAAAAAAGGGGGGGGGGGGGAGAGAAAAAAAATAAAATGAAAAAAATAGAATTGGGGTTTGTTCAGGACTCATGGCATTTGGTCATTTCTGGGAGAAAGGTCTTTGATCTGGGAGCCTGGAAGGAGGAAAGTGGAAATGTTTTAGACACAGTACAGTGCTTGCAAAAGCCACATGAAAACCTTCTTTGTAGCTTTAGCCTTTTCATGGGTGGACAGCTTCCTTATTTTACAAAGTTCTTCAGAAGCGTGTTTTTTAGAGAACTTTTAACAATATTTGTTGACTGATATAAGACATAAAAATTAATGTGGATGGGATATAAAGAGCTTTTTAAAGTGATGATTTATTTAAATTTAAACTTTATGGATAGTGTTTGAAACTGGAAAAAAATCTTTTGGGGACTAGAAGATGCTTGGTTATTTAATGTAACGAAACTATATCAAAGGAACATTTATAGTTACAGGCTATTTGGCTTTGGCTATTGAATTTTTCCCACTGAGATATTTTGTCTAACATCCAAAAATTTGCTTTAATTACCTAGGAAATGCAGTCAACTCAGAACTTAGAATCTAAACATAGCATAAGATAAAGACAGAGGGAAGAGATGAGATGCAGCCTAACTCCCCCCTCAATGCATATGAAAAGAACAGCTTTAGGGCTTTTTTTGACTTGCCTGATTTTCAGTCCATTTGCATACATCTGTGTAGAAATGAACAAGATGAGCCTCTCTTAAAAATTTTCTTCCATTCTCTACATTAATAAGTTAAACAGTAGTACATTCAAGCTACCCCAGCAACCCATAGTTTTCTGCTCCTCTTAGTGTAATTGGCTTCTGCAACATGAGGCAATATGCTCTAAGCATTAGGTGTGCCCTGCACGTGCTATCTGCTTTAAACTTTATTGGCTGATTCTTTTCCAGCCTTACAATATTTTATGGTGTTATAGTGCCTCGGTATTACGATGTTTTTATTCATTGTAGGATAACAATGTTTTTGTTTCATCTAAAAATATCCCAGAACTTTACTAAACTATTTTCAGCCCTGCAATACTGAGCCAAAGTAAATCGTCTTTTTGAGGTGTTAGTTCATAATGATGCACAGCAGCATCTCACAGCAGTGCCTATCAGTCAGCAGAGATATTGGTACTTGCTTCTTTGGGCAGGACAGTTGATGGATGCAGCAGGTAGCTCTGCAAACTCGACTGTCTTTGGGACAGGGTCAAAGAAGCATGTGATGGTTGAACATGTTCCCTGATGTCCAGTGACTCGAGTTTGAACAAAGCCCAGATTTTGGTCTCTGAAACCTCCATGGACTGTTGCAGGGCAAGGGCCTGTATTAAAAAAAAACAAAACAAAACAAAAAAACTGAAACAAACAACAAACCCTCAGTTTTTCTATGTTAACATTTTTATTTCAGAAAAGCAGTCTATTTAGTTTTCTGTTGGTATCATCGCTTGTTCTTTATATCAAAGATCTGATAATGTGACATCCTCTGAAGCTTTTCCTCAGTGTGAGCTTTTAAGGTTTCTGGTGCGTACAGCTGCCATTCAAGTGGGTGACAGCTGAAGACATTCAGTATATTTTAAGATGGCCAAACGTTCGGGGGGGATCACTCAAAATATTGTTTGGCTTATCTGCACTAAGTGGTGTCCAGAGCTCTTGTGTACAATAAAACTATTCAATAATAAAGAAGGGATTGTATTACCTATTGTCATAGTGGGGAATGATAAGTCATCATTATTCCAAATAGAATTTCTGAATAGAAATATTATGGAAATTGTTTTAATTTTTGTTCTGTTCTTGGCCATGATTACAAAAGGGACAGCAGCTATGCTAATTTCTATGGCTATCCTCATCTTTATGCCAACCGAGGTAATTGACAGTTGATAAAGATGGAAATTCAGAAATAGTCAATATTAGTATCATCTTGCAATGTGGCTGATTCAGCCAAATGCTTGTTTATCTTGCTTAGTTTCTGTAACATACTCATAAAAGTTTAAGAAGTTGAAAGGCATAGAGGTTTTTTTTTTTTCGTAATGCAATTCACCTGGGTTGCAGCTATCCCTTCCCAGGCAGGGAGGCTTTCAAACATTGTCCGCTTGGTTTGTGCTTTGTATTAAACACATATATCATTACCTAACCTAGTATCTTGGAACAGTGTAGGAGCTACAGATGCAATGGCCTGCCCAGATGATCCTACGTTTCAGCTTTCCTGCCAGTTCAAAACTCTTTTAAAAGACTACTCTTTTTAGCTCACTATTTGGGTTGCCTTTTTAAATGTCTCACGTTAGCATGTTTTTCACTTCTTTTGATAGCAGACAGTTTTACCACTGACTAGGTCTTGCTGATAAGCAAAATTCTTGTTTCCAAGAATTATTCCTAGAAGCCTAAATTTTCCCATTTAATTTTGCTCCATTTTCCCACTTCAATTTTCTAAACAAAATAAAACTGTTCCCTACCTATATGCTCCTATCTGGAAGTATGTTAATGTATTTCTGGTCCATGAAGGTATTGTTTAAACATGCTGTACTTGCTTCTTTGACTGCCAGCTATGAATATCTTAACAGAAATAATGTAAGCAGCATACCTTCAGATGTATTGATCACTTGCAGCCACAACTTCTGTTGTATAATATTCTGCAGTTTAATGCTTGTGTATTTTCTTGTGTTCTGTAATTTACTGCATCACACAGACTTCTTTCTGAATGATTACTGGTTGGTTTTGGTTATGGCTAATGTAATCAAACAAGTACCTCTTCTTGGAGAAAAAGAGTGGGACAGACCACATTCTTGTTTCTCTTTACCACTTTACCAAAGATAGTGAAGCTGTGATTTCAGTGACATGAGGCCAGTTAATGAGAGCAGGTTTGACCTTATGAACTTGAAGTATGCGCTGTAGATTTGAAATCAGTTGTCCCTTTGCTCCTTCAAACTGACTTTGGAGTTTATCAATGATAAAATTTAATTATTTATAATGGGATTTTCAGAGCTACTGAAAAGGAGTTTTGTTTTAGTAGTTTTAAATGCTATTTTCTAAACAGCTTTTCAGCTCATCCATAATAAAACCATTGGCTGAAATTTTACGACTGAGTAGTACTAATTTATGTTTGCTTACATTGAGTCTGATTAGCTTATTTATAATTAAAGAGAATTGCTTTGCTTATAATTGTCACTATGTCATCCCTTCTCACCCTGACTTTTCTTGTTTTCTAAACCCAGATTTAGGTCGTTCTCGGGAGCTACAATACGTTTATGTGGATAACAATATTCATCTGAAAGGCCTCCCATCTTATTTGTATAATAAAGTCATTGGCTGTAGTGGGTAGGTATGAATTAATTCAGATGTCTTGCATACCCGTTCCTTACACAATTTCTCATAAGTATCTTCCTGCATGATATAACTGATATTTTGTGTGTGTGTGTGTATGTGTGTGTGTGTTATTGATTCAGAGCTGATGTTACTTTGAGGGCATTACTGCAGCTCCCAGTTCTATTTTATTTTTGTAATAAATCTTCTGTGTTAATTGCTGACTTTTAATATTTTAGTATTAAGCCGTCACAGACAGTACAGTTATTCTGAAGGAATTTGTAATGAACGATAACGTAAGGCCTAAAGCTGAATCCTAGCTGCATTTAAACGTTGGCCAAAAATGTAGGCTTCACAGAATTTCTGGAACTAAAGAATGAACAAAATATTTTTTAATGTGTTGGAGCAAATATCTAGTTCATAAGTTCTCATATTTCTGTAAGTTATGGGCCATAACATATATATTGGAATGTCACATGCAGCTCCTTGACTCATTTTACATCCCAGTATCAGCTTCTTGTAGGTCTTGGTACCTACTGACTAAAATAAGTAACTTTTTTTAGGAATTATGGATTGACAGGTATATTTTTACACATGGATTTTAAAAATGTCCTAAGCTGTCTCATGTTTGTGGTTAGGATGTGAGAAAAAAGTGGTCTGTCTAGGACACTAGCTTAATTCTTTCTGCACTGACACTAGCATAAATTAGGATCAGCACCACTGATGAATGGAGCCTTACTGGTGTACAACTGATCAGAAGAGGATTGTCCCCATTACCATCTAATTATAAATTTTTGGTATGCTCACTCTCAGCAAATCTTGCATTCACTATAAATTCCCTCTCTACAGCCTGTGCTCTACTGCAATATGCGAGATGCTGAGTCTTGGCATTTTAGGTTTTTTCTAATATTCCCGTGTCAGCTGGTTGTATGATATTTAAATACTTGCAGTTGGATTATAATTCTGCTGAACTGTGTGCAGTCTCAAGCTTCTACTAATTTTGCTTTTCAGGAAAAATAATTTCTAGCCTTTGTTCTTTCAGAACTGATTGTAAATTGTCAGACAGACATTAAATTGACCCTAAAGGTAATTGAACTGTATTGATTGTGACCAAAAACACTAGTGACAATGCAGGAAATGTTCCAACAAGTTTGGTCCAACTGTCTTGCCTATTTCAGGTGAATTTAAACAACCATGTTTTTATATTTTTTTTTAATG
This sequence comes from Sagittarius serpentarius, assembly GCA_034782735.1. Lineage (NCBI taxonomy): Eukaryota > Metazoa > Chordata > Aves > Accipitriformes > Sagittariidae > Sagittarius > Sagittarius serpentarius. The sequence goes on from JAVKLA010000002.1 coordinate 19,745,871, forward strand.
TTTTAAGTCCTTATTTTATCTCAGTCAAAACAATTTTATCTTTGCACTGACCTGTTGTGAATATATTACCAGTTCTTTTTGCTGTTATTACATGTACACTGCTGGTGAGGCTAGCTGCTAGTATCTCTGATGGACAGTAGTATAAATCTAGTATAGAAGAGACCAAAAAATTTGCAAGTGTTGCAATGAAATAATTCTTGTAATGCTTCTGTGGAATAAAAAAAGTAATAATTTTTTAACTTACGAATAAAAAGACATTATTTTTAGTACGCAAAATAATATTTGTATTTGTGTACCAAACAGATACTTGTCTTTTAGGGACATGGTTTAGTGGGGGAGTTGTCAGTGCTAGGTTAACGATTGGACTAGATGATCTTATAGGTCTTTCCCAATCTAGGCAATCCTATGATTCTATGATTTATGTTATGAAGCCATCTTGAAACATCATAGCTTATTTTTAAGGAAAATTTTCAACACAGGAAAATCACTTATATATTATTAAGTAATCAAAGGTTTTATTTGATAATGTGCTGAGTGACACATGTAATAATGCTCATGTGAAGAATTTCTGTCTTCTTTCCAAGAAAGCATTAGTAACCGATGGAAGGTTTTTATGGGTCAGGCGAGAGTTGAAGATCCAGGCTTTAGTGCTCTGTCTGGTCATCCACTGGAGAATAAAATCTGACATGCTGCTGTTACTAACATAAAGCTAGATTTCTGAAAATAGAATATAAATTGCATTGTGTAAGTAATGAATCTCTGTCTGGGAATCCTGTAGTCAGACTGACTGAAAAAGTCTTTTATGTAAGAGGTGATGATCTCAGCACTCAAAATAAATTTTGATCTTATTTTTTGCAGATTGGATTTCATAGTCTCCAGCTAGGTATCTGTCAGTCTTGTTGAAGGCAGCCAATAGGTGGTCACAGCTTTTTTCCCCCAGTTATTTATTCACCAGGGTTCTTCTGCAGCTCTGTTTCTTCCAGCTAGTTAGACCATCATCTGTTCCACTTCTTAACCTACATGGGTTTTGTGTGGGTTTTTTTTAATTCTTTGTTCTTGCACCCAGTATTACACATAGGTTGAGATTCATTCCCTAATTCACCCTGATTTAAGGGTGTATATATCTTAGATTATTCTTCTTGATGATCTGTTTTTGTTGTTTACTTTGGTTTTCAGTGTTGTGGTCTGGCATTAATAGCGTCACCCTTTATATAAAATAGGCCAAATGGCCCAGCTCTGAACTGCAGAAACTGTAGTGAGTTTATGGGTGTGTCTTCTAGTTAGGTTGGTAAGGGGTTAATCAGCTTGAAAATACAACATTCTAGATTTTTGTTGTGATAGCTAGCTCATTGGGTATGGATTGCTGGGGAATGGATTGCTGGAATATTGGATCTCTGAATTCCCAATTATATTTTAACCTTATTAATGGTTTGTAGGAAAGTATTAAATATTTAATAAAGAGGCTTGCTCACTTGCTGTTTGCTGCTGCTCTCTTTTGCTTGATTCTCTGGGCTGTTTTTCCTTTAATCAGAAGAGATGAGATTCTTTGTTGTCAGAGAAGTACTATGAGATTTCTTTCACGTCTGATAAGGTCGAGTGTAGTTACCTCAGTTTTAGGTCCAATATCTGGGAAGGCTGACAAATTTGTGTTTCTGTTCCATTTGTTAGGACTGGCCCTAACAAGTTGCTCTTGGCTTCAAATTTAAGTTGTCATAAACAATTCCGATTCCCCTGTTGACTTCCCCAACCTCTTAGTAGAATTTTCCTATGCGTGTCTCTTTGGTATGATAGCTTGCAACAGGGATCATGTAAAGTGTTATTATTTTTACTACAAGCTAAGTTTCTCTCTTTGGATCCAAATAACCTTCCTTTTCCTTGTATGATTTGGGAAGGACGAGGCTAGTAGACATACTAGGGTATCTCCTGGCTACAGCTTAGGCTGTTATTTTTATTTTTCCTTCATCTACACCTCCATACCCTCCAGGGGAACTTTGTGGATGGGGAAAAGTATAGTACAGAATCATACAGCGGCACTTAAATATTTTTTGGTGGCTGTAGTTTGCCTCACACTGCAGTTGAGAAATCTATTACCATTCTGAACTGGTTGATCAAAGACACGAAGCCAACTGTTAGGTATGAAACTGCTCCCGTATTTAAAATATTTAATAATAATGGCATTCAGAGGGTAAAAGAGATTAGCGTGTTGGTACAGTAAGGGACACATAGGGCACTTGGTTTACCTTCTTGTGATTGTGTTGTCATTTCTGCAGCTTTTGAATGTTACGTGATGAGTAAAGACCTCCAGATGTGCCATGAGTAGCACGTCACAAAAGGTGATAATTTATAGAAAATGTGTGTCAACGTAGAATTGTAGAATAGTTTGAGTTGGAAGGGACCTTTAAAGGTCATCTAGTCCAACCCCAACATGTATTGCACTCTGCAAGGAATCCTTGAAGGGTGCTGCACTGAACAACAGTATCAGGCATACTTTGGGTTGGTCATCTGGGTTTCCCCATAAAGTTACTTTTTTTTTTTTTTTTTTTTTCCCTAACCACTTTCTAAATGTCTTCTGTCCTTCTAGTTGTGGTTCTCCAATTCAAGTTTCAGAGGTGAAACTGCTCTCTTTTTCATCGGGCCAGTTAACTGTGTTCCTGCCAGCAGAGGTGAAATCCATAGGGACAGAAACAGATCATGTGCTGCCTTTGCAAGAACTGGCCATGAGGACCCTCTATAACACCTACTACAGGTTTTTAAAAGGTATGAAATTTCTGCGTACTTCAGATTACAGAAAGAGTAGAAGTCCTTTTCTGGCGGTGATGGGAACATTTCAAATAGCTTTTCAAAGAGCTGGGCAAGGATTAATATTTTAAAAGATTTATTTAATCAAATTATGTTTGAAATGCTGTATTAGAACCAAAATGTCCAATATCAAAAAACAGAGATCTAAAGACTTACTTCTAAGGTCGAGTGGTGCTTACAAATGGTTTCTTTCTTGAGGACTGTATAAAGAAGGATGCTTTTTGCAGGAGAAACTCTTTAATGGAAATAGGAGATGAGAAATACAGTTCCTGAGGCAAGATTAGATGCATCAGCCAACAATGCAACTTCTTGCCAGGCAGAACACTCCTAAACTGGCAGACTTGTTATACATAAGGGAAAAGAAATGCTAGCAGCCCTTGGCCATTTCAGTACAGCGTGACAGCTGAGCTGTTTTAGTTCTGCCCCAATTCAGACTCTTTGCTGTAAAGTGGCCCTTGGCTCATCTGGTTATGCGTCGTGCAATCACATGAGTTAGCAATATCTGATGATAACCTGCAGATTCAGATTTTGTCAGATTTAGATGTATTGTGACTCCTCCCTATTCACGGCATCTTGGAAATACATCAGTTTCAGAGGTGAAAGTAGAAATCAGAAGGGTGGAGAGTTATAATGGAAAGGCTAGAGGGTTTATGATAAGGGATCACTTGTACCATGGCCGCTGGAGTAAATCGTAACTGCTGAACTATGCTTTGCCAGGAAACGTGGACCAGGAGGTCTGCAGCAAATATGCTTAAAGAAGCTTCATGTTGAGGGGTGGAATAGCCGTACAAGCCTGCGTTTATAGGAAACGGTACTGCTTTGTGGAGAGTGTATTTACTGATATAAACATATTAATTGACACACTTGTGGTTCTGTATTTTTTTTTCTATTTCTGTATATGGTGGGGAGAGGGGACGTTTTTAATTGCTTAGTATCAGGATATCAGCTGCACCAAAATTACACAATGAAGAAAGCTATTTCATTTTGATTTGCAAAAGTCTAGTCTTTGAAAAGGAGTTTGAGAACATCAGGTACAAGATCTTTTAAATCACCAGTAACTACTTTTCTTTGTGACTTGCACAATAATTTCTGGAATATGATTCTGTGAATGTGGTTTCTGAAGATGCTGGTGAAGTTTGGTTTGGGAATAGCAAGATAGCATTGCAAAATCAGTTTAAGAAATGGTTTGTAGATGGTTTATACAAGGCTGTGAGGATTATATCTAGTTGCAGCCAAGGTGCAGAACCTGAAAAAGATGGTGAAACTTTTTTTCTAACAATCTTGCTTACTTCTAGTTTGCTACACTGTACTACGTAGTCTTTTTATATATTTATATATACATGAACACACACACATATATATCTCTCTCTCTCTTATTCTGAGTTACCTTATTAAAGACTACGTGCATTACCTCTGGTGACACCCACATTTCAGTGACGCAGGAGTAATGCATAGTTCTGACAGGTGTAAGATAATGGTGTGGTGAGGAAGCAGGTAGCACATATGATTAAAGTAGCAGACTTGATCTATCGCTGCCTTAAACTTGCGGTTTCAAGGGTGCTGTTAAATACTTGGTGGCTGCTACGTAAGTATGACAGAAGTGACTGGACTGCTTTTTCTCCATCTTTGCTTGGCTACAGAATGTGACCTTTTCTTTCTGATGCAAACGTACTGTTCATCATGCTTGTCATCTCAATTGAGGCTGGTACATTGTGTATGGGGTTAAACCTTAGTGTTTGAAAGCTGAAACTATTGTGATATTGCAAAACTGATTTATCAGGTACTGCATCTTGTCTTGATTACTCAGCATCTAAACGCATTCACCTGTCTTGGCTGTCTCAGTTTCTAGGTGGAGATTAGGATGTTGGTTTTAATTTATAAAATACTACATGGCTTGGGCCAAGCCTGAGAAAATGATTGCTTTTTCCCATTAAATGACCCTGGAGTCCCTTTTGGTGAAAATGATGGCATCCTGTAAATTGTGGGGGCACACCTAAGAGATTGTGAATGTACTGATCTTTTTAGAGGGGTCTCTTTGGTTGGACCTGTGAGAATTATGCTGGGCTGGATTGTATTTCAAGTAATTCTAAATATTTCAGATCCCTTTTTGCTGATGGTGGAGTTTGGGCTTTTTAGTGAACGTAGCTATCCTGCTGGATTGGTTGCTGAAATATTTCAGTAAAATACTACTGATGTCCTTTTCAGAATTTTGTATTGTTATTAATTACTAAACACCTGTCTAGATCATCTTTGTTTCTAAAAATGCTTTATGATGTATTACTGGTTTTTATTATTTGCTTGAGTTATAATATTTCCACCTAGGTATTTAGGCCCATTTAATCTTATGCCCACAGATGGTAAGCTTATACATTTAACTTTTTGAGCTTATACATGGAAAGCACCATGTGCTTCACCCTAATTGTGGTTCTTTTGACAAAGTCTTAAGAGTGTGAGACAGCTGATTTTCTGAATTGTTCATGGATCATGCTTGTTGTGTTTGACTTTATCATGCAATTGTTTTGTTACAAGCCTCTTTTGTTTCTTTTCTTCTCTAGATTTGAACTTTCTGACTCCAATCTCCCTACCCAAAAGCCTCTTGGAATTGCTGCACTGTCCCTTGGGACATTGCCACCGCTGCAGTCAGCCTATGTTTACCATTGTCTACCCAAAGCTCTTTCCCTTGAGGGAAACTCCAATGGCAGGATTGCATCAAGGGTAATTATACAGGAAATTATGCTGGGGTTTCATTTAGGAAAAGAAACACCTTATGGAACAAAACATATTCTTAAGGTTTGTTTTTTTTTTAACTTAGCAGCCTTTCAGATCTAAAGCCCCTGTCCTATGATTGCGTATAAAAGTTGACAAATCTTACAAGACAACCAGCATACAGCTGTGTTGTGGTTTAACCCCATCTGGCAGCTAAGGACCACACAGCTGCTTGCTCACTCCTGCTGTGGCAGGATAGGGGAGAGAATCAAAAGAATTAAAGTGAGAACTGGTGGGCTGAGATAAAGACAATTTAATAGGGAAGGCAAAAGCCACATGCTCAAGCAAAGCAAAACAAGGAATTCATTCACTACTTCCCATCGGCAGACAGGTGTTCAGCCATCTTCAGGAAGGCAGGGTTCCATCATGCATAATGGTTACTTGGGAAGACAAATGCCATCACTCCAAACGTCGCCCCCCTTCCTCCTTCTTCCCCCAGCTTTATATGCTGAGCATGACATCGTATGGTATGGGATATCTCATTTGTCAGTTTGGGGTCAGCTGTTCTAGCTGTGTCCCTTCCCAGCTTCTTGTGCACCGCCAGTCTACTTACTGGTGGGGCGGTGTGAGAAGCAGAAAAGGCCTTGAGTCTGTGTAAGCACTGCTCTGTGTAAGCAGTAACTATAACGTCCCTGTGTTATCAACAGTGTTTTCAGCACAAATCCAAAACACAGCCCTGTGCTAGCTACTATGAAGAAAATTAACTCTATCACAGCCAAAACCAGCACATGCTGTTAGACTGTTTAACAAGGGCTATCACACTTGCCTCTTTCAGCCTGCTGTAAGATAGTGAAGGGTTTTGATATGATAGGATTGACTCGTTTGTGGTAGTGCAGCACATGCATGGTACTTTCGTGTCTTGGGAAGGAAACACTACCTAACACCAATATTTCCCCTAATGGTCTCAACCCCAGCTTGAGGAGAATGCCACGGCCAAATGAAAGTGCTGTAGGATTAAAGGCAGAAAAGAAGCTCTAAAGCCAGAGGTTAATTAAAATGTTCTGCAGTAAAATACTCTTGTTTTTCTTTCCATGCTAATTAACTCGAGATGTGCTCTGGAAACATTCTGCATTGTAACATACATTTCGTAGCAATACATCTTTTCAAAAATATTTCAGTTTTTATGGTTGTAGCAGTTGTGAGTATGTCTGCAGGATTCACAAGTCCAGTAGACAAGCCTACACAGACTTCCTGACTTGCTGGACAGTACAGTCATAGAAGGGACTCAAAACTGGGATATAGTTCAGGGAATAGTGCCCTCATGTAGATAAAGATTTATAATACCTTTAAGGTGAGCACTGATAGTTTTGCAGTGATTCTTTCCCTAATGTATTAGTCTGAGCTCATACTGTAGCCCACCATGAGCCATAATATCAACAAATCCACTTCCTGCAATGGAAAAGTATCATCAGAAGAATTTCAACTGGTTCTGCTTGGACAAAACTGCAGTACCGTTTGAAACCTAACGAAGGAGGGAGGTTTAAAGAAAAGTCGCTTGGAGTTAAGCAAATGTGATGCTCAGGTTCTTTTTAGAGAATTCCTGTCAAGCCATTAGTTACAAAGCATCTGATTAAAGGTGAGGAGCAGAAAAGAAAGGTGCTTTAAAAAGGAATGTTTCTGAAATTACTGGTTGGTATATATAATGCACAAGAATGCCACTTCTTTTCCTGCTGAAATCCATTGACTTGATAGTTCCATAAAAATAAGACACTGCTTTTCAATAGGAAGATCTTTAAGAAAAAAAAAAGAGACTAATTGGTGATGCAGGTTGATGGTACCTATTTTCCACAGCTGTTTTGCAGGTTATTTTGCTGTGAGTTTGTGGCATAAGAGGTATCTGATTTGTAAGCAAGTCAACTTTATGAAATGAAAACAACTTATGTATGCCAAATCTGGACAGCAGCCAGAAGGCTGCATAAATGCTGTTTTGGAAAAGTCATCTTTCTTAGAAAGACCTGATTGTAGAGATTGCATACTTCAACTTGCCATTCTGTTACACGTAAGTCGTCGTATGTTGAAATTCAATGGATTTCACATTGAGTAAAATAAATTGCTTCCACATTACAGTCATTATGTTCAGGGTGGCATAAGAGGTTATAATCATGCTATGAAGTATTTCTTTCAAGCATTGAACTCCATTAGAATGGTATAATTTTCTAAGAAAGTGATGGAAAACTACTTGCTGGTCACTAAATCCTTGTATTATCTGAAATAATCCAACAATGGGAGAGTTTGGACTAGAGTAGAGAGCTCTACTTTCAAATTAATTGCTAAGTGTTGTTCATTGTAGGACTTGTATGAGATGATAGACATATAAGTAGACACCTTTAGGAATTATTAAAGTTAAGACTCAACAAAAACATACTTTAAGGCTATTTTGGAGGAACACTGTATTAACATTCTAAAATATATTAACTGAAAATATTTATTTCTGTATGGTTTTCACTTGTTTAAAAAATTTTACATTCCTTCCCTTAGACAAGAATGTACTGTGTTCTGCAAAATGCTGTAATGAACAGTCTTAAGTAGCTGACATTTGATGCAAATCCACAGAAAATGAGATTTAAACAGGGTAGCCTGTCATCCTTATCTCTGTAGGTCGTGCACTTGACAGGGTAAGATTATGTGGAATTGTAGAGGTGTGATAGCTGGTTTAGAAGGATGTGAAGGACAGGGTTTCTGTTCTAAAGAGCTTACAGTGACCATGAAAACACACGGGGTAGGGATCCTGAACGTTTGAACAGCACTGATTAGCACATGCCACATGCATGCCAGTAACTTCTGTCTGCATTTCCGTATCACATTCTGTATCCTCTTATAGGAAAGGATAGTTAAGTGTTGAACTGGATTTCTGTATCTGAAAAAGCATAGATGACATGAGCACTGGGTGAAGTGTGGTTTCTGGGTTAGTAAAAAACGGATCCTAACATTTGTAAAGCAGATATCTAGGTCTCTGCCAGGATGGAGGCAGGAGAAGGGTCACAGTGAGCCCAGCGAGGCTAGTATCAGGCTTTCATGTCGCCACCCCTGCTGTAGTACCTGGCACAATGTGACAGCACTGTCTGTCGATCGTCCTTTCTGAAGGTCTGGGCCCAGTTTGTTCACTTGGCTGAACAAAAGGAGGATGCTGGACTTCAGTTATTTCATGCCTACAAGCAGTAATTTAAGAAACACATGAGCAAAGCTGAAGCAAAGAATTACCCGGCTATTTTCTTTTTAGCTGTTAAAACCTACTGGCTGTAACACTCAGCCACACCCTCCACAGAAAGAAAAACCACATGCTGCTGCTTTAAGCTGAATACATAAGAAACCAGGAAGGTTTTTGAGAAACCCCTGCAGTGTTTCCCTGCCTTTGTATCAGGCACTCATATAGAGCAAGTGAACCTTCTTTTTCTCAAGCGCTGAGATTGGCTAATCCTGTATTTTACAAACCAGCATATTGTCTGCTGTGGAATGGGGCCAGGAGCTTTAATCTTAACTGACAACTGTTCCCCCCCTTATTTTTTTTTTCTAGGAGGACAACTGTTAGTTTTGTGGCATACTGCTGCTCCACCCAGTGTCTGCAGACTTTTGACCTACTGAGTTGATAAACATTTAAAACTACTCAGGAGTGCTGCCAGTTTAAAGCTGCATTAAACGTCGTATCCCATTGGTACTGGAATACTCTGCGTGTGTGCGTGTGCCAAAGCAGCAGAAGTGCCCAGTCGGAAACACTAAGAGGCACTTAAATCCTGCCCTATCAAATTTGGATGAACTGCAGAAACTTTTCGGAAGTGTAAATACCAAGCTTTTAAAAGTATTAACTTCTCTCTCCTCCAAGACAGCATACAAACCAAACAAATTCACAAGCTCTGACTTGAGGATTTCCAGTATTTTTCAATTGTGGCTGTCTTCAGGTTGACCCATTGCATCATTTGAGGCAGTTTTCATTCCTCTAATGGGGGGCGGGGGGAAACAAACCCCAAAACATTTTAATTATGACAAAGGAGTTTTCACTTACACCCACCCCTCCCCCCATCCTCTTTACCCCTACAGCTGGATTCAGGTATATAGATCTAAGCCTACAGAAACCGCTGATGGATCCCAGTGACTTTCCTATAGAATTTAGCTTTATTTTTCTCCCTCTCATCTTAATATTTTCCCCAGCAGAGTTATCCCAGTTGTATACCAAGTCTTTGACAGTTAACTGTGCTATTTAAATCCACATATTAAAAGCAGATCTTCCTTTCTGGTGTCATTAGAAGCCACACTGATTTAATTGGAGTAACTAGGATATGTCTGGAGACCAAAGATCCTGCTTCAGTAAAGAAGGCTGGTACTGATGCCTACACCAAGTGGTCTTGCTCCAGCATGTTTGTGGGTGTGTTTTCTTTATTTTCATTGTTCAAGTTTTTGTTTTTAAAAACACTTCCCCTTTTGCTTCTTTGAGTTCTTCAGGAAGAAGATGACTTTATCAATTTCACTTGAAAAAAAACTAGTAATGTGATAGTAAATATTTATCTATATTTATTATATTTTTACAATTGCAGACTGTAGATCTGCAAAGAGTTGGTCTTCATCTTTTTCTAGATTCAGCATTTGGCTGATTTGTGAAAGTGTGTCAGTGGAGTGTGTGCCTCGAAGAAGGCTGGAAATCCAGGGGGAGGTATGTGTATCTCCATGCATAGGTATATATGCGTATATAGGTATCTTCACAGAAGGGCTGTAACATTTGTTTTTGTATATTAATGGTAGATTTAGCGCAAACTTCAACTCACTATCATATTTGTGGGAATCCTTTTTTGTTAGATCTTGTTCATTTTAAATAAAGGACAAAGGATGCAAAAAAGACCCAAAATGCCTACATGACTTAAAATTTTTAATTTTACACTGAAACACTTTATACAAAATTAGCCCCTCTTGACTTGTTTTGGTATATATAATTTTTTTAATGTATTCTTTTTTTATTATTATTTCTTAGGTATAAACTACTTGCTGATTTAGCACAGTGTGCTACTCTGTGCAGTAGGTAGTTATAAGCTGAAATAGATATGAATGAAACAGTTTGTTATAAGTTTGTTATAAAAATGGCAAGATAAAGAGACTTATTTGGTAGTATATTAGCATATGTTGTGGTGAGGTGTGCATACTTTGAAGGGAGGAGGCATTAAAATGTTTTCCTTTTGCCAAAGAAGCATTTGTTCCTGCTGCAGGCTTCCTGGCATCTCTTCAATAAATAGAGTATCTTAAGAGCTTAAAAGAGCACCAAAAAGGCAGTTTTGAGGGTGGAATTTTTAGGTTGTGCATGTTACTTGTAAAAGCTTTGCTGGTTTTATTGGGTTGGTTTTAGAGAGTTGAATTAGCATTAAGAAATGTAGAACTTAATCCTCCAGGAATGCAAGTATCATCTACTGTTTAAGAATTGTGAAACTTTCTAAAATAAATCCCATCTATTAAATCGCCTTTGCAGTAGGGGAAAGAGCCACGTCCAGGCAGACTTTGTACTATTGGATTTCTGACTCTGTCATTTCACTAATTTCTTTCAGTGTTGGTATCCCCAACAGGCCTTCCCACCCAGTGGGGTTTACCGCTGAAGCAGCAAAATTAATCTTCAGCTTTTTTCTTTTCCTTCAGTACTACACAGTTAAGATGTAAATTGCCCATGCATAATTATGCCTATATCAGGAATGTGCAAGTGTAGTGCAAGTATAGTACAGAATCCATTTTTTTTAATGGATTATAACGATGGTAGTGTTACAAATATTGATTTTTGATACAATACTCTGATCAGGAATTTTCGGTATTATTTTTACTTTGTCTTCCCCTGTCTTTGAAGGAGGTGTTTTGTTGTAAGTTTGTCCTCTTTTTATAGCAATTTACAGACTTTAAAACACAGTTTATTTCTGAATTCAGTCTGTAAATATTATTTCAGAGGTAAATCTTTTGATCAGCTAAAAGGCAGTGGCATTTGTTTTATTAGGAGTCAGATAATAAGAGTGGAGCTTGATTTTTATTTTTTTATTTTGTTCTTCCCCTAATTTAACTATTTTTTATTGAGTTCATATCAGTCCCTTTATTATTGTCTAGAAGTGCAGTTCAGAAGAAATTCTAGTCTGTTCTCTAAGCAGGATGAATCTTAACTAACATTTTAATAGATGATATTTCAAGAATGGAATGTTCAATGAATAAATGACTTAAACACGCAATTGAAGCTGAAATGTCATACCCTATTTTTATAAAACAAGGAAGAGGAAAGCCAATATATGGACTGAAAATGCAGCTTAAATTCATCTTTCTTCCATGTTTTTTTGATAAGAACAGTGTTTGTATTCATCTGTATCTTTGGGTGATATTGTTCTAGATTAAAATAACTCCATTCTCACTTGTCCAAATTTTTCTAAAGTTGTTCTACTGTAAGAGTATTTCATAACCAGCTAACATGAGCCAGCTATGCAAGTTGCAGAGGGAAGAGGGAGCTTGTTGCTGATTGAACTGTGCATCACTTGTTTTTCAATATGAGGTGTCACAATACTTGGACTTCTCTTTAATGCATTTATTTCTAGGTACTTTTTGATTGCTTGCTCTTGTTCATCAGGTTAGTTCACATTGAGATAAATTTTTTCCTTGTACTGCAAAAAATCTGGTTCCAGCAGTTGGAAAAAAATTACCATTTTTAAAGGGGGGTTTGTCATAAAAGTAGATCTTATCTCTTCACGTAGGGTGGGATCAGGAGACATTTCTGTTGTGTTTTTTTTCTAGGCATTATAAAGAGAAGGCTGCAGGAGAGAAATGGGAGAAAATAAGTCTTTAACCTATCGATATTGCTATAAATTTTTTCTGAGTAAAGATTAACTCCTAATGTGATTAGGGAGCACAGGCATAGTTTTTGTTTATGTTGCGATAACAGGCACCATGTTAATAAAATTGGGACCCTACTGCTAATAGAGGTAACTTATTGTTCTGCCACAAAGGAAACAGAGGAATCCCTGGCTTTGTTTAAAAATACTATTTGAGCGGTTTTACCATGGACACTGTTACATGTAGAGCACTGTTCTTGGGAACCTTCCTGTTACTCCCCCAAAGGATCAGAAATACAAATATGCGAAGAACAAGGTCTAATATAAAGAAGTGCGTATTTCTTTGATTTGGCCTGATGCTTACCTTGGGCTCTTACTGAAGTTCATTGCAAACCTTCTATTTACTTTGTTGCGGTGAGGTTAAGATCTTACACTGAGCAGAGCGGAGCTGTTCGTTGCCAAGTTGGCTTCAATTCTTATATATCAAATTCTGCTGAATCCCTTTTTCTGGCATGAAGGGAGGGCGAGACTGTTCTAACACCCGTGTGGTAATAGCATGTCGGGTTTTACTGACATCACAGCCAAGTTGAAGACTGGAGAGTGACAAACCTTTCAATAGAGAGGATGACTCTTGGTTTTTTTGAAGGCCACTGCAACCCCATCAGAGTGCCACTGATAACAGAAGAACTTTTGCCTTGATGTCAGTGATGGATCAAGTTTTAATTGATGAGAGAGAAGAATGTGTTTTACGATCTTTGTACTTCTTGCAAAAACTGGGACGATGACACTGAAGTCCATGCCTGCTGCTAGGCAGCCTCTCTATCTGCATCTGAACTTACATAATTCCAAGATGTAACTATCTTTGCCTCTTACGTCCCTCTTAATACTACTCACGTTGTTGCAAAATGTTAACTTGTGATGGAAGAGGCTGAGTAAATTGAATCCAGAGTTTTTATCACTTTTTGTATTACAGACATATTTTGTAAGACACCAAAGGACTGGTGGAAAGAAATGGCAAGGTTCATGTGACGTCTTCATTGCTTTTGCTTTTGTGTGCCCTTAGGATTACAACGTGAACTTGGATTGCAGCTGAGTTCGTTCTATGTCTGTTGAAAGTATACGTGTATTGCTTTTTTGCTCTGTATTAACCAAATGTCACTTAGTGTGAAGGTGAGATTGCTAGATGTTTTATTTAAAGTTAGTGGTGCAATTTATTGTATGTGCTTGTTAATAAACTATATTTTTGGATAGAATTACAGTCCGTTAAAGTTAACTAAATTTGTGCTTCTGGGGCTATTAAGCTATGTCGGGATGTAGCATTTAATTTACATTTCTGTTCATTTGCATAGTAATTAGCTAATAGGTCTCTTGTCCCAAGGCTGAAGAGGTGGTGTGAAGACACTTCTTAAAACACTACCAAGACCAAAATACCACTTCAATTCACTTAATCCCTTTGTCTCAGACAATGTAGTTCACCAGATCTTGCATAACAGGAACAAAACCCATATGGAAACCTTACTTTATACCCTTCTGTGGATGACCAAAGAAAAATAACTTTGAATAGGGCTGTATTAAGTGCCACCCTGATAGTCCATAGATGTGGGTGTGGTTCATGTATTATTTACTAAGCAGCATTCAGCAGCTTTTTTTCCCCTCATCTAATAGATATCATAGGAACAAGGTTGCCAAAAAGTAGAAATGAAGCATCTGTTTTTCCAGTTACTTCACTGCTTGCTGTGCAGCATTTTGCTTCAGTCAAAGCTGCTACCTTGTATCTGTTCTGATGAGTTCCTTGAGTGGGATGCTGTCTGAATTATTGCACATGCACTGGGTGAATATTAGCATATCCATTCTTAAATGACACCGATGTTGGTCAAGGTGACTCTGAACATCAGTTACAGTGGATGCCTTGAAGGGTTTAGATACCATTCAGACTTCCCTGATGCTTGTTTGCTAGTAAGTTTACAATTACGTGCCTTTTTAGTATTTTACAAATGACAACATAAATTTTCCTACCCTTGCCATGTAGGTAACCTCTGATGCGAGGCAGCAGGAGGAGGATGCAAGTCCCTTAAGTAAGATGGGTGGGGAAGAACAACCCTTAACCTATAACTTTTACCAACCGCTGCTGTGTCCCTTATGAATTAGAAAGAAACAAATGGGAGAGCTTAATATCTTTTTCCTTTGCAATTAAAAGTACTTGGCATAAATGCAAGCTAAGTGGAAACTTCAGTGGCTGAATAATGCTATTGTATGCAGGAAATGAGAGGAGCTGAGATGTCGCTTGGAAAGGCACTGGATGTTTTGTGACTTCGAAGCCAGGATTTAGGGCTGTTCTATGTGGTGACATTTTGGGAACTTGAAAGCTGAATTGAACCACTGCATCTGCGTCCCCCAACTTTAGTGATCAGTTAATACGACAGTAGAGCCCTCGATTCTGCACTGAAGAATCCTACTGGTATTCCCTGTAGTTGGCTCAGGAGCCTGGGAGTGGCCATTTATAACTGAGGTTTCTGTCTGCTACTTCAGCAAGAAAGAACAAGAATTGACCGAATGCTTTCTTTCTCTTTTGACATTTTAAATAATAAAATCCTCATAGCATGCTTTTTCAGCACCCATTATGCCCTTGAGACATCTCCCGCTCCAAGGCAAAAGACCTTGACACATCTGTGAGAGATCTTGAGTCTCAAGAATGAAAGTGCTTCTGTTGTTGGAAGTGTTGAAGTGATTTGACTTTCTGATGATGCCTTCCAAGTGGCAATCAAGGGCTAATTTCTCAAGTACCCTGATGCTCTTTTGTATGTTCGTGAGGAATGTAAATATTGACTGGCTCTTTCTGTCAAAGAAAGCTCTCTGTCACGGGTGCCTGTTCTGTTGCTAAATATGACTACAACCACAGTATGAGGACCAGTGCCTTGAAGGTGTTCTGCTGACATTTTCTGTGGACCTCATGAAGTTAAAGATTTAAATTTTTTTCTTCAGATCAATTGAGAAAGCTTTCTTGTAACGAAAAATGCAATACTGAGTTTGTTTATTGATTGGTACTATGATGTTCTCCTAAGTGTGCTGTTATAACAGCAAATCAAGCTATTCTAGTAAGAAAGCAAAAAATGCATTGTTAAATTCCATTTTGGTGCAGGTAAGGTCCACTGGAAAGCTAATGTTTTGTTTAAGAATGGGAAACGGCTAGGGCACATAATTCATGATAAAATGGAGATATGGCAGCATTGCCTAGATCTTATGAAAAAATGTTTAAAAAGATAACCAATGTTCCTTCTAGGGGCAAGTATTAACTAATGGTGGTATCAGATATGCCCCATTCTGCTTCTGTTGATCCACCTTATGTCTCCTATAATTCTGCACCTGTAACTATTATATCAATCTTACTAGGTTTCCTTTATGCTTCAGAGTTCTAACTATTGATTTTTGTTGTTAAACCAATTAGAAGAATCAAGCTGAATATTCTTGGGTCAGTTTGTGATAACTGTGATTGCTTCGCTGGCACTGAAGTTTCGAAACAGTCTGAGCATGGACTTGAATTTGGCTGCCTTTGCTTTTGCCTTTTCTCTGCTGGCTCTCTAATTTCATCTTGCAAAAAGCCAAGTCAATGCAGATGATACAGGAAGAGAAGAATTACCAAGAAAAACAGCTTTAACTTTCTTCAGAAAGCCTAGCTTGGAAAAGGGCTGGCATGGTCTCCTATATGAATTCTAGGTAAGTGCTCCTTTTAAAGTAGAATGAAAAACTGAGTTGTCCAGGCAGTAGAGACCCCGATGTTTAAAAGTACCAGGATTAATTATTCTGTATATTCACACCTTACTGTTTTGTATCTTTCTTTCTATAAAAACTGAGTAACTGCCACGATAGGGAGTTAGTTTGTATCTTGCATCTTTGTAGAATTAAGTACTTCCACTGATACGCTCATTGCTCTCCCAGTGCAATACCTGTTGTGTTTCTTTACCTGCATAGTTGCAGATAACAGCCTTTCTTTCCTCTCGCAGTCCTCACTCCTGACTAGAAAATGATGCTCCATTCTCTAGTCAGTACACAAACTCTTGCTGTGGTCCCGTTTTCACTAACATTAAAGCAGTGTGTTAGCTGCACAGTGACACGGGTTTGTTCTTCATCGGGCAAAAGCATCTAATCACATTTCTGTAAAATTATCTAGATCACAAATATGCGTTCTGTTCTGGCTGCAGATAAATAGAGGATATCTAACTTAAATTAATGGGTTCATTTCTATTAAATCAGTACCTTGTATCAGATTTTTAGATCTAGCATTATCCAATCCTGGCTCTAAAGCCTCCATTATGAAACATGGGGGCTCAAATATCTCCAGTAGCTCTATCTAAACTGGAGCCAAACTTATGTCTGATTGCTAAAAGGATACTTGGGAGGAAGTTTGAATTGAAAACTGCTATTTAATTATCTCCTTTTTCCCTCCTCCCTCAAGGAAGCTCAAATGGTAGAGGAACTGATACCTACTAGCTAGAAATTTCTTTCCAGGTCAGTGCTGAGCCAGTTCCCCTCCCTGCGTGTCGGGTGGCACACGGTCAGACATCCCTGCCCAACTCGCTGCTCTCTGGCCCTGAGCTGCAAATACGAAAAATACTGATTCTGGTCCATCTGATTGAAGTGTTATCATGAGATGTTCACAGACATGCTGGGACTAGTCTTTTACTTATAGGAATGTTTATCCAGGGGGATCTAGTATATTATGTAGCAAGAAGCTGCAAGAGGGAGAATGAATTTACTGTTTTCATTTACAGTCAGTAGCCTGAGACCTTACTGTGGCTTTAGCTATTCTTGATTAATTTCATATGTGGATGCCCCTATTCCAGAATAAAAGTGCCTTGTTACGAAAGAATTTAATTCCTTTAATTTCATTTGGGAATAAGTACCTCCACACACCTGGTATTTAAATCTGAGATAACTATTTATTTATGAATTTACGCCCTGCTCTGTTCTGGATCAGATCTCATGTGTAGCTAAATCTTTGTGTTCATTTAACAAGAACTGATTTATTGTTTAAAATTCTTTCTTTTGAGAAGTACCTGGTTGGAAAATAAAAATTGCGCTTGCAAGAATAAAATTGAGGGGGGAGACACGGACTATAAACATTTTGAAAACAATTGGTTTGGAAGCACTGCATTGGAAAACATTGTTAAGTGTCAGACCTTATTCTGCTGTTTTATTCTGAAACATCTGTCTTCTGACACTTCAAAAAAGATTTATTTAGATATAATATTTCAAATTGAGAAATACAGCTTTGAAACACGGCTTGGAATATTTAGGTTTTCTGCCATGGAAATGTCTTTTCTGTCTCCACCATCACATTTTCTGGTGAAAACACAACTGGCAGGAATTGTTTGGACTGCCTTTGCTCTGCCCAGGTGTCGAGGTAAGAAGCTGCACTCATTGCGCAGCCCTCCTTGCTGGATGTGGTTGGAGTTCCCTAGACACAACTCAAGGCTGCCGCCGGGTCTCGGCAAGTGCCGTTAGCTTTGCGTCCCTTGCGAGGTTGGTAAGGGAGGAACTGATTTGGGGATGTCTTCCTCTCCGCCCCATCCTCCTCCTCTGGCTCTGAAAAGCACAGTGTCCTCAGGCCAGGCCTGCTGAGTAGCATGGTGGTGACTGTAATGCATTCCCCCTTGTTGTCCATTTCCCAATGTGACTTGCTGCTCTGGTTAAAGCTTACTGCTTTTTAGCTGCATGGATCTGGCTCAGCTGCCAGAGGGGTCTTGCTGTCAAAGGAAGGATGTATGCTTCCATAGTGCAGCATGTGCACCATGAATGCATAAGCACAGGGAGAGCTTTCCTGAAGATGTTTTACTAAGCTCTTTAAGATTTAATACCCTCTTGAAGTTCAAACCAGTGTAAGGGAAGGCTTAAGCAGCTTAATGGGTTAAAATGATCCATGACTGTGTCCTTCAGACAGTTTAAAGGCCCTGCAGCAACCCAAGCGGGCCACCTGTTCCTCTCCCAGACAAACAGGTTACCCTCCTGACCTTTATTCTGCCACCCTTCAGTTTTGCCTGGCCCGGCTCCACGTGTGGAGTGATTGTTCTGAAGTTTGTCATTGTTTAAAATGCCACTCACCAGAGTTTAATGTGCACAGCTGCAACCTGAGCCGTCGCCGTGTGTTAATAAGACTAAAACCGTTGGACTGACACCAAAAGATCTGCTTGCACTTGGCATGTCATAAATTAACATCATTCTTACCTGCCAGGGATGATTCACTGCTGGCTCGAAGCATATTTAAACTTTAGAGGATGCCAACAAACTGGGCGGTGGTTTGACCTGCCACGTGGCCCGAGACTGCTGCTTTTCTCTCTGCCTCCGCCTTCCCTCTGTTGCAGTGCGTCGGGAAACAGAAGCTCTTTATGGCGTTATGAGAGCTTGTGTTTGTGTGCTGCCCTGGCCCTCCTGCCCCTGTCTGCCAAAGGCCTGGCCTGTTTGTGGGAAGATCCTCACTGGCTTTCAAATTCCTAACTGGATTGTTACTGCTGTTTTGGGGAGTGGTCCTGGGGGTTAATGCTTGACTAGACTGTAGCCTGTCAGTGCGGCAGCTTCAGAAGGCTTTCCTCCCACAAATCCTGCCTACCATAGGCAGGCTTGCTTGTGACGGCCTCTTAGCATCCCAGAAACCGCCTATACATTTCATGTTAGCGGAGTATGCCTGACCAACTAACAGCTCACAGCAGGTGGGTTAAGCTGGTGCCCATGCTAGGCAGCGTAGGAGGCGGAAAGGGATGTCCCACGTGGAAATGACGGAGATCGTATTGCAGGGTTATATGCCAGAGGTTGAACGTGCTCCTCGGAGCCCAGACTCTTGGGCTCCAGCCTCACAGCGACTGCCCTGCAGTGGGGTGCTGGTCTGTCCCGAGGGACTTGCTGAGAGCAGGGGTAGTGCTGCTGTCACGTTTGTTCGCTTGCATCCCTGCGGCATCCCGGGAACTGCAGGGTCAGAGGCTGCAGTGCTGCCCTGGGAGTGGGCACGGTCCTCCCGGGCAGTTGCCGGGCAGAGAGAAATAGGAGATAAGAAGGGATGGGAGACGGTTAAAGATGTTTTTGCCCTTCCTTGCCGAAGTCCACAGATCGGGGGAGAAGGTGGGTATCTCTGGTGGACTGCGGAGGTGTTTGTGTGTCTCCTAATGGAGACCAGACCTTTTTATAATGACTTGAGATTTGTCTCCTCACACTTTTCCCCCAGGGCTAATGTGTTCCTCATAAAATAATGCGAAGGCATAATGTGCTCCTTCAGTTAAAACTGCTCCTTTGCTTTCCATGGTGTCTGCATTGCCTATTTACCTTGGCTCATCCAAATCATTTGTTAAATACCAAGTTTGCATAAGCAGTCATGTGTGGACTTTGGACACTTGAAGTCTCCCTATAGACATCAGGAGGGATAGAAACAGGCCCCATATCTGTCCGAGATGTGTTTGAATCTGGAAATCCAAAATGTTGTACAGAACAGGGTGTAACCATGATTTGGTTAAGAGGTAATTACGGTAGGCAATGCCAACAGCAGGCTGCAGTACTTCTCATGTTCCCCACCACAACTGCACGCAGGCTGGCAATTTAACCCTGACGTAACTATTTTATTATAGTCATCACTGTATCCACTACCTTTTGTTTTCTTTTCCAGCGGGGGGGGGGGGGGGGGGGGGGAAAAAAAAAACACAAAATTA
>JAVKLA010000002.1:19766002-19779440 GCA_034782735.1 Sagittarius serpentarius
CCCCCCCCCCCCCCCCCCCCCCCCCCCCCCCCCCCCCCCCCCCCCCCCCCCCCCCCCAAAAAAAAAAAGAAACATTACAAGTGGTCCACTATGTATGTGTAGGTAAAAATTGAGGCATCCTGGAAAGGGATCATCCTATTCGGCAGGACAGACAGGAGAGCTGACCCTGCAGCCCCGCCTTACCTAAAGACACGATTTGGACTGCAGCGTGCTCACCTCCTGCATCAGCACCGCTGAAGCATGTTCAGAGCAGGAGCGGAGGTTGGACAGTGTCTAGGACAAGGACTGCAGCTCTCCTCTGCTCAGCTTGCAGACACATGGTGACTGCTGCCTGAGCTGCATAAAGGCTTATGCTGTCTTATGTTTTATTTTGTGGGTAGTGCGGGTTGTTGGGTTTTATTATTTTCTCTTTATGCAAGGCTAACATGGAGTGTAGGGCTGGTTGCTGGGCAGTGGGGATTGCAGTTGGTAATAAAGGTCTGCTTTCTCACTTTCTCTATTTTTGTCTCTGGGCAGGATGAGGCACATCAGGGGAAAATCTGACTTGAAACAGAAGCTCAATTTTAAGTTAGACAGTCCTGCCGGGAGAGGCTTGCTTACACCGCAGCTGTCCATCATCTCAGGGCACGCCGCTGTGACTACTTACGCAATGGCAACCCCAGGGTTCAGTGCCTCTTCTCTCCTGGACAATAGGTCTGCAGTAGGGTACAGTATTACACCAAACCCTGATCCCCTCATAAGTGTGCAAAATGGTGTTTTGACGCCTGGGGCAGGACATCTGCTTGGCAGCTCCCACAGGTCTTTTGAACATACTGAAAAGGTGACATATATCCTCCTGTAGTGAAGGAATGGTCTTTATCAGGCATCGGGGTCGGGACTCCAGGGTCTTACACCGTTTCTTCCTGTTTTGGGGCGCCTACAGAAATTCTGTGTATCCTTTCAGCACAAAGATGTCTCTCTGTGTGTGAGACCCCACTGGTGGTCTCTTATTTGCAGTAGGATTTTTTGCTTGCAAGGAGAATTTTGCAATCACTGAGTGAAAACTGCTCTTTGGAAGAACTCTGGTTTTAGTACAAACCTCTGAATCTCTCCAGGTGAGTCTGTTTTCAACAAGGTCACCGGATATCCTTGCATCTGCTCAGATGAGGAGCTGAGTGAATCCAGCTGAGCTGCATTTTGTGTGTGCCCTCACTCAAATGAACTGCAGAGCTGATAAATTCTTTACCCCTAGCCCCTGCCAGCTCTGGGAATTGCAGCCTCTTTCAAAGCTCAAGTGCAAAGTGCCGGACTGCCACAGGACCGTTGCAAGTGTCAGCTGAGAGACAGGCTGCAACAAGCCTAGACATGTACCGGAGTCGCTGCCCAGTCTGGGAGGGGGGATGCCAGCCACGCTGCTCCATGGGCAGCACAGGGATGCTTTTTTTTTTTCCTTGTAAATTCAGTTTGAGGCAAGGGAGAATTGGTGCTCAGCGCTGCTGGAAGTGGGAGGAAGGGCTTGCCCCCCTGAATTGCTGGTCAGTAGGTGTTGCAGCAGGCAGGAGTCTGTAGCTGATATTACTGAATTCTGGGTTTTGCTGGTATAAAGATGATCAGAATCTGGCCTAGGGTGAGGGTGTTTGTGCTTTGGCAGTGGCAGTGGCTGTGAAAGGAGAAACTCCAGAGGGTTGGGCGGCAACATGCTAGTTCTGTTCTCTTCCGTAGATGGCCTTCCGGAGACACGCTGGGTGAGTGGAAAATGTAATGAAATTCCCAGAGCCTCCTGGTGCACTACCAAGGTATTCTTGCCAGCTTTCCAGCCCGAGATGTTGGTGCAGCTGTAGGGGCCAGCTCCACAGATAGAGTTGATTGCAGATTAACCCCCACCATAGCAGGAGGGTTACTGAGAGATGTTTTCTTCACCTGTGAAATAGCACACACTCTAGCCACGGTTGCCTTTGGGGTAAAATTAGCTGAATAAAGGGCTCACAGTAGATCAAGCTCTTTTCAAACTGCCTTTCTTTTTTGAAAGCTCATTTGTTTATTCTGGTTCACAAACCGAGCAGTACAAACGGCAGTAAAAATGTGATGCGTCCCAAATTCTAGCTGTGAGGATGGGTTTCGTGACCACTGCAGTCTGCACAAGGTCTTTTAGATCCAAACCATCTGTGGGGCTCAGAGTATGCAAACTATTCATGTTGTCTTAAAGATTTACCAGGGAGCAGGGCCTTAATGTGCCAGAATCTGTAAGAAAACAGAGACCTGCACCACTGACAGTCCTGAGGGTCTTGTTTTAAGCTTCTATTGAATAGATTGATCATTGTCCTGCAGCATTTAGTGGTGGAGAAAAAAGCAGGAAGGGGGTTTAACAAGTGTCTCATATGGTTTGTGTTGTCTTTGCTATGCTGAACCTTTCTTTCTGCTCACACAGCAGGGTTTTTCTTTGCCTCCGTTTCCTTTGTGCAGATGGTAGCAATAGGTTTCTTTTCCCCCCCAGCTGTCAAATTAACAGTCTTGGCGACCTTTCATTTGCTGGCTAGTTTTGGGTGGTGCTGGAGGATTGCTCCACTCAGTACATTTCCAAGACTGGCTTTTGAACCCAAGCTCTATAAAAACAAACTTTTTTTTTGTTTATTTGTTTGAGAGAAGGGACCTTGGGAAAGCAGATACGAAATTTGCTCTGACTGTATTTTGTCCGCTGAAGGAGTTGGCTTTCAGTTGCATTAGAATACCAGATTGGCTTCTTGCACAAATCTCCCACAAGCAATGGGCTGAATTGGGAAAAGCTGGTGGGCAGAGGTACTGGAAACAACCTTCTGCTGTGTTAAAGCATCTGCAGGAGGGACTAATGAAAACTCTGGCCTTGTATCTCCAAACTCTACAGCAAAGCTTTCCAATCCATCCATTTGCACAGATTAGCTTCAGAATACGATATCCTAAGCTTGTGAATTTGCAACATGATTTTCTCTTCTTTCCCCCAGTCACAGTAACCCAGTAAAATATAGAAGAGCAATTGTAGAATGGCAACCCCTTGCCATTCTCCAGCGGCTCTAGTAGCGATATTTAACTTACAGAGAAATTAGTGGTCTGAACTGCTCCATTGATACAGATGCTGATGCAAGTGGATTCTAATCAGAAACACGTGAAGAATTACCATTTTTGTTTTATAAATGTAACAACACAACCTAAAGGAAGAGATAGGTGCTAGGTTTCCTAAACCGTTACAGAAAGACTGTGGGGGGGACATAAACAGAGCCAAGTGCTCCCGAGTCCAGGTCCCTGTGCCTTTGCTGTTCTGTGTTTTTATATATATGCATTTATATTAAAATATATATATTATTATATATAGTGTATATATGTACAGTATATACAGTTTATATGCTAAGGGAACTTTTTTAGAATTTGAAGTTCTTTCATTGCCTGCCTGCATGCCTTGCTAACTCAAAAAGCTCTGCTCTTGGCATCTTTCTGTAGTCCAGCAGCATGCGTGGGCACATCTAAATTGGCAGCTTGGTGCATACTTGGTGCATCTTCAGCTTTTGGGGTTTACTTTGTGGCAGAGACCTGTAGCACGCTAAAGACGGTAGGACCCAGGCCTTTGGCTATCTCTTCTGTCTTGAGGATGTACTTTGAAATACTCACTCATCAGGTGTTTCATTTGAACTTGGTTCTACTTGAAAAAGAACCTGTATATCCAACATACTGCCATGCCAGGAACAACAAAAGATACCGAGCCACTGCTTAGCCTTGCATTTGTTTCTCGCGTGTTCCAGGACTGCTCCTGAAACCTCCTCACTGGTTGTTTTCATCTGTTGCTAGAGCCGTATGTCTCCGAAGGAAGGACCAGCTCTGCCATTTGAACAATCCTCCTCCATCTGCTGCTACTGCTCCTATTACTGTAGCTGTGTGTGAAGCGGCAACTCGGTGACGCCAGGCTAGCAGACACTTCATCAGTCTGTCATTGCTTGTGTGCTCCCAATAAGCTGTGCTAGGTGAGGTCATCACAAACTTGCATTTTAGTGTTGGGCTTCAACGGTTTAAGTTTATTAGGAGTAAGATCACTGCCGTCAGCAATTAGGCTGGCTAGGATAAAAATTCACCGGGCATTCAGACCCGCTGTTCTTGGGGAAGCAGCAAACCGCTGTTGCTGTGACTTAGCTCCCGAACGTGGTCTTTGCAAGCCTGCCCTCACCATGAGGGATAAGACCATGGACAAAAACTAGTCAGATCTATTCCATAGTTTCAGTTCTCTGTAGGCTAAACCTATGCGCTGTAGGTTTAATTCCCACTTCTAGCTAGACTTTTATTTCAGTGGATACAGTAGTCGTCACAACTGGCCTCAGATTTCATGGGGGGGTATGCAAAAAGAAGTCGGAGACGCTTCTGAAGTTTTCTGTCCTCATCAATGTGCAATACTAAGGGTAAAACCGGGCATCTCATAGAGCATTGGAGAGGCCAGAAGGTCTCCTTTGCTTTGTGTGGAGTTTTATTGAGATGGATATGGTCTGCACAGCCTTATGGAACACATTGTTTGTTTTAATTTAGAAATTAAAAATAAAACCATGTTTATTTGCATCAGTTGAGGGGTCTTTTTCTCACAGCTGCTTGATAAGTGAGCTCTAGCTGCCAAATAAAATAAGGTTTATTGTTACAATGTGCACTGGGAAGGGCAGAGCTGGTAATTACTCTGCAAGCAGCAGGACACTGGTAGGTACAACATACAGAAGACCATGTGAAGCGCAGAACTGGGCTGTGGCTTGTGGCAGATACAGTACTGGGGTGCAGGTCGGTGTTGCAAAAAGGCAACCACCTACAGCAAGTGACCCCCGTGACTGTGTAGGTGAGGCAGCCGTGTCCTCAGGGAGGCTCGTAGGAGCAGTTCTCTCTTGCCACACACTAGCTGCCAACCCGTGTCTGGCATTCCCGTTGTGGAAAGCTGGTCGGGAGGTGGCTAGAATCCCTGGTTTCCTTTTCGTCCTCTCTTGTTAAGCTTTGTGCTCTGGCAAGCACTGGAAAACATGTTTGTTATGTTGCGTGGTGGTTTGCTCCTAAAAATTGATGAGGAGAAAGCTAATCTTCCCAGGTCTGCTTCCTCCTTTTGCTGTGTGGATGTGTACAGTCTCTGTGAGGTCTGCATGGGCTCGGTGTTGGGGACCGCTCTTTGCCTGCAAGATACCCACAAGCCTGCTGGGAGGACAGTTGTCAGACGGGGATCTGGTTTTTTTCATCTCTGTTTGATGCTGATGAAGCGGTTTGTGGGGCATTGATGGCTGGTGTGGTCTCAGCTGTGTTTCATCTGAGTCATCTGGTACGGTGGAATAAATGACCAGGATCTAAATGTTGTTTTACTGTGGCTGAATCTGCAAGCCCAAGAATCAGTACAGACAGTGTGGTGCTAGGTACCGTATTTATTTACAGAGACTTCCCCTGCCTTTTAGGGGGTAAATGCAGGAAGAGAGTAGGCACGGAAGAGGAGGCTCGGAGAGACTGGACTGTTTGACAGCTACTTGCAGAGGACAGAATTTCAAGTCAGAGCTTCAGACGCCTACCAAAAAGACTGTCTTTCCTCTCGTTAATGCCAAGGAAACATGGAGGAGTCTGATAGATCAGATGGAGACAGCGTCCTCTCAAACTGCCGGAGGGTCTCAGGCTGGTTGTATTGACTGGACTGAATGAGAAAGGTTGTCCGCAGAGCAGCATACGGTTATTACTTGCATCTTGTAGCACAACAAGGCATACGCCTGTTCTGTGTTGGTGCAGCCAGAAGCCTTCTCTTGCTGGCCCTCCTCATCTCTGGATTGCTTTGTGACCAGAATTTAACAAGGCAGTTTACAATAGCTTTGACACCATTTGGGTAGATGAAGCCGGCTCAAAAAGCATCCACCCACTTGCTAAACAATGCCTCAGGCTCTGAATGCGTTAAACTGTTGCTCTGCTGCCTACATGCAGCTTTCCAGGTGAAGTTAGGTTTTGATGTTATCCATGCTCCTTGATGGCTTGTGAGCTGGCTAACTCTGACTCCACCTCCCATCTCTCCTGTCTATAATTTGTATTATAATTTTTGGGAGGCTGCTTGTTGCAAAGTCTTGTGCAGACAAAGAACGGTCTTCGTTTTGGAAAACGTCTCTGCCCTTTCAATTGAGTGAAAAAACAGGAGCAAGACTTTAATAAAAAACCAAAGGACATTCTACATATTTATTGGAAAACTCTGAGTCCAGTTAAGCACTCATCTCACAGGGATGCTAAGATGGCCAGGGTTATTGCAAATTCTATCCCTGTTTTGTTTAAGAATTGATGATTTGGTGCTGGATTTGACTTACTGGAATTGCAGAGACATGAAACTTTGGAGAAACCTCAGTTTAAGTTCAGTTTGACGCGACAGAGATTCCAATTCTGAGTCAAGCTTTTTAAAAAAAAAAACAAACCCAACCCAACAATCATTCCACCAACAACTACTTTCTTTTTTTAACCAGAAGCATGTAATCTTCCTTGGAACTTTTCTTAAGCACCAGAAGGGTGAAGAGGTGGATATTGTGAGGTACCACAATTGGTGGCAAGGATCATGCTTTTTTAGACTTTATTAATGCAGATCAACATGTATATATATATATGTTGAAACTTACAGTGAGTAAAGAACAAACAGCTGTCTGCCATACTGCCGGAGTTGGCTGGGAAATGGCCCAAACACAGAAATTTTTTTTTTTTATTTAAAGAACAGAGAGAGAAAAGTAGCTGTCTTCAAGTATGTTTGAAATAATGAAAAGAACTGATGTGCAAAGCGATTAAGAGATCTTTGAGGATCAAAAGCCTTGATTCAGTTTTGCCAATGGAACAAAACTTTTCATCTGTTCTTATGTGGACCTTAAAGTAGGGCAGAAGGGTGTAGGTTTTAAATTATTTCATTTCAAAATTTACTTTGGGCAGGGGGAAAGGGTTCTTTCTGTTTGTTCTTGCTCTTGTTATTCAGTGTCCTTAACACAAAAGGCCAGCCTGGCTCTGAAATGAAGAGCAGGGTCGTTCTATGAACTGGTGGTTCATTAGTCTCCCTTTGATATGTCAGAACAGTAAGGGACCCTTTTATTTTTTTTCCCTTTCTAGTAATGTCTGTGTTCTTAAATCAAGACATCTTCCCTCATCATGCTGCTGTGGCTGAATCTTTTTCAGAGATTTCCTAAGTGGGTTGTACCAATAACGCTAATCTTGTGCAGGCAGAGCCTACAGTTAAAAGTTAGATGCCTAAGGAAGCCAAAACCAAAGGTTTTCAATGTTACGCGCAGTAAATCCTACTTCCCAGCGTTGTGTTTAGTTGGAGCTGGATGCCCCCCACCAGGTTAACTGTGTGTTTGTTTTCCCTGGTAGCTTCTTGCCAGCAGGACCATAGAGCAAGTGTAGCCTTGGGAAGGTGTGCTAAGGGAGGCTCGGAAGTGCAAATTGCTGGATTCCAGCACAGCGAGCTCATGAGCCATGTGCCCTTTCTTGGGGAGGGGGTGATGGAATTAATGACAAGAGAAGGTGAAGGGATCTGGGGCTGTTGAGGGCAAAGACAAGAGACTGGGAAGGAGAGGACAAAACTCAGGAATGTCCTTGTCTTTGGGTGTCCGCAGGGGACAGCGGAAGAGCTCCCTCTTCCTGTTCCAGCCTGCTCTAACCATTGCGGAAAAAGCCTTCCTTGCAGGCTGGAGAGTCTCAGCGGTCCCAGCATCCATGAGGCAGTCTATTTCTTTCAGCATGGATTTGTATACTGGAGGATCCACAGGATGGCATGGATTTGCTCTATAGGTTCACCAGACCAGCTCTGCTGCGTCATACGCCGCTGCTAAAGGATTAGTTTTCAGAGCGTTCATGGCTGAGTTGCCAGTTTGTTGGGTTTAATGACAGAAATCGCCTCGATGGTGGAAGCTGTGTGTTGGTCCTGCCTCGTTGCAAAAGAATTGATGACAGCAGAGAGGTTATGCGTTTCTGTTGCCATTGCAGATACTTTACTGAGTTGGCAGCTGGTGCCACAGCAGCGCAGGTGCTTCCTGTGACCTGGAGCAAATGCACTTCTGGTGTGTAGTTTCCTGATCTGTCCTAACTCAGGGCAGGTGGTAGGTGTGCTCTGACCTAGTCAGTAGGGCATCTGTGGTACACTGGTTTAAAGCCTGTTCTCTCCTCTAAAACTTAACTAATACAAGTCATATTTTGTGACCACATGTGCAGCTGAGATGGCAACTCCCATTTATACTGTTACGGGAACCACATCCTTATGCTACACAAACTCTGTCATGCTCTAGTGACATACCAATAGCAATAGTGGAAACCTGAAAACAACATCAGCGAAAGCTGAAAACTGTGTACTCCCATGACAGAGTCAGTTGTAGGCTAGAAAAGTTTTGCTGGTGAAAACGTCTAGCAAGGTGTGGACTGCAGAATGAATTAATCTGCTTTCTTCTTTGACCTGTTTCTAGATTAGTTCCTTCTGTCTGTTCCTAGCACTCGTATGTCCATATCAGTGGCGGGAACGAAATGTCACCATTGATATGAGCCTGGTGTAAAAGTTTGTAATTACAAGCCATTTTGTGAGTAATATGATGAGTGAAAAAATACCCTCCTGCCGGGCTGGTGATCTTCACCCTATTGGACTTGAAAGCAGGCATACATCAATTTACTGAATAATTTTTATACTGCTGTAACATCACCATAAGCATGTGTCATTTCAGCATATTATCAATTCTAATACAGCTGTGAGCAGCAAAAGAGAGTAAAGACGACAGTCCTTGTGCCTGCCTTTAGGGTTGAGGGGTGGAGATTAGATTGTCCATGTATTATGTTTTGACAGTAGCTTCTCTGCTGGTGTTCACGTAAATAGTTATTTTTAGGAAGATCATATATTTCCCAGTAATTGTTTTAAATGCATCAAAGAGCTCGCTGATATAAAGCCTGTGATTTATGGGTTCCCGCTACTTTTTAATAGCTGAACTTAAATCCTGGATTCACTGAAGCCATTTGGAAAATTGGGATTATTCCAAACTGGAGCAAAGGGAGGGAGACTGGTATTTTGCCAAGATCAGCAGTGATTCATTCCCACATTCATGCTCAGCATCCAGTGAAGGGCAGAAGCTGGGAATGCTGTAAGGAGAGCTAGCAAGAGATTATCATGTTGAAGGTGAATCTGCCCTACCCACTCCCTCTGCTGCTAGATAAGGTCTTTTGAATGTGAAGGACCTTCACATTCTGTCATGCTTTTCTTTCGTCCTCTGTAAAAGCCAATTTATTCATAGAAGCCTCAACCCAACTAACTTCCCTCCTGTCTGTAAGGCATAGAGAGAACTGAATATTGGCTGTCCCGAAGAATGTCCTCGTAGGGGTGAAGGACTGGAGAACACCTCAGGATAAATATACTTTGGAAATCCCTTACAAAGAGATGTTTTAGCGGCTGCTTGGAATGAAGCAATGTCTGTATCAGGTTAGCCCAGCAGTCTCTGGCAGTGTGAGTAGGAGCCCTGAGGGACCTGTAAAGGGACAGGGTGGACCCAGGACTGATTGATGGCACATTCTGTCACGCTCCAGTGATATTTGGCCCCTGGACACCCTGAGTGAGAGGTGATTGCAGAATAAATTAGATTGGTGTTAGTATAATTTAGATTAGGTGATAAATCTTGAAGTAATATAAAAAGTAGAAACTTGCTGTGGTCCAAGATCTACTAAGTTTTGTTTAGTCTGAGGACATTTATGCTTTCGGTGCCTGTACCAGGGTCCAGACTCCATCTCCTAGGACAATAGTCACTGATACATGAGCGTGAGGAACGAAAGGGGCTGTCTGTCCATCCAGGAGCCTGTCCTTGCTCTGTCCCTCGCTTGTCTGTGCAGCTGATGGGGACTGTGCTCCAGCTGCACGTCCAGTAGCCACGGCCGTGCTTATGGGGAGAGCGAGGCTTTTTTACAGCAGGGCAGCTGAAATACTTCTTAGTTGTAAGCCCCTTGGGAACCGTCTTTCCTCAGAGAGATCTGTTCTCCTTGTCCTCGGGCCAGCTGACAGCGGAGTAAAATTTCTCATCGTGTTTCAGTTCTCCCAGCCCTGGGAGAGAAGCGCAGGGAGATGGTAAAGTAAATGGAGCCAAGTATCCCAGCATGGTTCAGTCCCAGCAGAAAGGAAAGGACTTTTTTTTTTTTTTTTTTTTTTTTCCTCTCTTGCAAAGCAGGGGCACAGCCAAAAGAGTGTTTTCTTCTTTTCCTGACGTGATCATCTCCGTTGCTTATGTTTGAAGTATAATAATCCTGAGAGCACTGCTGTCATGATCAGGAGGCAAAAATAAGCAAATTTATATTTGTGGATGAGAGGCAGTAATAAACCCCTGAAATTCCACATAAAGGAGCATTGACATCTAAATACCAGAAATTCTAAGCCCTTACCTTGCTAATTCATGTGGCATTTGGAGGGGCTGTGGATTTTTATTTCATCCTGGTATTTGTGGTATTTC
This sequence comes from Sagittarius serpentarius, assembly GCA_034782735.1. Lineage (NCBI taxonomy): Eukaryota > Metazoa > Chordata > Aves > Accipitriformes > Sagittariidae > Sagittarius > Sagittarius serpentarius. The sequence continues at coordinate 19,776,439 of JAVKLA010000002.1, forward strand.
CTGCCATTAGTATAGGAAAACCCTTGTGTGGTAAATGGTGGCTTTTTCCTCCGTCTGTGGCAGCCACTGAGACTTGGGTTCATGAAAGGCAAACCATCCTTTTCAATACTGAAGGATCTCAGATGTACCTGGGAAGGAAAATCTCATCGGGGTTGAATAAGGATGTTGGTACTGTGACTGGGTGCCAGCTGAACGGCTCTGAGCAGAATCAAATCTTGTCTGGAGATCCAAGAGTCTGGGACTTAAAATTCATCGGTTGGTTTCAAAAGCTGTAGCTTGGAAATACTATTGATAGTAATTTTATCACAACCTCTTAAAAGTAATCTGTGTATAAAGGTTTCAGGTACAAGCGTTGGCCCTGAGTCAGTAACCCGGCCTTCAGAAATTGCTGTTTTTATTGCAGATTAAACTGTAGATTGGGCCATTTAGATTTGTAATGGAAAAATATTAGTCAACGTACTTTCCTCCCCTCCACCCTCTATCATCAGGGCATATATCAAATTGCACTATCTGGCAGGGAGTTCCAAATGTTATTTGAGAAGAGAGAGGAATGCAAGCGATGTCAGCAGAAAACAGCTGAGTAGCGGTTAAATTTCTTTGGCCTGAACCTGTTCCACGGGGAGAAAGAAACGCAACAACTGGACTTGTTTCGTTTCACCCGAGGACAAACCATCCTTTGGAAACAGATGATGTTTGTGAGCAACTTTTCTACAGAAGCTGGGGTTTTGGGATGCTGCTAGGTGGACAAATCCTGCTCTGCTGTGGACGTGGCAGGTCAAGCTCGACGGAGCCAACACTGGCTATGATCTCTCAGTGAAAGCACTGGACCTAGCGTCACTGGCTGTCACTGTTCCCTTGTGCAGCTGGAGCCTGTTATTTTAGAGGGGCGGCTTTAGGTGGCATCTCCGTGGCCTGTTAAACTTTTTATCTACATTGGCTTTAAAGATAAAAGCCTTAAGAGCTGGCTCAAGTGAACTTGCCCAGTGCTGCAAAAGAGCAGTGGAGGTGCGTGCAAGGATACTGTTAGCTGAGAAGTTGGACTGAGTTAAATGGTACCCTTAATCCCCTTGATACTGGCAGAGTCATGTTAAAAGGTCTTCCCCGCTTGCGGTGAAGGCTTTGCACGTGTAGATGCTGGTTCACTTAAGGGCAATGCTGTCTCTGCAGTGAAAGAGCCCTCTTCTCTGCTGGCATTTGCTTTATTGCTGGGGGAAGTAGTCACTTCGGCAGTGTCTTGCGTCACAAGCTGGGGATGTGTCTTGAATTTTTGGTTCATGGGGGCTTTTTAAATAAACAACAATGGAGCCAGCAAATGGCTAGAAACAGAATGGCTGAACAGGAGAAGAAAACAAAAGTAAATGTAGCCCTTGTTTTTCTTCTACCAGTCAGTCTACAGTGTCATCTGACTTATTTGCCTTGCACTCCCCATTTAAGCTGGATTTTGCCTGGTTATTCACATAGCAGAGATCCACGTTTTTCTTCTCATCCTCACAGCTGTTGCTGAGGAGGTTGCAGTCCCCTGACACGATCCTTCCTGGGATTTGGGGTCCTTCCTGGGATCTTTCTTGTCTGACTGGGGTTTAGGCTCCATTCCCTTGCTGTGTTCTTTACTTTTCCGCGTTTCCTGCCTCTGGACCACTCTGATGGGACAGCTTGATCTCCTCTAGAATGAAAACCCAAGTGAGCAAGGGAACAGGAGCTGGCTTTTCTCTGATCCCTCCCCAGCTTTGTTACAGCTCCCAGAGGGAGATTTTCACCAACAGCTACACAACAGCCCTACTTGTATCTGCCTGAGTCAGGTTTTTTCCTAGCCCCTGACCTTTAGGGTTGTCTCTAGCTTAAACTGGTGTCCGTGCTTCACAAACGTTTCGTACTGAAATATTTCCCAGGTGTAGTGCCCAAAAAGCATCAGGTACGTGGGCCTAATTCCCACTGACTTCAGTAGGAGTGATGCAACTATCACTGCGGAAAGTGGATGGGTGTTAAGGTCAATTTGGGGACATTTTGTAATTGAATGCCAGAGGAGCAAAACAGACCTAAGGAAGGCATGGTTTCTGCAATCCTTCTTCTATTGCAGTCAAAAGAAGGCCCCTCATTAATTTCAATAAAAGGAGAAATAAAGTGTAAATCAGGAAATCAGAGGAAAATCAGAGAATTTGTGCATGAGTTGATTTTTCTGAGGGGTATGGAATAATTTCATAAACTGAGGAAATATTCCTGATAGTAGAGATTGTCATTCTACACTACAAAGAGTGTGTCTGAATATTTTTGTATGTAAAATTAAATTCTTCAAAAAATTATATGAATGGTTTTTCATAAGTGACTGCAAGAATGACACTGATGTATTGAAACAGTATATTCAAGATACTAAACAAATTCCTATTTAGTGAGCTGAATCTTTTGACTTTGAATGCATTTCCTCTCTTCCTCAACCCAGTTGTTGGTGCGCTAGTTATATTGCCTAGCACAGCCTTCTAAACCAGGTATATTTTTATTTGCATGCAAATTGGTAGGAGGCAGCTTGCTTGTAAATACTGTGCTAATCATTACAGGTTCCATGGTTCATCAGGACTCTGATGCCTAATTGGCTGCAGGATTGCCTATAACTCTCGATAGCCTGATTCAGAGCAATAGGAATTGTTGAATCTACATAATAAAGTGAGTGTGATGAAAGGTAAGTGCACTCCTACTTTGTATGTGTGTTATCATTCTCATCAAGGTCAAAGAATTTTTTTTCCTTCCAGATATACATATTCATAGAGCCTGTGCACAACTAATGAGTTGGAAGATTAAATGGTTGTGGATTAAGAACAAACCCTACTGTTCTCCTAATTAGATTGAAAGTTACTTAGTTCATCTGATTAGAATTCTGAATTCAAACCAGCTAACGCACTGGCACAGCACTCCTCAGCTACTTGCAAAATCTAAGCGTAAGAGTCACTGGAACAGACTAACACTCCGTTTCATGCAGTCCTCCCCAAATCCTCCAAAGGATCGCTGGA
>JAVKLA010000002.1:19779457-19806150 GCA_034782735.1 Sagittarius serpentarius
CCCCCCCCCCCCCCCCCCCCCGAATTTCCACAGGGAGAGGCTGACCCAGGGCAGAGGGGCCAGGGTTAGCTAGCACATGAGAGCTCCAGCCAGGATCAATTTCATGTTAGATTTTTTTTTTTTTTTAATGTAGCAGGGACATTACTTCTTCTAGTGCCTGGTAATGGGCACATTACCTAAGGTACTGAGATAAGTCCTTGCTCTTGCAACTGCCAGGCCTTAAAATGTCTGTCTTTTCAACACATAGTAAGTTCTATAATTAGCAGCCATGATTCGAGGGAGTCCTTGCCCTAAGCCCCAAGCGTCACCACTTTTCCCCTAAGCTTGGAAGCAATTGTACTGGTCCCAGGGCTTGGAAAAGGGCTGCAGCATCATCAGGCTTAGAAAACCTTGGGAGACAAATGGCCAGGTCTAACAATAGGCGTGAGTCAGTCGCTTTGCAGTGAGGTGATTTGATTTCCTGTTGCTCTGCTGTCTGGGCTGCTTGTTTTGGGGAACAAATCCTTATTAATGCTTTATCTATAATATCCTCGCTTCCACCAAAAGGATCCCTCTGTGCATTATTTTCCTGCCTTGTGCTGTGTATCACTTCCTCCTGCTCCCCAGCCGTGCAGCTGCTCCTGCTGCAGCTGCCTGCGCCAGGAGTTTTGGCTGAGCTCCTTAATGAATGCTGCTCCAAGATGCTTGGCTTAACTTCATGGCACCCATGAACATTTGTCCTTTCCCTCTCATCTTCTGAATTGCAGGAGTGTTCAGGATCCTTCCTGGTTTTATTCAGGTGTAGAGAAGGGGAGAAGGGAGGGGGATGGAGGGACTGCTTAAATATAGAGAAAAAAAGATAATGGTTTGGGGCTACATTGTCCTAGTTCTTTCTTTTCTTTTCTTTCTGTTCTTCTTTTTTTTCTTTTTCTTTTTTTTTTTTTTGTGTGTGTGTGCATGCATTTGTTCTAACTTTTCTGTTTGAAGGGGGGAAGGGACCACAGGGTCTGACCTGTGTTTTTAACGAAAAGAGCACACTGAATGAGAGAATTTCAAGACGTTTTCACAGGTGTATTAAAATAGCATAAGATTCCTGTTTCCTTAATGAAAATGGGAGCAATGTGTATCTTTCCACAACAGATATGAAACAAAGAGAACTAAGAAACGTGTTGGCATTCAAAAGAGCAGGAAAGTAACGCTGTTCCTGTCACTGTTAGAAGGTTAAAATCCTGCCTGGCAGCCTATAAACTATTTAAACGATCCTACAGAAATTCCACTTACTGAATCATCTCTGGGATTTATAGCTAAATCCTTCACCCCAATTGAAGACCCAATGTACTCACAGCCCTGCCGGAAAATACACCTTAATGAGGGGAAATTGTAAAACTGGACTGAAGAGAAAAAAAAAAAAAAAGCCCTCTTCAGCAGAGGTCCTTGCTGCAGTCCTTGCTTCACATGGCCATTGAGATGATGGCAGCTGTGCTGCTGTGATCATATGTGACCTAGATTTTCCTCACAGGAGTCCTGTGCTCTCCCTGATCTTGTGTAGGCCTGAATGAATTGAATAGAAACATTTCTGGATGCTTTCAGAGAGCAATGATATCTTTTTCTTTTTCTCTCTCTCTTTTTCTTCAAACCACAGCATCTGTTCCCCTTGTGGTTTTCTCCCTTTGCTCTCACACAGTGGTTGTGAAAGAGGACAGGGCTGGCGTAGCTTTAATTTGGGTAATGGTGGATGGGAAAATCAGGGCAGGTGTGATTGCTCCTTGGTGTACTGCAGCACAGCAGTGTAAAACTCCAGTCTGTGGTTTTTAGCACTGAACGCGTACAAAGGAGGATTAGGAGGGCTGTTGGCAAGATTGAGGGGTGAGATTTACAGCATCAGGAAGCCCAGAGTTTCAGCACTGACCACGGGTTTGAGCCTAGTATCAAGAATGCTTTTAGGTACCATTTCCATTAAGCTCTCCTGCTTGGGCTCAGAAATTAAACTAGTGCAAGCTCCTGATTCTCTGTGGGAGAAAAGTTGGAGAGACTCAGCTCCTCAGTGCATGCCCAAGCTCTTGTTAATGCTGTTTGGCTGGATTAGGTGCAGGCAGGACTAAAGCTCATTACATTGCAGCACCCAGCAGAAAGTCTGAGACCATCCCTGGCTGCTAGTCTGGAGGCTGCGGGTCCTCGGACCCACTCTCCACCTGAACGTAGCTTTTGGCTTCTCACTTCCCAGCTCTGACACCAATACTGTCTGTGTACATGAACGCAAATCACGCCATTTGGAGGATCTTTGTTAAAGTACTTGTAGGAAACCAGAGAGATCTGCTTTGATTTCCCTAGGGGGGACAGCAAGGCCTTGCAGCAAAAAAGGCTGAAGCAATCTGTAGGGCAGACTGCTAGTATTTCCTTCTTTCCTTCCTTCCTTCCATGCTGATCCTGCCGAGTTTGTTGAAAATTCAGGTTTCTAGGATCAGGTGCAAATTTTTTTAAACTTCAACCAAGCAACTAGCACTTACAGTCAGAGTCCAGTGGAGACTTTTAGATACTGTTCTGTTAGGAACAAAAATAAACACTTATTCTCTGCCTCGGTTCATATGTAAAATAAATTGTAATGATCCCATCATCTGCTTTGCAGAAAGCTGTGAGGATGACTTTTCTTTAGTGCTGTCTTCAGTTACAGAGCTGTTCCGACAGTGGCGAGTGAGTGTTACAGGTGGTGGGTGGAGGTTCCTTCCGAAATTTTATATAACTCCAGTATTATCTGTTCCTGTGATTGACTTGACACATGAATTCAAAACAGTTGGAGCTTCTCTCCCACTCTGGTGTAGCAAACTGGATGTGAAAATGACACTTCCCCGAGAGAGCTGATAGTTTGCTGTTCGGTGCATGGTGTTGGGTTCCTTTGTTCACTGAATGTGGCACTTGGCAAGTGGTTTTTGCCACTTCAGGGTTGTCAGTTCTGTCTGCTAAAGGCCAAGATAAAGCTTCACAAAAAGCCTTTCACTCCAGACAAATCTCTTCTGTAATGTACTGACTGGATGACAAAGGAACCAGGAGCTTATAGGTGGTTTTGGATTTTTTTTCCACCCCAAAGTGTGCACTCTTCCCTTGTCATGCTTTTATTTTAATGTGGTATTTCCTACCCTGCTGTAAACACCAGGGTGGTTTTTGTCTTGTGACTCGGCAGCGCTTTGCCATGACATTCCTTTCCTAACGCGTTGCGTTGCTGATAGCACTAGATGTGCTGCTGGCTGCTTCCAAGGCTTATCAGAGGGTTTGGACCAAGAGCACTTAGATAATCCCATGAGGGGATGCATTAGCAATAAGAAACCGGTATGAAGCACTGTTGTGATACATTTGCAACAAGGCAGTATAAAATACATGGGAACAAATCCGTGGTTCTCTAGAAAGTTGTGATTTCAATGCAGCCTGGTGAAGCGACATGTGTAGAGTGTCCTGGTCCATTATGGTATTGTTTAAGTTGTAAAATGACCTCAGTTACTTGTCAACAGCATAGTGCCAAGGGTGCAAAGCTGGACAGCAGCATCTGTCCTTCTGAAGCCCAGTGTGAAATGCACATTGGTCATTATAAATGGAAGTAACAGAAATGTGAGAAGTATTCATACCAATGAAACTTGCTTGGCTCTTGGTTTTAGTCGGAGAAAACACACCGAATTTGTCAGAGGGTTCACAAAGGTGTCTAAATACTTAAGAGATCCTCAGCAGCTGTGACTTGATCCATCTTAGCGGCATTTGTAGGTTTGGCTGTTGAGGTGAAGCCTCACCTTTTCATTGAGCTTTATTCTGTTGTATTATTCCTTACACACCAACAGCATAAGGAATCAGACATGAATTCAGAATTACTGTGCTTTCAAATTATATGCCAATGGTCTGACCAAAGTCATAAATTGGTATCTTGGCTTGTTTATACTGGCTCCTGTAACACAAAATAAACAAGCCACCCAAAGATATTGGATCCGATTTTGTGCACCATTTTGTGCTTTTTCCCTGCAATTTGGCAGTTGTCTGAATGCTCAGCTCCTAATGGGAAGCAGGGGTGATATACATATAGGGACAAGGCAAAAGCCATAATTCATGGTAAAACAGGAATGAGAGGAAACCCTTGTACTGAAGGGACCTCTCCTGTGTATTGTGTCAGGACTGTCACAACCTCCAGCTGCCAGAACAACCTTTAGGGCAGTGGGATAAATACCTAAATGTAGGAAGACAGCAGTAGTAGGCAGTGAATCTGCAAAACTGGAGATAAAATACATGCAGTCCAACTGCAGATCCAGTTATAATCAATGTAGGTTGTTTTAGGGACTTTGCAGAAACCAGGATTTGACTTCACACGACGAAAGGAGAAATTTAACGGGGATGAAGAAAGGCGTTACCACGCTATTCATAACACTGCTTGTTAGAAGCTGCGAGCTTCTCCCTGCATAAAATGAAGGAAGCTACAGGTGATGGAAAAATAAATTGGTCCCTGTGGGCACAGTGATTTTGACTGTACATGTGTATTAGAGATGAGGCCGATGTGTTATGACCTGCAGGTGAAATGGCAACAGTGGTACATGGAAACCTGGTATGTGTCAGTGATGCTGGAGAGCCGCTCAGAAATGGTCAGGGAGTAATGCCACGACTTATTCAGGCTGAGGCTAAAATAAACGCTTCCAAGAACACAGAAGTTGCTTGTTGGAAGAGTAAATGGCAGACTGTGTGAATGCTTCTGAATTTTTTGCCCCCTTCTGACAGTTGTACCTTGCAATGTGGGGCTTGCCGAAGCTGTAGGAGAACATTGTGGTACAATGAGGAATTGGATGTAGTTTCCTACAGGTCAAGCCAGCTCCTCATTGCTGGCTCATCTCCTTGTATGTACTTTTGAAGCACCAATTTGTATATGGTGCTGAAAAACGTCTGCAGCTTTTATAACCCCCATACAGCTTTGGATTCAGTCTGAAGCACAGTTATGTGGGCAGGGAGAAAATGTTCTCTGAATGAATCCATGATAAACATAGCGCCTGCCCTGTAATAGCTGGGATTGGAGAATAACAAACTAATAAACCCAAAGTCCTTTATTTCTTCCCTTCTTGTAGATTGCATGCTGAAGGCTTCTGAAAAGTGCCTCTGTCTCTCAGCCGCAAGCTAGTAGCAGGGATGACCTTACAGCTTGCGTTAGTCAGCTGTGCTGAAGAAGAAATATTTGCTGGCTTTGCCTGGAAGCTCACAGCTGGGGTAGGTTTTAAATCCAATTGGGCAGACCAAGGTTTTTTTCAGTAGCTTTCTGTTGTCTAGAATAGGACTATCTAGACCAGGGTGCTTCTGACTACCCCACTGAGGCTCTCTAGTTTCATGAAGGCTTTCTGGTCTGTAGTTATATTTGCATATTTAGCTCCATGTAACATCACAGAGCTACTGCCATGCCCACGTGGCCGTAGAGAGAAGCTGTGACTGGGCTAAGGGTGCTGGACTTGCATGGTTTTGTCTGGACTTGTATGAGGTGAGTGAATGGTGACAGACAGAGAGGGAGCGGGCTTGTCTGGAGGACCTGGGTTTGCTTTCCAAGATGTGGAAGTCTAAGCAAAATCTGAGAGATATGAAAGCAGCTTTCGTCTCTGGCTGTGCTCCCCAGAAAGAACTGAGCGTGGCCAGACCTTGTTCACACTGCAAGTTTCCCAGTGAGCTCAAGCTGAAAGATAGCTTTCCTCAATCCTGTCCCACCAGGAGCATGCATGATGAGCCCAGTCCTGGAAAACACCAATGCTTTGCTGATTTTATATATATATAAAAAAATCTATATATTTATATCTATAAATAGAAGATGGTGTTGCTATCTAAGAGAACTTAGTGCCTCTGTTCTCTGCCCTTTCAGATGGTATCTTTTTATCTTTCCTGTGGCCAGTTTTGAGTTGACAGCTTTACATCCAAGAGCTTTTTTGTGATCCATCAAGAGTTTTGTGAAGCTTTTCTCAGCTCTGTTACAAATGCGAAGGTTCTCTCTTGTGATCCAGGTGCACAAAGCAAATGACTAAATGGTAGAGGAGAATCGGCCTTAGGGGGTTAATTTAGTGCCTTCTTTGGAGCTATAGCACATGATGCTGCTCTTTAGTAACAGGACTCTTAAGCTCACCTAGTGTAGTCTGTGCTCCTTCTGATGACTGTCTGCAGGCTCAAACCAGTTTAACGAGTAATATGTCCCCTTCCAAGGGAGCTCAACATATGTTCATGGTGCTAGAAATCACCTGGATGCTAAAGCAGTGCTTGAATTATAACAAGAAAGACTAGAAATTTTGAGCTGGGTGTTCAGGGTCATATCAAAATAAAACAGGCCCCACTTCAACAATGGAAAAGAAGACTTTCCATGGCAGCCTGAAGGCCAATGAAATCTCAAGAATTACTGTCCTTTTCTCCAGGCTGATTTGGTTTTGTTGTTTATTGTATTAATTGTGTGCTCTACACCCCCAAATTAATGGCAAATTGACTATGCAGTGAGTTGCTGTTCCATTCATGAGATCCATGGTTGTGTCGCATCTTGGCAGTGCCAGCCTCTTTTTCCGTGGCCTCTGAACTCCTGCCTGGCTTTTCCCCGTCTTTCTAAAAGTCACCCACTTGTTCTGCTGGCCATATCCAACAGTTTATCTGGTCCCTGAGGGAGCTGATAAGTTCCCTTCGAGTTACACTGATCTCTCATCTCTGTTCTATTCTCTTTCTCTTTTCCTCCTCACCATCTTTGCTCTGCACAAATTACACCCAGAGTGGAGCAGTAAATTTTGCATAGAGGAGAGATAGCACAGGGCATATCTACCAAGTTATTGCTTCTCCCACAAGCTGCTTCTTTCACAGGTGCTTTTCTCCCCAAGCTCTGTAGCTCCCCAAACTCTCCCTGGCCTCCATAGACTGAGGACAGAGATAGCAGGAAAATGCTGCCTCAGGTCAGTTTTTCTTTCCAGTCCTTTTCCTGTATCTCCACATTTTCTCTGTCTGGTTTATTGCGTTTGGAGACAAAGATTTTTTGATACTGTGCAGATAATACGATGGTAAAATACAACATTTGGTAAGTGGACCACCTGTAATCTTGTCTTCACAGCTCTTTTTCTTATGCTTACATCTTGAATGTGAGATTTGGATTTGCACATTTTCCTTCCTCTGCAGCACAGCCACCCTGGTAAAAAGCATTGGCTTTATTGTATGTAACAGGTCCTAGAAAGTTGCTTAGATCTTTATTTCTGAGCTTGGCACAATAATGTGCCATGAGCATTTTCAATGCTGTTCTCATTATAAAGGCAGAACTTTTCCCTGGAACTCTACAATCTTTTTTAGAAAAGAATTGGGAGCAGTAAGAGTGAGTGGCAGCTCTGTCCTCGAACCTTTTCTATTAACTGACAAGAAAGGATGCCATTTGCTTCCTTTGCAAATAAAATGTATAAAATGGTACTAGTAATACCTGAAAATATGTAAAAAGTGGTAGTAAAAGGTAGCCCTGGTATCTGTTGAGAGTGGACGTTCTTATGCAGTCTCAGGCATGATGAGAAACTTACCTTCCAGACCTGACTACATGACAGGCTGTTTTGAGGAGACAGTCTCTTTACATTGCTTGACTGTATACGGCTTTTAAAAATACATATATTAAAAGCAGGCAAAAGGATTACATTACCAAAAACTGTGCACGCAAATGAAAGCTCCGCCAATCTTTGAAAAATCTTCCTTAATATTATATAGTAAGAGATACATAACTGTGCCTATTTTTACCATAATTTGCTTTCATTTGATGACATTCAATAGTAAGATTTATTATTACCCGCATGGAAAATATCCTGCCTGAGGGTGGTTGAAATAGATCCTGCAGACAAGACATCAATCAGCTCATGTTTATCTCTTCAGAGATCAGTGATACCAGTGGCAGGAACAGTTTCAACCAATCCAAGAGTATTTACTGATAATAAAAGGAAATGTTCATGTGGATTTATACTGCATCTCTCACCAGAGGTCACACACAACGTTTTTGCAGGAGGGCTGATTTATTGAGTCTCGTTTAAAGATGAGGCACGGAGGGCTCAGAGGTGCCCGAGCTCCCTGCTCAGCCAGGGGCAGTAGCCCTTACCCTGATGTGTGCTCTGGCCATTGCTCTCTTCCTGGGAGAGGGTCTGACTTTCCTTGTAGAGGGTGGCATGCAGAGGGCTTTTAAGATAATACTGGTCTCCCTGTCCCCATTGCTAACGAGTTCAGCTAAAAAGGATTTAAGACTAATGCAGACAAAAGATCTTTTACATCAGATGAATAGCATGCAGAACGATTGTCTTTCGTTTCTAAGAAGTGAATTGTAGCTGCTAACTTAACTCTGCCATAATTTTAAAGCAGAAGGTCTTATATTTGTGTCCATGATAGAGAGGTTTTTCAAAATTTTATGACAACATTCAGAATATTTATAGGTATTGACTGCAGGGTTCAGGACAAAGATCTGTTGTCCTTGAGGCAAAATAGCAACCCTGACTTTACCTAGTATTTGCCTCTCAGTGTAATCAGTCTGGAACTATGACTGCAATTGTTATTTAACCCATGTATGACAGAAGTTTTCTTTCTCTCACTTTTGCTTTTTTTATTTGTAAAATTCAGTATTTATACTTAGTGAAACAAAGAGCACTTTGAATCACAACATGAAGTGTATGTTTTTTAAAAAGTTATAAAGGGGTCTTTTTTTGTTCGATTTTTTTTTTTAAATGTTTTTATCTAAGGAAATTTACTGGAACATTCATTTCTATTTGAGAGGAAACTTGTTCTATGTGGACAATAAGTATGTTAAGATCAGGATGAATGTCTATGGGAGATAATAATAGTGAATAAAAAAATGCAGCAGTCCAGTACTCATATTTTCCAGGAACTGCAAGAACTTAGTTCTGGGCTGTGTTTTAAATCTAAGCCCCATTGTTCCTGACTGGGCTCCGAGTCTGTCCGAAAGACGACTTTGTTCCTGTGAGCAGCTTCAATCTGAAGCATTTGGACCACTTTCATGTTTTAAACAAAATTTTTAAGATGTACATGTATTTTCATTCTTCCAGCTTTAGGATGTAAAGCAAAGCATCTTTTTACGATTTCCTGTTGAACATGAGCAGAGTACGTTGACACCAGCAAAAGTAATTTGACCTACGATGAGCCTGTGTGTGGGATGGCCAGCAGTTATCAATGGTACGTGATATGTGCCATTAATATATTGCTCCTCTTATGCCAGGGAACATGCCTTGTGAGGCAACGCAGCACTAGCGAGAGCTTCACCTCAGGCATCCTGATAGCCTGGCGTAAGTGTTGTGGCGATGTTGACTGTACAGGCTGACATGATTTGTTCTTCTGAGAGATACAAGGTGGGCGAGAACATTTTTCCCCTCTTGACGCTGTTGCACTTGGTAGCAATAATCATACACTTGCAGCGTCAGGACCAGAATTTAGTTGTGCCCTTTTACAGGTGAATACCCTAGGCTGGCGGTACAGAGTTATTTTTCTTCCTTTCTTTTCTGTCTCAGTCAATGTGGGTTTTTTTTTACAAAGCAAATGGTACTTCAGCCGTGAAGCACTGAGGGTGACCCACCCTCTGCCGCATTGGCATTCACCCTGGCCGCGGGCAGGAGCCTGGGTAGCTGCTTCCCGATCACAGACGGGATTTGTTAGTGGGCAAAGTTACTCTCCTTGTAAGAAGAGTTACTTGGAAATGCTGTCGCTCACCCTTTTTAACGCCCACCAGTTAAACTCCTTCTCTTTCAAAATGCCCACATGAGGTTTCCCGGCCCAGCCCAGCACCCACCTTTTGCTTCTGTGGCTGTGCTTGTTTTCCAGTGTCGCATCGTGTGTGAAACAATCTTTCATACGAAGAACTGCAAGAGTCCTTGATTCCTGTGTCACGCTGCATTTGTAAGCCTAATGCTGCTATTGACAGACCGCTGGTCTGTGGGACGGCTGTGACAATACAACCAGGCAAATATTAGCCTGGAAAATACTCAGGAGCTCATTGCCATCAACAAACCTGGGGTCCCTAAGAGGTCGTTGTCAGCAGCGTGCGGGGCGAAGCCATCCAGTACGATCGTGTTAGTGCTAGCACGGAGCATGAACTCCTGAGAGGGGACTTGGCACTGGCTTGTGCTCAAGGGCAATTGTTGGAGCAGCTTGTGAACAGGCAGCCTGCCAGCTAGACGGGCATAGCTGTGGACAGCTAATAGACCGTGTGTGTGCGCAGGGAAGGCAAGATGCACAGCTGGGAAATGGGAAAGAGATTTCTATGAACTTCTGCTCTGAGGGGTATGAGTACACTCAGGGGATGCCAGTCCATGGAGGAGTAAAGAAATGATTTCTGGCAGCTAAGACAGGTTGTTGGTCCGGCTGAATCTGACAGAATGCTGTGGGGGAGAACTGGGGATGTCATGGTTAATGAGTATGGAAATTCTATCAGTAGCTTGGCCATGTAGCTTTTAAATGTTGTCAATCTATAACGTGCAATACTTCAGTCTAACATTTTCTGGCTGCCTAGTTTAAGGCATAAAAGCAGGCAGCCTCTCTCTAATGAGTCAGTATCTATAGACAGCAAGCCGTTGATAGCAAAGCAGAAATCTTGGCTTCTCATCTCAGCGAGTTAAGTTTAAATTAATCCAAAAAGATGGTGGGCAGGAGAGGAAGAGGGGTTGTTTTCTTTTATTTTCCTGTCTTTGACTCACCTGACAAAGTGAATTCCCCGTGATTTTTCTGTCTCCCTGCTAGCCCCGCAGGAGCATTGTCTTAATTCCTCTCTTCCCAGCTATGTGCACTCCAGCTCATGAGCTATGCAGCGACCTTCTTGCCCAGCTCATCTTTGCATCCTGGAGTGTACTTAGAATCTGCGCCACAAATGCTGGGATAAGGCAAAACCTATTCACTGTAAGCGCATTGCCACGCAGCATTTCAGTCCAGCAAGGGATAATTACCAAACTCCAAGGCAAAGGTATTGTGTATCTTTTAACTGGTTGGTGTATGGAAAAGATCCTCTTCGAGTCTATGAGTCTGTGGCAGTTGCAGACATCTGAAGGGGCCTTGCTGTCTCCAGAAGAGACAGAAAGTGACTCTGGGAAGGCAGAGTGTGGAATCTGACACTACTGTGTAACTGAGGAAAAAGAGGCCGTATGCATTATTTATGAGCAGAAGGCTGGGCTTAATGTTAACAAGTGAGAAGAAAGTGGCTTCAAAACACTGGCTTTCTGCTCTTCCGTGTAAGAAAGGCTTCTGTTTTAAATTGCTTGCATTTTAGAGCAGGAGGGAGACAGAGCTGTTATTTATACCGTGTCTTATTTTGTGTGTGTGGCGTTGTACAAGATTGAGGGAGAGGCAGGGATTGCCCCAAGGAGTGCACTCTCTGTTCGCTCAAGCTGTGGCAAAGATGTGTCATGCTGCCCTATAACTAGCTAATCCCAATCAGCTCCAGGCAAAAGATTTCACTGCAAGAGAGAAGCAAGCAGTATTGCTACCCGCTCGGCATTTCCATTGGGCAGGGACAGCTTTAAAAAACTGAGGAATTTTCTCTGAATCACTCTATCCACTAGATAGATGCCCTCTCCTTGCAGCTGCTGTCCAGCTTTGGGGTTGGATGAGCTGATCTTGTGGCTTTTGTTCTCTTACGGATCCCTCACCAGCAGGGTCCGTCCTGTCTGGTGTTGGGGTACGTGCTGGAACTGGCATGAGCAGTCCAGCTTGGGCTGTCGCAAAGTCTCATTGCAAAGTCACACAAATGTGCTGGGGTTTGGTTTTTTAGCTGTTTCGTGATGATTTTCTAGAGAAATGAGGCCTGGCTGGCTAATGTCAAGTTTTGCTCTTAATGATGGCAATGTGTGATTATTGCCAGCAAAAGATACTATGTTCGGAAGAGCACGGGAAGCTGAGCTGCCGCTTTTCCTGGGAAAACACAGCGTGGGCTGAGGCAGGGCAAGTCCCTCCCTGTGGAGAGATCCTCCTTGTTACTGAGCAAATGTTGCGGTCACTGTCTGCGTGGCAGTCACGCTTGAACTCTTGCTGGACCTCATTCCAGATAAGCACCTCCACTGAAGACCCCACCACAAAGGGTAAAGTCTCTTCCTCCCACTCCATCCAGCAGAAGTAAATGACACTTGCTGCTGGTGGCTGCCAACTGCAGCCCTGCTTGGGTTGGAGTCCGTGGTCAGCATGTTTGTGTTGCAAATCTGGCACCCAGTACTGATCTATGAGCTTATATTTCCAAAAGCTCTATCCTGTTATCTTCTGCAGGTCCCAAAAGGTAACACCCCCACACACACACACACTTTCTTACCTTTGTAAAGGCCGCTAGCTTCTCCCGTCACCATTTCTGCGTTACAGCCAGTTGTCCTTTCTATGGTACAAAATCCAGGTGCTTTTTTGCTTCCTGACTGCTTCCTGATGTGATCCCGAGCAGCCAGTACTTTGTTTCTGGGAAGAAAATTAGCCCAGGGGGGTAAGATGAGAATAACTAGGCCTCTGTAAAAGTCAGGAAGCAAAAAGTGAACGCCATTGCACTGGAACTGATGGGGAGGGGGGCGGGGGGGGGAAGTACTCTGTTCTGTGATTTCTAACGCTGGCTCATTGATTCTTGGTTCAATCAGCAGTTACTGTTTCTCCTTAATCCAGGCTCATAACTACTTAGTAGAGTGGGCTCTTAACAGAAATACCCCTGAGAAATCATAACAACAGGGTGGAGGGGAAGCTGAAGAACACTGGGGTCTTACCTGTGGCCGAGAATGTATGTATTAGAGTAGGGAATTGCTGTTTCTAATAGGCCTCACTTGAAAGTCACTTTGCAGACAGGTTTGTGGCTGCACAGCTTGTGTGCATGTCCAGAGGGGCCAGGAGACACATACCTGAGTGGTGAAAACAAATAGCACTTTTTTCTAATATGAAAACAGGAGTACTGTTAAGATTTCCCTGTCCCCAAGCTTATTACCGCAAAGAAGGTAACGACAGGAAGGACTAACGAATAAGGATGAGTTTTGTAAAAGTGGGGTTGGAATAGGAGAGGCCGGAGGTGAGGCACAGCGACGGCGGGGGGGAGGCAGCCCGTGTGGGGACTGGTGAGTCACGCATCCTCCAGCAAGTAGCACTGACTCATTGGGAGGATGATCATTTTGCTGTTCCCTTTCTGCTAAGACTGAGGAATAGTCAATTGATACTCAGCTTTACTCTGCAAGCTCCCCGGTCAGAGAGCGAGATGTAAAAGGGAAGAAGCTGGAGACCATGGAAAACTGAAGTGACAGGCAAAGGTGAACCCTGGCAAGAGCAAGCTGCTGTTTCCGCAAGGGATCCCTGCAGCAGCTGCAGGGGAGAATCCCCTGGTACACGGGCTGGATGTGGAACAGCAGTTCAGCTCCTACAGCCAGGCTGTGCACCCGAGTCTTCAATACCTGTTCGTGTTCCCTCTGCCGCAGGGTCAAGGCTCAGGTGCTCTCAGCACTGCTGCTCCCAACGAGGCACGCAAACTCCTTGGAGCCAGGCTTGGTAGCGTGCCGCCTGGGTGACATGCCACCCGCCTCCCCTGTGGGTTACAGTTAAGTTTGATCAATGCGGATGTAGTTCTGATGTTTGTTATCTCCTGTCCAGCTCATAATGCTTAACAGATGAGGAAAGCCATCACTTAATCTGTAGTATCTGCAGAGTTGTAAAAGAAAATACATCTTTTTATTACTTCTGTACACAGGAGAGTAATTCTGTATGGCTGAGGAAAGGGACCAGAGGACCATGTGGTCTCTTCCTCCTCTGAGAAAGGAGGAAAGAAAATGTCTAAAAAGAATCCAAAAGGACCCTAAAAGATGATTCACACTCGGTTTGTTACAACTTGGAGGAGATTCCTTATAAGCGAAGTGTGAAGAGCCCTAATACACAATGTGGTGTTGTAATTATTTTCAAAGCAGCCAACGACTCTTGAGTGTGTTTGTGCAGCGAGCGTTGAGGGCAAGGGCTGTAACTGCAGAGTACAGCCAGTCCCCAACTCTGGGATCCGAAGATGTGATAGCAATTGCAAGTCAGTGCTGCAATTTTCTTTCGCTTTACAACTTTTATGTTGGTAATGTGAAGTAATTAATGAACCAGAGCAGTGCTGCAGAGGGGGCATAATTTTAATGCTCTTTTTAAAGACGCTACTAAATCAATGGGGCAGTTTAAAAAGGAATGATAGCCTGGAGATCAGGAAACTTAATACGAGAAATTAGGCAGGGTTTTGAGAGTAATTGAATCTCAAGTAGGAAGGTACTTCGTGATCTGCCGCGTGGGCATCTGTATGTTTGGCATACACTGGCAAAGGCAGAACTTGCTGACTTTTAGGCCAGACTAGTTAGACTCTGCAATCTTGGTCTGAACTAAAGATCCTCAGGACTTGGAAAAGGCACTGAGAGATTGTAAAGCACAAGCTATGCTCCTGCTTTCCACTGTGCAGGAGCAGTATTTTTCCACTCCTGTTGTAGGTCTTCTGACTACCAGCTACACAAGCGATGTCTACATGGTCTTTTGAAGGCAGATAGGAGCTTACTCTGGCTGCTGTCCAAGAGAACCAGAAGCCATGTAGCTGCAGCTAATGTGCTACATGCCCAAATTACTGTGGCCTGCTGAGAGGCAGGATATTAGCTTGGGCTGAGGGCTGTGGCCAGCTCAGACCATAAGCAAAGCAAGTTTTCGTCTGCATGCAGGGAAGCATGTAGACAAGGATAGCCAACTTGCATAGGGTTTGGAAAGCTGTTTTTATTAGCAGTAAGGGCAGGTTAGCTGACCCCATGAAGATCAGGCAGACACAACTTAACTGTGCATCCTGCCCCAAGCACAAAGAGCAACACCACATGGCTGGCCTCGGAGCCAGCCAGCTTCCCAGTGGCCAAAGAAAACTGCTTTGTGGGCTTGATCCAAATTCTGTGGGCCTCCAGTTGGCTACCCCTTTTGTAGGCATACCCAGAGTTTCTCTTCTGTTTTAGATGGCAGTGACTCGTTACGGACAAGGAGGGTTTGAATTCAGTCTTCACTGGCTCTGTGAGTTTCTGCAGGAGCTGCGTAATGTGACCCTTGGTTGTCCACATGGAATTCTGAGCCGTGAAGGTGTACATGCACGTACAGTGTGTTTGTGCAGTCCAACTCCTAACTAAGAAAAAAATGATGTCTCCATTTGGGATGGATATCTTTGCTGGATTTTTCTTCCTAAAGTTTTTAATCATTGTAATTTTGAAGACTGCTTCGCTTAAGAAGTTTCACCATGTATTACTATTTAACGTCAATCAAGAAAGCACTGTGTGTTTGTGTGTGTACATATGTACACATTCTATGTATAATACAAGAAAGCAGGTATGTTTATGTGTAAGTATATACACAAAATTCAGCCTTGCTTATCTTAGAATGATACATATATTAAGGATCCACAGCAAAAACTAAGAATGCGGTATCCTGTGTACTAGGCAGTATGATGGTACAGTGAATCAGAGACCTCTTTCACATTTCATTCAAAACATGTAGCCCTCCTCTCCTGCTCTTATGTTCCCCCATCGGCAATGTTTCTGGAAAATTAAAACAATTTAAAAGCAGTAATTTGAGTAACTGTCTCAGTTACTGACGGTAGAACTACAATTTGAACAGAAAGAAGCTTTTAATTAAACAGACCCATCAGGTGAACTCCTGGCCCTATTAGGGTGAATGGCACAACTCTCACTGACCCTCCGTGGAGTCAGGATTTTGCTCGTATCTTGTAACACTTGCCTTTTCTGAATTTGAGGTATTAATCCTATAACACAATAGATAAGATAAAAATAGAAAACAGTCTGACCTAAAATATTTTGACATCCTTATCATAGTGCTTATTGTCTGAGAATACATCTAAATGACATGTTGATTAATCCTGAACTGAAGAAAATGTGATTCATTGGAAAGAACTGGGATTGTACCAATAATTCAGTACCAGAAGCTATGCAGCCATCAACTCAGTGCACGATGTTTCTGGTAAAACTTTACTTGCAAGCTGTCAGATTCATCTGCCATTTTCCCAGCTACTTTGGTTCACTTCTGAGTGGCCTGGATGAAATATTCCAGTTCGTGTGGGTTATCAGCTACTTTACTAAAGCAACTTTTTCCTCTGCCTTTCACTGAAGACAAAACAGTCACATCAAGTCAGGTTGCTGTGAGCGGCTTTTAAGAGAGATGTTGGTTGCACTTAGCACACAGCTGGGGCCAAAGTGAAGCTGTGTAAGTGCCTGAGCTATTCAGCTGGAAATTACATCTTGTGCAGGAACCTAAATGTCAAGTTCCCCAGTCCCCTTCACAGCCCGGACTCCGACAGCTCCCCTTTTCCCATGACTTTTCTTCACGTTCCTACAGATGTAACTGTGCTTTCCTTCAGATACAGTAAATCATAGATGGGAATGCCACATTCTAAAGCAAAGCGAGCTGTCACCCAGGACTTCAGATGACACTTCGCCACATTAACGAGTAAACAGAGCCCACAGGAAAGATGCCTTTTGAAATGCACTGTTTGTGTCAGCAGTGCTAAAACTAACGAACCAAAACAATGAGGGGAAAAAGGGGAATCATCAGATGCACCTAAAGCTATAGGCTATAAAGTCAGATCGGTCGAGAGAAGCTCAAATATGAGCAAATTTTTGGGACAGTACATAAATTATATTTTCCATAAGCAATAAGACAGCATATACTCCCAGCCTTGTGATGAGAGTAAAGTACTAAAAGAAAGACTGAATATAACCAAGTGAAGAGAAGTGAGCAGGATTGAATGTGTTTCTTATATTGGAACCTTCTCATGGCAAACAAGCAAGACTCCAGCCAAAAATCTTCAGGACGCAGAAGGAAGTTGGAACCGTTACGCTGCCGCACGGCTCACGAGCGAGCTGGCACGGAGAAAGGGATCAGCTATACATTGTTTTGAAGGAGCCACACAGAGCATCCAGTATAACATGCATCCCCAGGGCATTTGGAGGCAATGACTATCAGCAGTCAGTGGAACTGGTCCGAATTTACAGCCATATAACTGAATGATAATTTCACTCTTAACGATGGAGGAGCAAAAATGTGCACCAGAAAAAAAGGAACAGCTGGTGGTAGGGTATAGAAATGGTGGTGGGGAAATGGCTTTGCTTTACTTGCTCTTGCTAGTCCCCTCAATTCTGACTCTTGTAGTATACGCTCTAAAACTAGTTGCTCTTCCATTGAACTACTTCTTAAATAAAAACCCTCTGAAGGAACCTTTCAGATCACTAACATGATGAGAGGAAAACAGTATTAGCTACAGTTCTTATATTCGTGGTTACTTTGTGTTGATACAAACTGAAGTGCTTGGTCTTGAATTAACAATAGCTGTGGTTTAGGTTTTCTTCCTTCAGTGATCCCCAAATTACGCTTGCATGCGTAATGTGGTACTAGAGGCAGAATAAACATCAACTGTAATAGCTGAATTTTTAAGGTTAATATTAAGGCTAAGTACATAACATTTATTTTCTTGTGAAGAAAGCATGTATACTCTGGTGGAGGGGGAAGATGAAAACCATGTCTGTGAGAGCAATGGCTGATGGCTTAGTTCTCCATGACAAAATAAATAACTTCGGTTAACTTCAAGCTCCAGTACCTCAGATGTTTGTTGTCACAGAGCAGCAGCTTGGCTGATTGGCAGCTCTGGTTTAGTCGACATGTGTTAACAGAAATTGCTCAATTTACATGGAGTACTTCAATCTGCTGGTTTAGAAGTTTCTGTCTCACATAGGCTAGCATTTCAGCTTTTGAATAAATGGAGGACTTGTAAGGGTCATTAAAGAAATTGCTAAAGCTTCTGCAAATCCTATAGGCCAGATTGCTGACTGAGATGCATAGCATGCACGTGTCACTGCAGATACTTCCCAGATAATGGTGCTGATTGAGATTTTAATCTGGACAGAATGCTGGAGGCAACTTTCTTTCCAGCACTCAATTATCCTGATAATAATATGCTTGGTTTTTTTCCTGTGTTCAGAATGTGTGGTCTGCTGCAACTGTGCAGTGTGCGTACAGAGCTGTTTGGAGTGAGGCGGGGGAAAAAAAACCAAGTGAACAAAATCCATGCCTGGCAAAGGGCACTTACAGCACAAGTCCCATAGCATGGAGGACAGTGTATTTTTACCTTGGGTGGATGAGCCGAGTAACCACCATGAGAAAGGGCTGCATTTCTTCCCACAGGCTGCAGGATGACTCCTTACTAGTTCTCAGCAGCCGCACAGGAATACATTTGAAGCACAGCCTGCTGCTAGGACTATGCAGTATGTCATAGGGGCAAGACCATCATTTTATTGTGCGTATGCATCTTGTATCCTCCCTCGTGGGATGCTGATCCATAACAGTCTTCTAAAATCTCACACAACACAAAGAATTCAGACTAGTTTCCCACGGACATTCTCCATAAAAGCATTTCTTAGAAGAGATAACTCAGCCAGGAAATGGGATCTAGGGGGCCAAATTCTTTCATTCAAGTCAATCTCCCATTGGTAAAGGATTTAAAAAATTGTCGCTATATGACTAATCCCAACTATGCTTCCCTAATTTCAGTAACGGTTTCTAGAGATGAAGGGTGAAGCCATTTGAGAAAATCAAGCTTTATTTGCTTTTCATTCATTAGGGATTTTTCTGCTAGATTGAATTACTAGTAACACTTCATTTATTAAAATTTATGAAACCTAGATTTACTTTTCAGTATCTATATCATCTTCTGATCCTTAATACTTTTCATCAAGCTCAAGGAATGAAAACAAACTCAACGGTTCCATGTTTGTTCACAATCAACTTTTACCAGGATCATGTTAGCGTTGTTACGTACTTGTTATTAAATGATGGTAGACTGCACATTTCTGAGACAATGCAGAAAACCTGTTCTTACCTTCAGCAGTTCACAACTGAAAATAGTGTACCAGATCTGCTAGGAGAGCCAGAGAAGGTATTGCTGTTTTCACAGCCACCTCTGTCCCTCTTGCTACATTGTCTGCAGAGATAGCTGTGAATTTGGCTCACTTTCTTCGTTTATGTGTCCAATTGTATTTGTTGGTTGAAGTGAACGCATATGCCCTAGGCAATGCGCGTAAGATTTTTGGCTAGTTGAAAGTCTTTCCATTTATGTTTGATTAAGCTGTTTTGGATTTAGTTAAGCTGGTGCTGGGTAGCCACTTTTATTCTGGACTAAGAGTGATTTGTGTCAATTTACCTTAAATCCATTCCTAATTGACTTGCACTGAACTGAACTAACACCTGATTTATGCCCTCAATTATGCCATTTTAACAAACAGCTCAGGCACGTTGGCCGGTTCCAGCAACTTAACACGTTACCGCACATCATTTGAGGCACGGGAACTGCAGCGTGCCTTTCTTTAGCCTGCAGCAACCATGAGGTTCCGTGTGTCAGCTTAACCTCAGGACCAAGAGAAAGAAAAGTCTAAACTGGTTTCTTCCATCTGAGATCGCCACAGGCTAAGAGCAAACACACATGGTCAATTACCACGGCTCAGTTGATGCATGGTAAAGTGTCGAGCATGTCAGTACGTGAATGAGATCACTCATTCATGTATTCAGACCCTGAAAGTATCATTTTAAACTGATGTTACATAAACAACTGTAACTATGGATATGGACACATGGACAAATTAGTGTGGGGATAACAAGTCCTTATGTGTCAGCTTTTTCCATATGCATACCTGCATGAAATGCTAGGTGATTTGTGGTAGCCTCATCCTCTTTTACCCAGGGGGAAGGTATAGCTAAGGCTTGGTAAATTCAGAGCCTGGCTCCCATTGCAGTAATGGTTTTAACCTAGTTTAGAACAGTTCAGCTTGGCTAAAGTGTAATAAAACAGATTGAAACCACTTCTACACCAGGTAAACTATGCCTGTTGCGTATTTTACTCTTTGCTTAGGTGGTGCAGTTTTGCAGGTCAAATCTTTGAATTAATAAGAGACTTTCCATTGACTTTATAGAGCAGTATTTTACAGAGGAGTTTGAAGACCCTTCATTTTGGAGTCTAATTTAAAGATGAACTTGCATCTTTCTTAAAACCATTGAAAAAACAAACCCCAAGATGAACAATAAAAGAAACCCCAGAATCCCAAACTTTCAGCTTTCCTCCCAGATAACACTAGTTTTCTTACTCCACCCTGTGGGAGAGCTAAGAAGAAATTTGCTTCTTTCCAACGAGGAACACAACAGGATTTGCTAAACTGAAATTAAAGATACTAAAGTTCCAAACCCAGGAGGAGTCTGGACCCTTTCAAACTATGACTGGGGCCAGTGAAACACAGGTTCAAACACCGAAACTTTGGATGCTTTTCCTTTTTATTCAGTAACTTGAACTTAATCTCCGTTAATCTTTCTCTACTTCCATACAACAAAAGGAAAGACATTTGATTAGGTTATGTGGGATCACACGGATTGATTCAATGCATGGCTGCAGGACTAGGCATTATTATCTTGGCTAACATGGACACATTTTGAACACCGCTTGTCACTCTGCTATCAGCCACCGCCACCTCTGCAGTAATGTGACAGCAAGAGAAAAAGGATGGGAAGGCGATGAAGTTTGCCCACGCAAGTAGAAAAGAACTTTCTGTCCAAAGCCAGCTGGCTTGGCTTGAAAATGAAATGGCATTTTAGCATGAGGTGACCTGTTTACATGGGCATCAGAGCTCTGTCTCAAAACACTTGTCCTAGATGCAACAGCAGGGTCTGTGAAGTAGTTTATCATCGAGTAACCATAGGAAACAGGTGAGCTGTCTCAGTGCCAGTTTGTCTTCTAAACTGTTTGACAGATAAGAAACCATCCTCAGAGATTGCAACAAATGTGCTGCCACATTTCATGGTTAGAACTGAGCATATTTTTAGTAAAGGGTTGAGAAAGTATGCAATAATCCTAAATCACAGCCAAGAAAACCATAAACCCCTTAACAAATGCCTGTTCAGATACAGAACTTAGAAACGCGCACCAGTTGATCCATGTTAACACTCTGGTTAAATTTTTAAGGCCTGTTTTTCAAACTAAAGCAAACCTTCAACAGAGGATCAATGGCATTTTTGCCTTTGCCTGAAACGGCCAGAGGGAGCAGGGAAGCTGATGTCTGTTTTTTGTCCTGTGGGACACAGACCAATCATCCTACATGTACCCCCGAAGAAATCAATGGGAAATACACCAATGACACATTTGTACTGAGGAGTCTGGACACCATTATAAAAGACCCAAAATGCACCTTGTAAACTGCCCAAGTTTAAGAATTAAACTTTATTTTGTAAGTTAATTGCTTTAAAACTTCCCTTTTAAGAGCAGTGCTAGCTGATTGCAGTGGGAGCTGAGGGTGCTCTGCACAAGTCAGGAGCAACTTAACTGGCTTTTAAGAGTTCCACAAGTCTTTTGTCACTTGAAGAGGCCCCATCAACTTCAAATCTACTTTAAAAAGTAGTTCAAAGACTTTTCAGGTATTGTGGTCTCCTATATCTATTTCTGTCCCTTTTGTTTCCTAACAGCATGGGATACTGACCACACATACTGCTGTCAAATATAGAAATTAAACTTAGAGAAAAAAGGAGAGATTTTCTCTTTAATCTCTTGGAAAATTTTCCAGACTAAAGCATAGTTCTTAAATTGATAATGTCCCTTTAAGAATTTATTTGCCAGGTAATGTTAGAAGAAAAAAGACTTTAAGGTCAGTTTGAACATTAAAAAGACCCCCTTTTAAATCAATGTCAAATCTATATTAGAGATAATGGCAAGCAGTGTTTGAACAGGTCTCCAAATATATTCTACACCTTAACAACGCAAATAACTTTAAAATCCTGTTAAATGATTTCTAGCTTTTTGGAAGAAGGGCAAGATCTATGCTAAGAAATACTTTGTTGCATAAAAATAATAAAAATAGTTCAGAGTTGCAATATATGACAGTTATAATATGCATAAAGCTACAAAATTATTAACAGGTGAAGGCCTGCAGTTTTGGAATAATATATTAAATATGATTGTGTTTTTAGAGGGGTGAAATAATACAATACCCTCAGAAGAGAAAAGTACATTTTAATAACAATAATATTGAACATAACTATTTTTCTTTAGATCTGCTAAGCAATCTGTGTGTTCTCTATAAGATGTCAAACTATACTGTGCATATGTACACTTTGCTCTCTCTATAAATACACATGTGCATGACACATTTCTAAAAGCAGTAAATGAGTGCTGGGGAAATACAGAAACAATGAAGTTCCTAAGAGAGGCTTATTTTTTCAAGTTATTAAAAGAAGGTGGCAAGCATTCATGAGGATATGAAAATTTAAAGTCGTCTGCAGGAAACTCTGAAAACCTCTGGTTAAGGCTGCTGCCAAAAAATCTCAGCTATGTTATGTCAGAATGTTTAATTGCAAGCTGCAATTTTAATGAATGGAAAGATATGGCAAAAGCAGGAAGTTTCTGAAGCAACATAGAGCAACCATGAAAATAAAATACCAAAGGTTGTAAACTTGAATGCTGTTGGAAGCAGGAATTTCCATCCACACTCTGACTCCTTTTCCTACTGTGCAGGATTTGCCAGCTGTCTGGCTAAGGGGAGAGGTAAGCTGTTCGGGATATCATCTCCTGGGCTCAAAGCAGCACTTTTTATGTCTATGTGAAGAAGGCAACTTCTTTGCATTTGTCATTATGGGTGTTTACAGAAATGCAGCTTAGGAATAAGGGGAGGAAAGGCAAATGTCAGAGTGCATTAAATAACGTATTTTCTTTACTTTCCAAGAAGCTTGCTCGCAGCATGATGTTACTATTTATATCAGATCTCTTAAACCCAGCTGTTGGTTCATGTTAACATGCAGAACGGTGAGAAAATCCCAGCAGAAGAGCGTGAATCCCAGAGAGACTTGTGTTCTGTCATTGTGAGGACCTACAAAATATCACAAGTTTTGCTGAGGTACGGATCAGGCATGCAGTCAGTGAGGCATGCAATACAAATATTTCCTGTGTTGATCCTGCAGTATTAGAAGGCCAACAGCAAAGCAAAACGAGAAGTGCCAAATGCTGCAATAGACAACTTCAGATAACTGAGCTTGAACCCCTGGCTGGAAAAGTTAGAAAGAGAACTTTTACCTGTAACTAAAAACTAGCAAATATACTGTACACCCACATTACAGCATTCTTAGACAAGCTGTGTCTGATCTAATCTTATGTACCTTGGCCACAAGTTTTGGAAAAACAAATATTCCCAAGGCAATCAGATTACCGAATGTACCGTATAACTATGTGGAAATATTAGTGGTTTACAGAGGGCAGTTTATGAAATGGATTGAGTGAATTTAATTCATGCCTTGTCAGGCAATTTGGACTTAACTAAAATAAGGAAATCTTTACTTGATTATACCTGTCTTTAGTGGAACACCAGAGACAAGTAGTATTGTAAGAGCAATACCCTGAACCCCAGACAGGGAGGTCAAGGGATTTTGTTCCAAGCCAGCTTTCTGAGAGCAAACGTCTGTGTCTGTACTGGAGTGGTCATTATGGGGTTAACAGGGTTATCCAAAGGGTTAATGGAAAGGAACCATTATCTGCTCCTCTCTGATTTCCTGCTCCCTAGGTGGGAGTCCCCCCTGCTCCCTATCCTTTGTTTCTAATGCAAGTTCCCATCCTGAAATGCTGTGAGTACAATTTGGTTTTGTTGCAATAAGTAGTCCTTTACAAAATCTTCATTCATAGAGTATTTCCACCATTGTAAGTGAAACAATGTTAGGAATTAAATCTGGCCTGCGATTTTAAGAAACCTTGTTCTTAAAAGCTTGTTCTTAGACCCTCCTTCCCTGTGAAGGATAACTTAATTGTTTGGCAAATACACAAAAGCTACATAACATCCCCTACTCCTCTTATCTATAATTTTAACAGTCCTGCATTTTGTTTTTATACAAAGTTCACCTTCAGAAGCATGAG
The DNA here is from genome assembly GCA_034782735.1 of Sagittarius serpentarius. Lineage (NCBI taxonomy): Eukaryota > Metazoa > Chordata > Aves > Accipitriformes > Sagittariidae > Sagittarius > Sagittarius serpentarius. Next base: position 19,803,363 of record JAVKLA010000002.1, read on the forward strand.
ACAAAGACTTTTTCTCCAGGACACAAGATGAAAAACTGACTTCTGAAATATAAGGAACATTTGAAACGAGGCCTGAGGAACAGCCGTGGTACATCTCTGGAGTGTTTTGTAAGAAGGTTCTAAAATATAAGTTAAAAGTTAAAAGTTAGTGGCGATGTGATTTTGCTGGTAGTGCCTCCAAAATACCTTGAATGGGTAGGTGGAAATGCACTGGAATAGAGATGCAAGGGAAAGCTTTATTGCCATAACAACTGCTGGATGATGACTCTATTCAACTGTGAGGCTATTTAGTTAAAATTAAGAATTTGGTGTCTTTTTTTTTCCTCTGTATTTTTCTTTATATATGCTGTTTCTCTGGGTTTATTTCTCCTTGGATATCATGGAAATTGCACTGCCTGATATTTGGCCAAGGGAAGAGATTTCAGGTGGTTCATTTTAGTCTCTGGGTTGTATGTAAGATGGGCAGAAATGCGTTCAGCAGTTGTTCTCTTGTTTCTCAAGAGTGATCCTAGCAGATGCTTGTGGTAATTTTTCACTTGTCATATTGACACTCAGGTGTGATGTTCTCTAGAGCTTTGTTATGTTGCTGCTTCTACCGTCTCATAAAGATCATAATTTCTTTCTCTGTAGTGTGGATATTTCTTAATCACCTACAGCTTTGCATCCTTTGGATTTTCCAGGTGCAGTTGTCCTGGAAATTAAACCTAACGCAGAATGTGGCCATCGAGTCATGTAGTGATTTTAGTCATTTTGATATGTAAATTTTTCTATGATTTTATTCGTGTCACCCTAAGGGGTGATATTTTTCTTTTACGCTACTGTCACATGTGAGAACATCTGTGACCTCCCCACCACCCATTCTTTTTCACTAGCAGTCCCAAGAGGGGTCTGCAGAAGCAGATGTAGCAGCACATCATCGCGTATGGAAAACAACATCTGTAATTTCAATTGGATGCCATATTTTGCACTTCCTTTTATTTATTGTTACATAGGGCAGTGTTTCAATTGAGGGGGGAATGCATTTCAGTGGGAAAGACGCTGCTGCATACCCCTTAACTATTGTTTGCAAGGCATATATGGAAATCTCTTGAGGAACACATGCCATGCTTATTCTTGTAGTGCCACTGAAAAGGACAGATTAGAACCAATTATTTATCTATTTGGCTTCCTGCTCTATTTTTGCCAGCTTAGAATAATATGATTACATACTGAAAATAATTAATGATTATATCCAGAAGTCCTTGCTCAGGCCTTGCTTCCGTGTCTTACTCAGACTCCCACTGACTTTTGTAACTTAAAATAAAGAATTCAGGATTTTATCTAACATCTTTTCAGCATATTGCTGTCATGAGAGTATTTAATGGTATTAATCATTAGATTCTAGTAATAGATCTTACAGATATTATAGATGATAGGTAGAGTGACAAAGAAGAGAATAAACTGTATTCATATAAAAATCACTGACATTTGGACAGTTCATGTTGAGAACTGTAAGAAAACTGTATGCATTTAAATCTCTTCCTGATTATTACAGGTCAGTAACAATCAGCTTGGAAAGATCATAGTAGATGGCAATTACTGTATTTTGTTATTTCTTTGTCTTTCACACCTCTTACTAACTTCTTCCTAGATCCACAGTAAGAAGTGCATACTCTTGTACTTCTGTTTCGAACGAAAGGTGGATGTTTCAGAAATTGTTCAAATTATTTACTGGCCATGTATTTAAATCCCAAGGAAACTGTACATTATAAATCTTGAACTTGAAAATTTCTGTGAGCTGTGAATTACTGCTTCCATTTGAGGTAAACGTTTGGAAGCAGATGAGAGAAATTGACATCCATTTTTTGGGAATGATCCTGGAGGATCTACCTTTTTCCTTTCAGCAGTGTGGTCATCACACTGCGAGTTGGGTGTTTGTGTCATCATTTCTTGCATCCTGTTTTCTAACCATTTGCGGAGCTACTTTTTGTGTCCTCAGTTAATGACATAGTTTTGAGGATGTAAAGAACACCCTCTGATTCCTGTTTTCCAGAGAAAGCACCTTTGATTCGTGTGTCCTGAAGCAGAGATGTGCACTCTCTCCATCAGTGATTTACTGCTTTGAAACGGCTCTCATCTTTTCACTCTGAGGCTGCGGGTATCTTGCAGGATAAATCTGGAGAAGCTGTAGAGCGCAGATGATTTTTGGCAAGTATCTTTTTATCATCAAAATTTTATTTTTGGGTCATTCTTCAGCTGCTGCCTTCTGTGAAGGAGAAAGACGCCAATTTTATGTCTTTTATTATGTATTCCCAAGTAATCATTTCTACTTAAAGCAAAATTAAGGGGAACTCTTGACAAAGATAATGTGAGGTGGAGATGGGTGGAGGAGGAACCAAGGTGGACTGTCACCTTGGCCTGAAAGGGAAGACAGAGCTCATGGCCCCATAGAGCAATGGCTTTCAGAGAAAGCCAGTCGGGGTGTGTGTGTGTCTAAGTATATATATAGCGGGGAGGTGGTGGTGGTGGTGGTTTTGGTGAGGGCGACAGAGGTAGCCGGGCTGTTTGCGGCTGGTAGTTGGTGTTGGTCTCCTGCTACATCCTCCAGGGATCAGGTCTTGGAAGAGGATGAGGGACCACTTACCGAGGCTTGTTTTAATTAACTCAAGGACATGGTTTTGGACCCTAACAGCAAAGCTTCGCCTTGCCGGAGAGATGAGAGCGGAGGGGGGAAGCAGCTCTGCAGAGGCTTTCCCCCTCTGGCTTCTCCTCCCGGGGAGGAGGCTGGGCTGGGGTAGGGGGCTGCGGG
>JAVKLA010000002.1:19817218-19860052 GCA_034782735.1 Sagittarius serpentarius
CTTCTCATACTAAACCCAAAACACAGCACTGTACCAGCTACTAGGAAGACAACTCTATCCCAGCCGAAACCAGGACATATACCTATTAAGCTACATCTGTTTATTCTTATTTTATGTTTCATGTCAAATTCAGGAAAAAAGTTAACAGCATTTGATGGAGGCAGGAAGGAGAAGAAGGAGGAAAGTTTAGTATATCAGTTACATTTTCCCATCAGGTAACTGTAAGAAGGCGGTGGAAAAGGAAGAGGGGAAGAAATGATCTCTGATCTACAAACAGAATTTAAAACACTGGCCAAGCATCTAGTTCACAGGACAATTAACCATTTCATTAAGACATCATAGCTCATCAGGAGGACTGGAAAGAGTCAGCTATTTTCTTTTTACTAATGATATTTGGACCTGTGGTATCATTCATTCACCTTTAAAGAGAGGTTAACATAAATGGAAGGGAAAAATTCTCAAAGAGAAAACCATGCTATTATGACCAACTCAAACTCTTGGTGTGTCTTCAAGATTAAACACAAAGTTATCTTGGTTCTTAAAATCCACATCACCTATTGCAGGGTTGCTTCTGCAGAGTTTTTGGTAGACAGGTACCATTCAAAGGCCCTCCACGAGTATTTGACATAGATTTAAGATTCTCGTCCTCACAGCAGCACAGCCTCTTGAAGAGCCATCTGATTTGAGATTTTACTGATGTACAGCCAAGTAAGCCGTCATTCATCACTGAAGTGATGAGCTTTTTCTGTTAGTTTATTAACAAAAATAAGGAGAACATCACAGAGAATTTAATTTCACAGCTTTAAGATAATCTCACTAGTGTAACTGTCATAGGACTGTCATAGAACAGAGCAATCTGAACTGAACTACATAAAATTACTAGCGGTAATACAACAGCTAAGCACAACCATTATTAGCAAGAGACTTCAGAAACATATATAAAGATGCATTCTAGACAAACTTTGTGTGTGTATATATATATATATATGCTTTAATTACTGACTAAAGACGGAATTCATCAAAATTCCGAATAGCAGTACAGCATGGTAAATTTCAAACCCACCACTTTAAGAGGTAGAAGAAATTTAGTGTTCTTAACCCTAAAACACTAAATTTAATGACTGGTTTAGACATGAGGGAAGTGTAGCTTTAGATTATCTGCAGGCAAGCCAAAGCTGTTTAAAAAACAAATTAAGTCTATCCTACTTATGGCAATTCTTTATGTATCAGAAATGAAGGAACACAAAATGACATTGACTAGAACAAAAAACTTTTGTCTAGCACTGTCAGCTTTCTTAAAGTCACCAACAGTCTGCCATTTAAAAAAAAAAAGAAAAAAGCCTGTCAACATTAGTCACCAGTATGCCCAAAGCAATTTCAGCATAACCAAAGAATTAAAAGAATATTTTAAAGTAGAACAGTATTACCAAATGCAGATATGGGAAAATTAACGATAACAGCAAACAGCTCAAATAAAATGACTTTGGGGAATAAGTGTTGAACTTCAATCTCCTAAATCTAAAATAAAAAATAAAAAAAAAAAGACACCATTATGAATGGTAACTATTCTGCTCAGCACACAATACACAGGTGTTTTCTGTCACTATATTCAAAGTAAGTATTTGCTACCTTGACCACATTTTAAACTTTTCAAGGAAGCTGTTTCTTCCTGAACCCCATGTGGGAAAATAAAATCTCAAAGCATAACCTGTTTACAAACCAGGTTTATAGTAAACACTTCTACTAGAAAAAAAAAACAGGTTCAAGCTACTATACATATATACACACATATATTTTAATACATCTAAGTCTTTGATGAATCCTATTCCAGACCACTTCAGGTTTTATGCATTTTCTCTTTTTAAGGTAAGCTAAAATTGAGATTTTAGTCCTTAACCATACATAAATCCTATTCAATCACCTCCTTAAAATGTCTCAAAGACATCTGTGTGCCATCTCAAATTATCTGAAATGTTATATGCAGTATAATTACATTTACATAATCATTTAGCAAATCACGTACAATAATGCCTATATTTTCTCGGCATCATGAACAGATTACAAAGTCATTTCCTTACTTCACTTAAACCATTTTTAAGCTTCTTCCTGCTTTTAAGTGTATACCGCTTATTTCCACAGTGTGGTCCACGCTATTTGGAGACCAAAGCAAGTGGTCCAAACAGTAAAAACACGTGTTAATACTATTCATAGTACTCATATGTATTCTTCTATCAGTCCAAAGCTTTTTGCTTTTTTCTTTCTTTTTCACCCCCTAAGTCTAGCCCACTTCTGGCAATTCTCCATCTATCAAAATATGAAGGAATGCAAAACAATGTTAACTAATCAACATTGTCAACCTGCCTACATTCTCTGCTGTGTGTCTAACCATCAACATTCACAGTATTGCCTCTCAGCATTATCTCAGTTTTATAAAGCTGTGTTGATACTTCATATATATTTGAAGATTTTAGTCACTTACATTAAGCATCAGTTTTCATTTTCAACTGAAGCTGGTTGTAGAGCATTCTCTTCCTTTTTAAAGATACGTTTCAAAACTTACCGTGTAACTTCTCTTATGAAACATTTCAAAGAAATATATTTTTGAAGGATGTGATCTGATTTCCACCATCTTACTTTTTTAGCTTTGAATAGCAAAATATGGAAGCCCAAATTGCTTGCCAAATGCATATCTAGATTGGATACACATTTATCCACCAAGGAAGGAAACAGGATCAATTAAGTGAACATATTTCTCATCTAATTTTGTATGTGTGAATCCATGTCTAATGAGAAACAATTCCCAGATCTTCAACTTCATACGAAGTTCAACCAAATTTAAAAAAAGAAGCTTTGAACAAATTCAAGTGGTACCAAAATACCATAACATCCCATGGTTAGCAAACTACTATACTGTATGACACACCAATAACAGTTCAAAATACGTATTGGTAATCCATAGCCTGGAAAAGAAGCAATGCTGGGGAGGTGGAGAAAACTCAATAAAAAAACGAAACCAAAAAGCTTTTGGTTTATAAAACACAAGTGTTTCAACACCAACTTTTTTGTTTACACTCCCCACACTGTTACACTTGTCTCTTGGCATATGCTCCATCTGGCTGTGGAGATGCATCTGCTTCTTTATGCTGCGGGCTCTACATATGCAGATGAGCTCTACCATGCATACTCAAAGCTATGATCTGACAATGGCATCTCTGAGACTATATATGTCTATGACCGCAGAACATGTATTGCTCCTATAACAGGTCTTCATTAAAATTTTATGAAAAGGCAGAGAAACAGAATGCCTGTTTGGTATTTTGATGCAAGATGATGCATGAATACAGCTTCTGTAAGATTGTATTTACACTACTGTTAAGTAGCAGCAGGTACATTTACCTGCTTTTGGTCTTGTTTCTGCCAAAACTATGACATGACCACTATCACACCAAGCCATCACAAACGTTACTTCCTATCAAGTCTGCATTTTCCATGTTAAGAGTTTTAATACAAAAATCCAAACCACTTCCTGTAACTTACACCAAGAAACAATTACGATTAATCCAATACAGCCATCTTTTCCACAAGAATTAGTATGTTTACAGTAGTTACACGATATAGTTTAGGATAGATTTTTTTAATACTTTTCAGTTATGATTTTTATTGCAGATTATCACATATTTCAAGGACAGCTGTCAGTATTTGGGGTTTAACCTAAGCCTTATACAGCACATTATACTATACTGAAAACAGCATTAAACTATACAGCATGGAAGAGGCTCATTAACTGACACCTATCTGAAATTCTCATGGGCACAAATGCCAACTGGCAAAGTAGGTCACATTTTCCACAGGCTCCTAAAAATCAAATCAACTCAGTTTGATGAGGTGATGTGATGGGACATGCACAACCCACCCGCAGCCAAGTATAGGTGAAATAAACCCTGTTTTGCTGTATCGCTCAAGGAACATCAAAACGTAGAAAAGAAAGTCGAGCTAAACAGGCAAGAACAGTCTGTCTTCAGCCCTTGACTCCCAAAAAAGTAAGGCTGGAAGACAAGGAACAACTGGACAACTGCTGCTTTCTGAGGCCCTCTTGAGGGACAGAAGGACCCACCATGGAAATGTTACCTTGCAGACAATCTGTAATAATCTTAACACACCCTACACTAAAGAATATTGAGTATGAGTGCCTGTTCATTTCCCTCTTTTCCTTTGGATCAAAAAAGGATGAATGCTCAAGGTCTCAAATTGTCTTTTATACAGTAAAACATTTTGTTGACCATAACGATACAGAAACCTGATAAAACCTGAAATTCTTCCCATTTTACTCTGCAGAAATACTCCTTTCTTCAGGAAAAATAATTACTTGCCAAGAATAACGTGTTACAGTAAAAAAGTCCACGAACATTAAAGCATCAAATGCTGTAACACCTACAGCAAGTCCTTCAAATTACAGACAGTACTTCAGTGTAACAATCTTCAACTGTGCCATTGTGGCTTTGTAGAACTAAATACATTATTCTAATCATTTCAAGAATTCAAAGCACACACTGAATGAAAATTTCACTTTTTTCAATATCCCTATATAGTCCATCTAACCTGTGCAAGAGCACTAGCTTTCACTCAAGTAACTATGACAAATACGACAAATGAAACCTTACTGTACAACAGAACAAAGCCTCTCTCATCTGATGTGAAAAGGACCATATTCTCCAAGAGCAAGAGACAAAGAATTTTTTTGAATGATAATTTATATTTCTGAAATCATATGAAAACATTTTGGAATTTCAACAGAAGATACATTTTTTCCTTTCATGAGGCTTAAAAGAAACATTACGCTCACCCCCTCTTGAGTAAATGCAGATCAGCAACCATAAGCAAAGTTTCACTGTCCTCACCAACATCAGTTGTGTTCACCTTCCATATTTCAGAGGGATGCAGAAATTAATTTAAGAAACCCTCAGAACAATTGTGCCTGATCCTAATAAGCAAGGAAGTGTTTTTTTGCCACAGACCTGAGTATGTTCTGAACATTCTGAGTGTTTCAAACAATCCTGTTTTCCGTATTCACCTCTTTTTTCCAATGCTGTAAAACATGTTCAAACAGAACAAAAGTCAAAGATCACAGAGATTGAGTCCCAGCTCAAATATGCCACACCGTATCCTTTAAAACTGGTTACAGGCCATCTGTCACAAGATCTTCTCCCTTAATTTCAAAAGTACCAAGTGCCAGGGAATGGACATCCATAAGTATACTACTGATAGTTAGAAAACTAAGCTTATATTAAAATGAAATTCTGTAACTTCCAATTCCAGCTATTCAGAAGTGTATGATTCTGCCAAGATGGCTGAAAAACCACATTCCTTACACCCATATCAGTTACCAGTTACCAAATAGCTATGAAAGAAAAAAAAAAGTATGACAAAAGCCCATGGTAAGAAATAGGTAAAGAAGCCAACAATTTATTGACAGTTTAGAAATGAAAGGGAGTAACAAAAAAAAAGGGGGGGGGGGGACACAAAGAAATATTACAGAAATTAAAAAGAAAAATGGGACCAACGAAAACACATAAAAGGGACAAAAAAAAAATTAGAAAATGATAGGTATAGGACAGCAACAGAGCATTCACATCTACAGCAACATGTACTGTGAAAGACATAAGGGCACGTATCAAAAAAATTCTAGTATTCATTTAAGATGCCAGCGCTCTCCCTCCTACTATGTTTTCACACAAACGTTCCAGCAGCAACAGAAGATACCAAGCTCTGGGCATATAAAAGCAATTCCTATGCCAAAACTGAACAGGCAGCAACTATAAGGGGAAGATGTCTCATCAATTTCACTTAATCATTTACAACATTGCCATCTACCCAGTACAGAAAATAAGTTCACAGTAGATTTGTTTCTTCCCTTATACAGCTTCTCAGCTGTGTAGAATTAGCTTTCCTTCTAGCACTGCAAAAAAACCTCCTGTCATGAGTATCAGGAACACAGTGGGTCAAGACTAGTTTCACGGTGAGCCTACATCACAATAAATACCATCTGTCATATTCAAGGAGGCAAGTGAATTACTAAAATGTTAACTAAGACATATACATCAGCTGTAACGCCATAAAATGGAATTACTTATTCTAAATTGGTTTAGCATGTATTTGACAGACTTTTAGGGTCTGGGTTTTTTTTTAATTTTTATGTTAAAGTTGTATTTCTGTATAGGCATAATGAAGAAAAGCCATTTTATGTTGTTCTTTCAGAATGTTTCCAAAATGCTGGTGCTGTAACTTCACCTCTATCATACCACAAGCATCTGTCAATGGTGAAATTACATGAAGCAAGTGAGCTTTTGGCAACTTGCTACTGCTTAAATACAGGCCCATCTCATCTCATCTCTTCTCCCACATTCCTCCCTACCTATGCTGTACCTGTCACCGCACCTACTCCAAAGCACATCATATTCTCCATTGAACCAATTCAGCTCTGTTGTAAAGCAAAAAAAAGGAATGTTTTTCTAAATTAAAGACATTATTTACTTACAGTGGGAAGCAAACCACCCCAACACAACCATGAATGACCTCTTAATTGCGTAAAGAACAATAGCTAATAGAGTACAAAGTTACCATACAAGGCAGAGCAAATCTGAAATGCAAGCAGTTGCAAAAAATGAAACTGTGGAGCATCCCTCTGAAATACTGTACACATAATTTTTTTTTCCTGGAATCCAACAGAGAGAATACATGATTCTACCTTACATATATTGAGCTTGTGAATACTTCATCCTACTGACTTAACTCCCCCATCCAGAACGCAGCCATAAATTTAAAGAACGTATTTTCCTTGCAAAAAGGTATACACCCCCCTCTCTGGCTAAATAACTTTTTCCCCAAGAAAGAATATTTAAAAAAAAAAAAAAAAACACAACAACATTTCAAGCAGACTAAAGAGTGCACAGGGCTAATCTAAAGAGACTGGGAGATGCACTCATAAATTATACTATGTTTGAAAAATGACAGTAAAGTCCCAAATCCCACATAGTATAATACAGTAAATCTACAGAGGAAAATTAGAAAGAATCTGCAGATGAGTCCTTGCATGTTCCCCAAAACAGAAACCATATATGCACTTGGGTACCGACTGCACTCTTACGTAGTTGCCAGGGGTCAAAGGCTTGACACTTGTAAAAAAAGAACAACAAAAAAAACCCCAAAAAACCCAACAGACAGCCTTGCGTGTAAGTTATTTTGGAAGAGGTTCTTACTCCTTGTGATGTAAGGAAGGAGTATTACCTCAAATCATAACACAAAGGGGCCTTAGATGCAGAACAAAAATCAGCCTGGCTAACTGACTTGCTTGCATCCCTATCTGAAATTCACGTCTGTCAAAATCAAAAGCTCATCTTGAAAGAATTATGTCTTCCCTTCCTCTACAGTGGCTATTCCTTTATACTAATCCAGTGACAAAATAATACTCCTTCAACTCTTCAAATCTTGTATTATCCCTCTCATTAGTACTCAATGCTGAAGACAGAAGTCAGGGAGGTTTTCTTACTGATCATAAAAGGTAGTTGACAAATTAGCAGAGAATCTTCTCAGAAAGAAATATAAGGCATGTGCCTATTTCTCAGTTTTGTCAATCTGATTTTTGCTCGAAATCTTATTTACAAGATCAGCTAGCATCCTCCCTGTACTCTGTGATCCCCTTGGCAATAGACTCTTCAGCTATACAACGCTAATCACCATTGCTAAATCATTCCTAAAAAGCAAGGCATTTGTTTGGAAGAGAACTTCAGAATTTAAATTAAACACTTAAGTCAGCCACCTGTTTTGGTCTATTTACAGGACTACTGGAGACATGACTTATCTGAAATGCAGTTACAGTACATAAAGGCTCCAATTGCCAAGAAAATCCTTGATTTCTACTGCATTGAATTTAGAAATTATGTACTGGAAGGAGTTTCCATTTAAAGCACAAGAATAATAAAAGTAGACAAAACCAATACCTTTGAGTAAATATATTCATGCTATTCTATTACTGCAGAAACTGTAGTCATTCCACTGCTATGTTTTAACTGACATACAGAGCTACTGGACAACAAATTTAATTAAGTTCATTTGCTCCATAGATGTACCTTTTTTTGTTGGTTTTTTTTGGCTGAACAAAGGGCAGCACAGGCTGTGGTTAATTTGAGCCATGCACAACATTTGACTGGTAAAGTGACTACTACCTCAGAACAGAAAAGGGGCCAACCATAATTGTCTGTTAGACTGAGGGTACTCTTTGGACCTTATTCTCCATCCAACTGATTTTTTCTATTAAAACCTTGAACACTTCCTCCCGTCCCTCCCCCAGAAAACCGACTGTCTTTCACACCTCTCTTTCCATTGCCAAATATGGTTGAAATCAAACATGTTTCCCAGAAACTGGCAGGGGGTGGAGGGCAGATGGGAAAACAACATGGCTGTAAAGATGACTTATTGCCTTAGAGAAACCAGACTAAAACCAGTAGTTTACATTATATGACAAGGTTTTCAAGTTATTAAATACATTTGGTTAAAATATCTTAAAATGCTCTATATTGCTCTATATTTGAAGTATTAAGGAGATAAGAAAACTGACGTGTCTTTTCAAATTGTTACCTCAACGATATCTGAGTTGGTTCTGCTTTCATGGGGCTCGTTGTATTCTGTGTATTTAAGTAGAACTTTGTCCATATCAGTGCTGGCATACTGAAAGAGTTTGTTAGAGCTGTTAAAAATGATGAGTGCTATTTCACAGTCACAGAGTACACTCAATTCATATGCCTTCTTCATTAATCCAAACTTCCTCTTTGTAAAGGTGACCTAGAGAAGAAAGAATAATGATTAATTTTTTTTTAAACACATGACAAGGGTTTGAAGGACTATAATCAAGCATTCAAGGAATATACCAATTAGGCCTACACTATTTATTCCTACTAACAAGCCACAGAACCAAACATGTACAAGCTTAAAAGAACTGCCTGTCATATTTGGGTGTCACTTTTAGGGCCAATGCTCTTTATTAGACTAAGCTAAACGATTAAACCCCCCAACTCTTCCACTGGTATATAACTACCAAGGACAGTTAAAAGTTGGTAGGATCCTCTAACTGTATTTCCTTCTGTTCAACCAACATTGGCTTTCCAGGTATCACAATATTTCCTTCTGTGATGATTAGTTATTCTTGTAAATAGTTTACAAGCTGATTCTAATAAAATCGAAGAAAAGAGCAATATCAATGGAAGCAACGCTGTTACTATGTAATATGATTTCTGATTATGCAAAGCTAAGAAATATTCTTATTTTGTTGCTATTAAACCATCTAATTAGATTCACTTATACTTTTAAGTTGTTTTCTGCCACTTGGGAACATCATGAAACAATTATTCCGTCCAATTAGAACTGTTGTGGGGAAATAAATCCATTACACACCATCACAAAGGAGCATTTGCCCATCGAGGAAGGGGGAAAGACACTTAATTATAAAAATCACCATCAATTATGAAAAAAGAAAGTTTTAAAAAATTATTCCTTTCACAAGATTTCAGTTAGTTAAGGATATAAGAGCACCAATGTATCCGACATCAAGTTGAATCAAAGAACAGGTCTGATGCTAAGGCCAACTTTTCTTAAAGGACAATATTTTTACTAAACGTCCTCTGAAATGTCTCAAAGGCACTTAATCTACTACTATGAAGTCAATGTTCTGAGACCTTTTAAATAAAGATGCTGTTTTCGGAGCTAGCCTTTCAATCTGAGCTTCAGTTTTGAATGGAACACCTCTGTCTACGGCTATATTCACACCCTCATATTACAATTCAAAGTATATGCCTCTGTGACAGGTGAGTGCCCAACATGCCCTACATGTTTAACAGACAATAGTCAGTATACTTTTGCAAAATAGGAATGAAGTACAATGCAAGAAACAATCAAACCTGTTTTATGGGTTTCTATACTTTAACATGTTAATTACTCAGGCATACATCAAGTCTTCGGAAGATGGACAGGAAAATTCTGTGTATACACACCTCAAGGCTTTTTTTTTTCCCAGAGATGAGTATCTCATGCATATTACTTTTTTAATACTATCCATAATACAAAATATATACTATCCTTCCCACCACAGAAATAGTCTCAGAGGGATGCAGACAGATACACTAACATTGCATATATCGCACGCTGATGATAACTTTATTATTAAAACAGTATATGCATACTTTGCCCTTCCACCACAAACGTTTGCAAAGGTACTGTGGACCTGAGATTCCTCTCCAGCTATAAAACAGTACACACATCCATTAAAAAAAACAAAAACAAACCAAAACAAAAAAACCCCACAACACAAAAAACACCACAGCCCCCAAAAAACCCAAACAAAAACCCAAACAAACAACTGTTTTAAAATGTGCCCCTCACCCCAAAAATGCACTGTGCCTATGAGTTTTGAAAACCTGGATTGTTAACATTTAGCCACAGTAGGAATGGAGGTAATAAATGGAAAGATGAGAATATGAAATGTCAGGCATATTATGATAACCATAGTTCCACCTAAGTTCCTGTGCAGTGTTTCTAACTTAGAAACTTCTTATGGTTTAAAGACCACTAATCAGAACCTTTTCTGAGGCTTGAATCCAAGTTCTGATGAAAAGTGAGTACTTACCATAACTTTTTTATTCAACCCTTTTAAAGCGCATTCAGTGAGAAGCTCCATTAAGATACAGCACTATCTCTGAAACAATTTTATGAGAGTGCTGTAACACAGTCAAGGTTCAACTAGGGTAAGCAGATCTTTTTACCTGCTTATTGTTTAACAATTACAATACATCAGAGAGACAGGCTGCCAAAAAAATCTGTCAGACTTTACCTTAATGAATCTTCTTAGTATTTTATTTTCAGTTACCAATTCAACAAGTTGACCAAGTACAAATGTAGGTTTTACTGGGCTGTACTCTTCCCAAACGCAGGTGGAAATTTTACTATCCACATATAATACAACACAGCCACTTTTTAAAAACAGATCTTGCGTTAGTCTCCTAGTAGTTCTGTCAGTTTCTACACACCTTTTTCAGAACACTTGGGATTTATTTATCCTGTCTTGGATGGGACATTAAGAATCACTTTGGATTCCTTTGGGGATTTGGGGAAACTGGTTTTTTTAGATAGCTGCTGTTGTTGTTTTTCTGATACTTCAGTTACAAGATAATAAAGAGATTATTACCCAAGTATGAGGAGGTATAAACGGGTACTACTGTTTAGTTTTTGTTAGGAAAAAGGCTTCATAAACAAGATGTCTATGTGCTATATTACTTTGAGAAGTCATTAAACAAAAAGACTGAAGGCTTAGTTCCACTGAGGATGTGTATGATCCTGGACAAGGAATCTTAACTTCTCTACTGAAGTGTTATCTTTCTCACCTCTTGGAAGGCTATTTTACTTGTGAGATTCTCAGCTAGCATCAATTTCTCACTTTGTGTTTGGACAGTGCTTAGCACAAACCCCACGACCACCGCAGTCCAAGCCTCACTTTAATGCACATAGATTATTATAAACTCTGTTTTCATTTAAGAACTCAGAAAGCAGAATATTAGTCTGCAAATTTCTCTTTTTTTCTTACCATTTAGTGTGCCATTTAGGACCACACTAACAACAAAAATATGTATCTTTATTGCAGGCCAATAGCTTCCTCAGGACTATTCTAATATTGCTTAGCAAAAAATCAGGCAAGGAGGAGAGAGCAAAGGCAGCAAGATTGAGCTCCTTTGATAACTAATTCACTGTACTTTATTCTCTCCGGCTTAATGAAGATAAATGTCCTGCAGCTCATTCAAGCAGATAAGACTGCTTAATTAATAATGCAATGACAGTCTCATGACAATTGTAATCCCCCGGAGTAATTCTCTATATATTATGTTTTGAGCTCACACACAATCCCATCAGAAATAAGATGCTTCTGGTAAAACAAGAGCTTTTCTTCCCACATAAGTTATATGAACTTGCTCTGCAGGCAAAGCTCTATCCCATTCTACTTATTTTCAATGAAAACAATGAAAACATCCTACTAAACATCTGAACAGGACATCATATGCATGTTCATGAGTGACATACTAACAGCTAGGTATGCCACAGAAAAACTGACAGAATGCAACTGAACTATACTTTCCATTCGGCAAAACAAACCCTAAATGCCCTCCTTATCAGGGTCAATGAAAAAAATTCTAAAAAGTAAATTAATACCTAATAAATATCCAGTGCATCAGGGCATTTTAGTACGTTAAAACTCTATATACTAGCTACCAAAACCACAGGACACCACTAGGGTTAAACACAACCATCAATACTTCTACACATAAAAAATTTGGCTCTACTAACAAAAGCTATTTAATCTCTTTAAAACCTTTTAAGAACAAGATGCAGTATGTTATCATCTCTGAGTTTCCACAGGAAAAGGATAAGGCAAGCCTAATTCCATTTCTAAGTTAGAACTTAAAGCCTCTTCCTAGTCACTAAAAAGGCCAAAAAAGTGCTAGCCAAAAACCAGCCAGAAACAAAACTTAGAATTTAATGCCCATATTTTGCTTCAGTCACAACAATGGTACAAGTGGTATAAAATTTAATACAAATGCACCAATTGTCCTCCTCTCCATTTTTTAAACCTGAAAAATGATATAGAGACCAAAAAAAAAAAAAAAAACCCAAACCAACTCCTCCTGAAAAAAACCCACCACACTAAAGTCAGGGTATAGTATAGCTAAACAAGGTTGTCCAACTTACTCCAAAAACGTTAAAAAAGGGGGGAGGGGGGGATCAATTTCCACCTCTTCAACACACCTTAAGTTTAGAGCAAGATCTGAAAGAACTGAAGTTATTAATTCATCTACTTTTACTACGTGTACTTAAGACATTTATCTACATCAAACATATAGTCACTGTGTGATTAAAGCTGTTCAAACACAATACTTGGCTTTCTCCCAAACTCCAATAATACTTTTCTTGCTATATATAGCCTTCTCAGAGTTTACATTACTTTAAAGTGATACAGGGAGAAAAACAATCTTGATTTCACAAACAAAACAATGGGCTCTGAGCTGATGTGACAGCAGCAAGACACACTCATGGAATTCTGACACTACCCTAACACCAAGCTGGTGCTCAGGAGAGGTTAAAAGAGCAAACCAACAACTAGGAAGGGAACAAACATCAGTACACCACTATAAAAGTCCGTGTTTTGCATGCATCTTAAACACTGTGCATTTCTGGGTCTCTGGCCACCAAAAATAATGCAGCAATACTCAAATGTTTAGGGAAAAGTAGCAAGAACGGTCAAAGGTGTGGAATAAATTCTGCATTAAAACAACTAAGCAAGCTAGGGCACTTCAGCCTGAAAGAGTTATTTTAAGAGAAAAGAAGAAAACACGACAAAGGTCCACAGAACAACAGGCGAGACGGACAGACTACATAGGGAGTGACTGCTGCCTCTTCCATACAAGAGCTAAATAACTAGCAGAACCATGACAAAGGGTAAACGAAAAGGTGTTTCTTGAAACAGTAGGTAATAGACCTATAGGAAATCCTAGCCAAAAGATGCTGTAAATGCTGCAACTTTAAGGGCTCAAAGGGTAACTGAACAAGTTCACTGGCAGGGGGTGGGGAAAACAGGAAAAAAAAAAAAACCCACCCTCCATTAATGGTTACTAAATATACGGAAACCACATCCAGCTCAGGAAATCCCTGAGCTAATAATAGTTAGAAGCTGGAAGAGGATTACAGAGTAGTGTAACATGTGCATCTCTATCCTACACTTACTTGCTTGTGACCATCACTGGACAAAAGATACTGGCCTAGCGGCTTCTTTGGTCTGACCCACTACGACTATTCAAGACTAAGTCATTCCTACAGTACCTTTCCTTAAAAATGGTAGCTTCCAGATACCCCACTAAACATTTCAATATCCAATTAAAATTTTATTTCCTTTCTCATGTAGCAATTTAGAAGTTGAGAGGAAACACTGCTTCTACACAGTCATCAACTTTTGGTACATTTCATAGAATCACAGAATGGTTTGGGTTGGAAGGGACCTTAAAGATCATCTAGTTCCAATCCCCCTGCCGTGGGCAAGGACACCTTCCACTAGACCAGGTTGCTCAAAGCCCCATCCAACCTGGCCTTGAACACTTCCAGGGATGGGCATCCACAGCCTCCCTGGGCAACCTGTTCTAGTGCCTCGCCACCCTCACAGTTCACAGGACACGTCTTCATTAGGGCAAGAGCAGCCAAGTAAGCAGCTTCCCCTAAAACAGTGGACTTCTGAGTACTCATCTCTTGTGACTGACATTTTTTTAAGATTTTTGTAGCAAACAGCTCTTACAAGGAATATAAATCAATGCTTTTAAATACAATCATGTTAACAAAATTCATTACTGTATCCAAACCACTGCAGATCATTGTCCACAGCTATTCCATTGTCCATTGTCCTCTGTCCAAGAGGCTCCAGAAAGTATTTTTACTAGATCCTTTCTGAACTTCTCATCCTTTCTGTATCTTCATTACAAAGTGTCCTTAATAGCTATCAGATCAAGTAAGGTACCTGTTTCAACATGGTCCTCCAGTCTACTGGAAGTAGAGACTAGGGTACCATTTAAATAGGAATAGTACTTTTACAGTGAATTCGATTTAAAGTAGTAATTGATATTACTTATAAATAAAAACTTTCCCCTCAAACAGTAGTAAAACTACTGAGACATATTTCTTATTTGTTTTCTGGTAATGCCATCTGTAGATACATGAAGACAAAGCCTGGCTTTAGAAGAGTGAATTAAGATCAATGTATTCAAAGTTTCCATTAATTTTTAGTATTACTGATGAACTACTTCATGCAAACCTCTTGTTTCTTACCTGTCTGTTCCGTTCATCCATTATTCTTGTGATCTGTATTTTCTTTCTCCCCATTTTCAGCCTCTTCTTTCTTTTGCTTTGCAATCCAGAAATATACTAATCCAAGAAATGTCACTCTTCAGTATTCTAACACATGATACAGTTTTCTTTTATTTTGTCTTCAGCTTGAGAAAAGGTTCCTATTTCTTCTTATGAGCGCCTAAAAAAAATTTTTTTGAAAAAAATTAACTTCAAAATTACTAAAGAGAAAGCATCATTAAACACTAGTATAGCCATAAAACATGTGCATGCATAAAATAATTTTAGTGAAGACCCAAGTATTTTCATTAGTAAAGTATTATACTACATACTTTGTTCCAATTAAATAAGTTTATTAACTTCAACTCCCACTAGTTTGCTAGATTCTACCTACAAACTACAGATTTAAAATTGCCAGTAATTTCACACACTTTCCATTGGATGTCTTAAAAATTTACAGTTGTCAAAGGGCATGGCGCTCACAACTCTAAGCTTCAGGCCTTGAGTTATCTGAGGTTTCAAAAGTTTACCCACAAAGTTCTGGTAAACTCTGCTCATTATCTTCGGAAACCTTATAGAGAAACTGCTTTGTGTTTCCTGTTTCTTTTGTAAAATTATCATAATAACAAAGCCATGAGAATATCAAGTTTCTGTTCCTGAACTAAATTACATCTCATTTTGTAAGACATTTGGGGTTTCATTGGGAAGTAGGCAGCAGAGGAAAGAGGGAGTATCTTTACTTAAAGAGGATAAAGACCACAGAAAATATTTTCACAACATAACTATTTCACAGCTACAAAGACACCAATGAATAATTAAGGCATTCACACAGTTACTCTCTCTACAATAACCTGTAAGTTACACATATGCCAATAACCAATTACCAGTCCAGCATTTGTTTCATTTTGTTATATTGTTTAGAAAGATGAAGGTGCATGCAACTTTAAAAGCCAGTGTGCCATATAATATTTTTATCTGGTATTAATGCACCAAACTGACTTGTAAAACACCGATATTTAACAAACTTTAAATGCATTTTTGGTTAAAAAAATTGCTAAGCCATATTGCAAACATACTGCTTGAACTGCAAGATAGCATTAATTCAACAAAACTGGAGAACTATGGAACATAAATAGCCTCTAGAACATCAACTGTATACTAGAATGTATAAACACAAAATAGGTACACCTTATTCTATTACCACCTCATATTCCTTAAAATAAAAAGAGTAAAACCAGCCACAATATTAGCTGTAACCTCTCTAACTTTCCAACCCAAAACATCTTTTGAAATCAAGCCCTGCATATTTTACTATGGGTGTCACAATGCCATATCCTTGAGGCCATGTGTAGAAAGTGGTGCAACCACATCTCCATCAGACAGTTAATAAGTAAAGACAGCAGGAGGTGATTAGTCACAGGCTACACTCCACAATACATTCAATT
This sequence comes from Sagittarius serpentarius, assembly GCA_034782735.1. Classification (NCBI taxonomy): domain Eukaryota; kingdom Metazoa; phylum Chordata; class Aves; order Accipitriformes; family Sagittariidae; genus Sagittarius; species Sagittarius serpentarius. The sequence continues at coordinate 19,833,589 of JAVKLA010000002.1, forward strand.
TACACTGCGAAAACAACCATGACATTCTGACATAGCTTGGAAGAAAAAAAACAAAATGAGGTAGAGGAGCATCACAAAACGAAGGGATGTCATTTTATATTTACCTGATATCAACAAAAGACTGCTTTGGTAAAACATCATAAAATGCCCAACAGTATTTAAAAATACTATACCATGGAATTTAAGATCAAATCAACACTAAGATTATGTGATGTCCATTGGTCAAAAGGATAGGCACTAGACATTGTTTATACAGCAAAAAACTTAAAAGCATGCATCAGCATTGTATTCCTTCTATTTTCTTCAAGAAAAAGATTTCTTCCAAGGTGCTGCTAAAAAAGTATTAATGGCTAGCTAAGGCCAGACGAACAAGCCTCTACACAATGAATAAATAGGACACAGCAAACATTTTGCATGGAAAGCAACAGCTGGCAGATAAATTTATACCTTTCTTGTTAAATCAAAAACCCCAAACCAAAACACCCACCAAGAATATCCACTGGACTCTAAGCTTCAATTCATGAAACATTCAGTCTTAAGTTGGCTGCCCCACTCTAAAAAAAAAAAAAAAAAAAAAATCTCAGCTCATGCGATGATCATACATTAAATTTAGTTCCACAAAAATCTGGTTGCATTACTTGAATGTACCTAATAAAAGAGTCTCCATAAGCAGCTCTAAAATTTTGTCTTCTCCTTCATTTGTGGCTTCATTTTTTAAATATACTATACATTATTTAAACAGTTCCCTGAATACAGAATTAACAGATTCCTTCCTCTGAATTTTAAAAGCACTCGCCATCATAACTAGTACATGCTAATAGCCACCACATGTGAGACCAAAGATCCATCTGGTCCAGCATTTTATCTCTGGCTATTAGCAAATATCACTAGGATGTTAAATTAAGGACATAGAAATAGAATAAGCATATACCACTTAAAAGCAGTATTTATAAACCATTTTCTCCAGATATTCAGTGATTTTTGAATCAGGAACTTCCGGAGTCATATATGGAATCTTAGATTTAAAGGAATATTACTTTTGAATCTGTGTAAATTTTTAGCACCTAGAAGCAAGGAGTTCCACAGCTTAGTTATGCAACAGAGCAGAAGATACATCCTTTCATTTAAGCCTGGTCCTGGTAATTATATTTGGTATCCACAGATTTTTAATTATTTAAGACAGTAAACAAACAGTCATCTTCACTGTGGTGGGTTTACCCTGGCTGGATGCCAGGTGCCCACCAAAGCTGCTCTATCACTCCCCCTCCTCGACTGGACAGGAGAGAGAGAATATAATTAAAGGCTTGTGGGTCGAGATAAGGACAGGGAGAGATCACTTAACCAATTACTGTCATGGGGAAAACAGACTCAATTTGGGGAAAATGAACGTAATTTATTTCCAATCAAACCAGAGTAGGGTAATGAGAAATAAAACCCAAATCTTAAAACACCTTCCCTCAGCCCCCGCTTCTTCCTGGGCACAGCTTCACTCCTGAATTCTCTACCAACTCCCGCCGAGCAGCACAGGGGGACAGGGAATGGGGATTACGGTCAGTTCATCACACGTTGACTCTGCTGCTCCTTCCTCCTCAGGGGCAGGACAGCTCACACTCTTCCCCAGCTCCAGCGTGGGGTCCCTCCCACAGGAGACAGTCCTCCACCAACTGCTCAACCAGTTGTGTCCTTCCCACAGGCTGCAGTCCTCCAGGCACAGACTGCTCCAGCGTGGGTCCCCTGCGGGGTCACAAGCCCTGACAGCAAACCTGCTCTGGCCTGGGCTCCTCTCTCCATGGGCCACAGGTCCTGCCAGGAGCCTGCTCCGGCGCGGGCTTCCCACGGGGTCACTGCCTCCTTTGGGCACCCACCTGCTCCAGCATGGGGGTCCTCCATGGGCTGCAGGTGGAGATCTGCTCCAGCATGGACCTCCCTGGGCTGCAGGGGGACAGCCTGCCTCACACCATGGTCTTCCTCTCGGGCTGCCGGGGAATCTCTGCTCCGGCGCCTGGAGCACCTCCTGCCCCTCCTTCTGCACTGACCTTGGTGTCTGCGGAGCTGTTTCTCTTACATGTTCTCACTCCTCTCCGGCTGCAGCTTCTGAGCCCCAGCAACTTTTTTTCCCCTCCCAAATATGCTGTCCCAGTGGTGCTACCACTGTCACTGATTGGCTCGGCCTTGGCCAGCAGCGGGTCCGTGTTAAAGCCGGCTGGCATTGGCTATATCGGACACGGGAAGCTTCTAGCAGCTTTTGAAGAAGCCCTGTAGCCCCTCCCCGCTACCAAAACCTTGCCACATAAACCCAGTACACTAATAAATTTCTTCAAAATCCTGTTCCCCATCCCCCCACCTGAGGCTCATATCTGTGTCTTATTGAGGACTTTCTGGATCCTATTTTCTTAAAACATGGTATTTTTAAGGCTGAATTGTTCAGTAATAAGCCCTGCCACAATGTTCCTGAAGATACTGGCTGACTAGTTCTCAAGAGGTTTCAACGTGCTTTTCCATTATGCATTCTTTTAATGAAATGTTAATGAGAAGATGATATGATAAATTTCTTGAAAACTTTCTGTGCAACAAACGCGCTTATAATCTGAGGATTTTTTTTCAGATCTATTTCTTTTAAGGCATCTATGTTTGTTTCTGTAGCTGTCTCTCTTGCGTGCATATAGATAATGCCTACGAGCAAGACACAGAGATTTTGGTGTGTTCTTCTAAGGCTTGAATGACTAACTTTCTGAAGGTGTAAGGAACAACAGCCCTTCATGTGAAGTTTCTGTTGTGCTGGTTACAACCGTTAGAAGCAGGAGAAAGTATAGACTAAAATCCAGAGTTGCAATCTGGCAAGGAATCCTCCAGGCTTCTTATCGTGAATAGTTGAGATCACAATTCTTGCTTCTGTCTATCCGTACTTCACTGCTTTTAAGTCTTCATGGTCTCTTCTGCTTAATCTTAATGGCTTATAAGATACTTCACTGGCATAACTAGCTTATCTGAAAATAGTCTGATCTGTTAGCAATATAGCAAGAGTGAAGGGACAGCCAGCCCAATCATTGGGTTTCATGTAGTGCACCCACAGAGATGTCAGTGTTTGGGCCACAGGGGAGAAAGGAGTGAGTAGGTGAGAATTTTTTCGAAGATATACCTGAATCTTGAATGCTTCAGCCCACCTGTGCTAGGGTTTACAAATGTTTTTTCCTTCAGGATTTTAACAGGAGCCAATTAAATTAACTAGAAAGCAGCTTTTGTTTTGTTTCAACCAAGATACAAGTGAAGTGGAATGAAGATATAAAATTCAGTTCCAAGGGTGTTCGTTTGCTTAGGTTGTTTTTTATATTTGTAGCTTGAGTGTGCGTAGCTTGATTTATCAACTTCTATGCTTGAGAGAGTGCAAGCCTCATCTTAGCTCAAACTCCTTCTTGTTTCAGATCTAGGAGTATTCTTGTCTCAGACCTTTAGAGTTTGAAGTGTCCTACCATTAATGTATCTGCTTAGTTGAGACTCTGTATCTGGGTTTGACTACTTTCTGTAATTGTCTTGTCTTCATTTTCCATTTCCATCTTCTTAGACACAAATACAAATTTGGGCAAGGAAACAATTGCATGTATTTATGAAAAAGATTGTTGTAGGTATGTTAATTCTGAAGGATAAGCTCCACATTTAAAATGCGTATTTTTGGAAGAGCTTGTGCTGCAGTTGTTATTGTAGTTGCTACAATATTGAACAAGGGATTAGAATACTTTTTGTTTCTTGTTACTGTGCAGGAGAAGGAACTTGGTATACAGTGCATTCAGGATGTTGCTTGTGATGTCTTCCAGGAAATATGTAATAAATCACATCTTGTTGTTTGGATTTCTGTAGAGGGGTACTTCTTTTTCTGAAGTTCACGAAAGACCAAAATTACGTACCAAGTTGCTCTGGTTTTTGTTGATTAAAAATGGATATTGGCATTAAGTGTGATACAACTAGCCATTTGGTGAAATCTTCAGATCCTCAGTAGCTAATGCTAGGTATACAAATACTGGCTGCTTTTGACTTTAAGCAGAAAATGTAGTTCAATTATTTCAATGTGTAAAATGCTTCTTAGGGAAGTTTGTTTTCTTTTTGGATTGATAACTGTTCATTCTGGAGTCTAATAAAACTTCTGCGTTGCCATTTTTAGGTCCTGTGTTTTGATCTCTCAAACCCTGCAAAAAAACTTCTAAGAAATGCTTTTGTTATGTAGTGCTCGAGTTTGCAGACCATCATTGAAAGTCTAACTTGGACTCTGTACAGATGTAGTTAAAAACAAACTCTTCTGATAATGTTTGAGTTCTGCTTCCAGGTGGATTCTCCAGGAGGTTCTCACCTCCACACAGGAAGTGAGAAAAGTAGTTTCAACTGTAAGTTAATGTCTTGTGTATGCTGCAAGTTTTCTTGAGCTTTTCCTGTAAAAGGCAGTAACTTGGCAAGTCCTGCGTGTAGTTTAATCTTTAAGCTAACTCTAGTTTTATTTTGCTGGTATTGCTGGTGCTCTTACACATGCAAATAGAGTTGCAATGTAACTGAAGATTGGGAGGTAGAACTAGCTTCACTTCCTGTTAGAGCTGTGTGTTGCAAAAGCTTGGTATAGGTATCATTTTAGTATGGTTCAGTTCATTACAACAATATTATTCTGGTGAAACTTCTACACCAGATTAGATGAAGTCAGCTTTCAACTGAATTTGGTACATTTCTTGTAACTTTTGGGTTGAGTGTTGTGTGTGGTTTTTTTTTTTTTTCTTTTTTCCTTGTTCCTCCCACATTCATTAACTGTGCTTACAATAAGTTTTCAGTGAATTAGTTTTGATGTTCCAGCTAAATTCTTGGCTGCAGTGATGGCGTAAGTGGTGGAGATCTTATTCTGGTGTTCTTTCTACCAAGTTTCCTTGTGTCTGTTAGACCTATTTAGATGAAAATGCTGTAAGCCGACGATGTCACCTGTGTGCTTGTTCCCTGTTATAGTATTAATGTTTATGTCTTAGAAGTATTAGTAGAGAGATTATTAGGAGAGGAAGTCTAGCACAGAAAAGCTTCCTGTAGACTACTTGAAATAGTGGTGAATTCTAATGGAGTTCCCGTGGTAGTGAATGTGGTTTTTTTAATACACATTAGCCAGATCTTGCTGTTGTAGTCTTTATAATACAGCATGTTGGCTGTATTATAGTCAATACACAAGCTGCCTTAGCAAAACTTTATAAAACACTATAAAAAAACCAAATATGTAAAACCATGTTTGGCAAAAAATGCTAAAGGGTTCTAATGGCTCCTGAGTGTGTAGGGAACCGTCTTTTTCTCTTTCTGGAATTCACATAAGCTTTTTAATCCAAGTCTTTGTCTCTTTCTCCTCTGCTGTATTTCCATACCAAATTACATTATTTAACTTTTATTTTAGCAATAGGAGACAATTTGAGCATAATTAAAATAATGTATCTGTCTAAATGAGTGATACCTAATTGGATTATCATTGTTTGGAGAACATGTCTGCAGTCATTCATTGCAAAACTGTATGTTTCTGTTTGAAAGCTACAATAAATATTGAAGTCTCACCCTTCAGTGTAATGAATGTAGCCTTAGATCTGCCTTTCATCGCAACTCTTAATTTCCAGAATGCACCAGTAGGTTGAGATGCTGTTCTGGAATTCCAGGACTTCAGTGAAGGCGAAGGGAGCTCTGGCTGTAGTTTAGTGGCAGAGAAAGGCACATGCCGTTTGCGCACCCAACCCAGTGAGCACATGGCCAGCCCTTCTATCCTGCTTTGTCTGCTGTGCCCGTTACAGGAGATTTCAGCTCTCTTACTTCCTGGGGTTTATACTCTGCCCACAGGAAGATGCACTGGCTCAGAGTCGTTTGGATAATGAGGGAAGGTAATGTCCATATTGTTTTAATAATTTTTCTTGAAAAGGTGTTTCTGGGTTATAGTGCTGCTTTGCTAGTCTCAGGCAATTTATATATGAAATCTAAAACCAGAATGTTCTTCACCCAGACCTTATACCTGTGCATACAATGGATCTGTGCAGTGTGCTTTGATACAAGCTCATAGGCCTTACCTGTTTTTCCTATGCAGCAACTCCCTTGGCTTATCTTAATGCTGTCATTTGAAAGACTTGCTAAGGTGCTATACTGAACAACCTATGATGGAAAATATTACTAATTAGATCTGTCTTCCAGTTTAGAGACCAAATTCAGGAAAATAGTCTTTTAGTCTGTTTAGCTGGAATTCCTCATATTGTGATAGCTATATTGTGATAGATGTGTGCAGGCTACCTTTAAAGTAGTTTAATGTAGCTGTGTAAGTCAATGGCATGTTAGGATACCCACACAGAGAAAGCATTGATTTTTTTTTTTTTTTTTTTTTTTTATCCCTACCACTTGAAAATCCATGGTGTCACAAAATGCACTTCAGTTGTAGCACTTAAACGGGGCAGACTTGTTTCTTAATGGAGAACGCATCTTAAGAGTCATATTTGCCACCTATTAAGTCTTTGAGAAACAGGGTTAATATGTTCAGTTATGACTATTCACTAGTAAGATGTGGATGGCAATGCACCTGCATTTTGAGGTGGGTATGTCTTATCACATGGTCCCGTGTGGTTTGTAGCTGTGAATTCCTGTTTCAGCTTTTCTTCATATCTTTAGCAGAAGAGTACTGAAACTATTTAATGTGTTCCAGTAAAACATATTACAGTCAGCACCCACCAACTTTTATTCTTTTTCCATTTGTTTCTTTATTAAATGTGGTTTGGTAATTTTTTATGTATTGTGAGAACATACTAAGAGTTTTTCATTTAGCAAGCCTTGCTGCATGAAATGCCATCAAAAGTAGGCTTGAAATTCTTCGTAATTATTGTGTGACAAATTTAAATCAATCATTTTTTAAAAAAAAAAAATCTTACTTTTGTTTATGTTTTTGGCTTTCAGTAAAACTTGTAGTTCCAAAATTTGTCTGTGGTCTAGATTGATGCCTCTGTTCTAAGAAGAAAGTTTTGGCTCAGATAGCATTTAACAAATCAGGAAAACTAGGAAGGTAAAAAAATTTGTTTCATTTTGATCTGTATGTATGACAGAGGCTTCTGAACTGTCCAGCATACAGATCTTGTGGTCTTGATAATGTTTGGATGATGATGGTGGTAGTTTCTATTCTGTTGTAATTTGACCTCACCAAATGGATGCCTGACTCTGAGAAGCCTTTAACTAAGGACTTTATTCTGCCAAGTATAACTTCCATCAGCTCTTGCTGTTTACAAATACAGAAGATAAAAAATTTATAAGTCACTTTCTAGTGAGAGTGCTCCGTTTTTGCATTTGTTTTCAGTTCTCCAGTTGATACCTGTGGGTTAAAAGTTTAAAGTGTTACCTGGAGGACTTCTGTGCCTCAAAGCTTGTCTGCTAATCCATTGCTTTAGCAGCAAATGTTACTTTTATTGGCAAACTTTGCCTTGTTTTGAGTGTTTTGCTGTTGAGGAAATTTAAGATTGTTGCTTTGCCTTGCCTTTGAAGTGGGTTGATTGCTTTTTGACCCTGCCTTAGTCCTCTCCCTGCCTAGGTGCAATTTAACAATCTCTTGTCCTGGTCTTTGTCATTATGACAGGTACGGCATGCCATGTGACTTGGCTAAAATGAAGTCATACAAACAATTGAAGCTATGTTGCATATGATTTCTGGTGTGAGGATCTGGAGGAGTGACTATGTTAGACTTCAGCTGTGGTGGGGTTTTTTTTGTCTGTTTGTTGGTTTGGTTTTTTTGAGATAGGCACAAGTAAACCAGAAGTATTTCTGCCTGCCTGCACCACCTTCCCCCGCCCCGCCCTCAATCTTTCTCTGCTGTTTTTTGGAGCTTTCATTCATTTAATTCACTTCACTTCCCAGTGGGTAGATGATGAGTTTTCTGTCAGATTTATCTGTTGAAGTGCTAGTATTTTTCTCCTGACTAAGAGAGAGAGTCTTGAGTTCTACTCTCATTGTTTGTTTTTTATTAATCTTAATATCTTCCCTTCCATTTTTTGTTTGTCTTCTAATGCTTTTATGAATAAAGTTCCAGATCAGTCAGCTGGGTATGTTGCATGAACAGATTTTTGTTCCTTTTTTCCACCAGAGGTCTTGAAAAGTAGATGCTCCAGAAGTGGCCAGTTATGTACCAACACTTTTGGAGAAACAAAACAGTTACTATCTGATCTTAAAAAGAGAGCATCTGCATAGTTTCACATTATACAAGCTGTGCTTTTATTGATAATTTAGGTAGGTTTTGATTTCTGTTGTTGTTGGGTTTTTGTTTGCCTCTGAAATAAGAGTAACCTGTAACACATCAAACTATTGCAGATAATGTAATTCCAAGTCCTCCACCAAGGTCAGCATTTTTTTAAATGTTTTGTATAATATTGAGCATGTATTGTTCTTAGTCAAAACATGTTTCATATGATCTGTAAGACTCTATCTTCTCTGTAGGACCCTAATATTATTTGCTTGCAGTAGAAACACTGTTCCTTTATTTTGTTACTATAGTGATGAAATTTGGAAGCTACATTTTTAATGGTGCAGGCAGAAATGTGTTAATGAGAAGGATGAAAAACATGTTTTTTGTAGACAAGTTGTATTTATTGATCCCATTTCCTAGTTTTGTCTTCATATTGAAGTTTAGTGGTTCAGTTATTTCATTACTTTCTGTGTTTTTTTTTTATCAGTATAGCTCTTGTTTTTAGTTATGTGGTTTTTTCTTTGCAAAAGGAATCCGGTGTAAGACTGCTCTAGATGTGTTAACTGTATACTTCTAACGTGCTGGTACTTTTTTTTTGTGTGTGTTGTTCTTCAATGCTGTGACTTTGCTAACAGCTGGTCAGAATGGTATGTAACTCTTAAGTCATCAAGATGGAAAAAAAATTTTGAATAAGATGTAATGAAAAAATGGGTTCAAGTCTGATGCAGATAAGGAAGTGATGGCTTAAATATCTGAGCAGTAACAAGTCAAATGCAAAGTTTACCAGAAGTAAACAATTGGAACATTATAATTCAGCTAGGCTCATGTTTTTGACAGTTATGCAGAGGTGAAGCATGGTTCCTGAGGAGCGGGTATGTTGTGTGTTTTTTTCGTTTTGGTTTTTTTTTTTTTTTTTTTTTTTTTCAGCGACAGCTTCTGTGCTCCCATGGGTTGGGGGTGGGGAATTCTTACCAGAAGGTGCGTAGAAACCCGTAAGTCCAAAGATGGCCCAGATTTGATGCTAAAGCTATCAGGCAGAGTACTGCTGTATATTAGCACTTGGTCAATATGAGGCTATTTCACCAGATAAAGTATCTCCATTATGTGCTTATTTGTGACACTATATGAATACGTATTCTGCGTGTAGTTAATGTAAGTGTTTATCCTGGTTCATTAAAAAAATCTCTCCTATATTAGAGATGATTCGGTGCCCCCAACATGGTCCCTTAGTGCAGAAGTTGCAATGTCAAAATGAAACCTGGTCAGTATATCAGGACCATACTGTAGACTTCAGATAGTTTGGTGCTTAACCTTTGAGTGACTAAAATTGCAAGTGTTACAATTCTTTTCTTCTGTAAAAATGTTGTATTCTGTATCTTTCTGTCAGTGTATTATTTGATAAATGCTAGTGTTCTCTGCAGACTAATTAAGAAATGACTGTGAATAATGAGCTAGTTTAAAGTATCATCTACTCAAAATCCAACCATTTATTACAGCATACCTGTACCTTTGCCTCTGTTTGTTCTCTTGATATGCCCATAGCATATCTTTATTGCAGGTAACTCAGTTACCCATTGATAGTTCTACCTGGTTTCCAGGTGTCCTCCATCCAGTGGAAAGGGAGGACCAGTGCTGTCTGAACAGTCCCACGAAGTTTCTGCTTAAGAGGAACAGTGTCAGGATGTGCTCATAGTAGGCAGCAAACATGCAATTGCAACTTAAGTAGGTATATGAGGTAACTTCAAAGTAGCCACTGTGGATACAGTTTCGCTAGAGTAGCAACAATCTTGAGATTTTTATGTGGGCTAGCTGCCTAAATATTTACCAAAGGTCTGTAGGATTCCCCCAGCCTCTAACTTCAGTGCTGAAACTTGCTGTGATTACACTCTTACTGATAAGTATTTGAGTTTGAATTAGGCTTTCCTCTATGCTTATGAAAAGAAAAGGATTAATGTGTATTCTTCCAGCAGAATACAGATACTTTTTCTAATCTCTCTTGACCTCTGTGATCAAGTCTATTCCCCTTTTATTTTAGCATTCTCCAAGGCAGAAGTCTGAAGCCATGAAACACATTATCTGAAATGTCCCCCTGTGTTAGTCTATAGGCAGCTTTCAGAAGAGATTGCCTTCCTTTCCGCATTAGGCTGGCATTCTCTGTAGTGGTATCCTCTTTTGTAGTATGACATAGGAAAGCATTGTGACAGAGGTTGATAAAATTTCTAGTCTTTGCTCCATTAATTTTGACAACTGAGATTTGTTTGTACTTTTTATATGCCTGTGTATTTCTATATATGTCAATACACGTAGAGACAATGTGTGGAGCTTTTTTGTGTCAGTATCTTTTATAGAGAACAGCTGCTATGAAATTGTTAGAACAATATGCAATGGTACTTACTTAAAATGTATTCTAGTAGTTACTGTGTACCTAGTTGGTTTATTAAACTAGTAAAATATTTCAAATATATTTGAATATCCTACTCAGTTAGTAACACGTACTGTTTTGAATTTCATCAGTCTTACATGTCACGTATTATAGACTATAATCTTGTGACCTTTTCTTTAAATTTTCATAGCAAGAGAGTAAGACCAATTAGCTTTGGAGTTTTGAGTCTTAAAAATTCATAATATAGATAACAAATGCAAGGCTTACATGTGTGTTTTAAAATAGTAAATGGGTTAAAGTAGCACTGGCATACTTAGTACTCTGGCATAGTTTTTCCCCTCAGATGGTTGTTTGGAATGCGAGGCTTCTTCCTGTATTTGCTATAGCAGAGCTGAACTCTACTGTCACTTATAGGAGAAATTTAATACAGGCAGTTTGTACATAACTGACCTGCTGCCATGATAGCATGTAATATATTTAGCATGCGTCTAGTAACCATGTGATCTTATGCAAGTGAATAAAACGATGAAACTGTCAAAAGTTGTAATTTCTCTGAATGTTTCAGAGTTCTGTTAATTAAATAAAATGTTACCAAAACTGTTTGAAGAGACTCAGTTTGTAGGTGAGATGTAGCCAACAGCAGAATTTTGAATGCTGCAGCATCGTGTCTGCATGTGAGCCTGAGTGGACGGCGAATTCAAAAGTAGGATTTTTTTAATCCACCGTAGTTTTTGGAGTATTTTGTTTGGTTTTTAGGCTGTTATGATTCAGTTTGCTGCTGCCATGATGTCTAAAGATTAATTTTTAAATGAAACCTGAAAATAGCAATCTGATCCTCAGGTACTTAGTCTTTAAGAAAAGCTACAAATGTAAATTTTGACAATGCTGTGATATTGTCAGAATTTCTTGGTATCATCTGTGCTTAAAAGCTAATGTGTTACCTGCAGTTTTAACAGGTCACCATGTGGGAGATGATATGCAGGGAAGAGTGGCATACATAAGTCCTCTATCAAGACAGCGTTACAGGGTGGATAACCTCTTTCATGGAATATAATCTCTTTTATGCACAGTCCTAATAAAGTTTAATACCATTTTCTTTGTTGGTTTGTCGCTGAAAGTGTGATGTTCACGTTGGTTTACTGTATAGGGTTTTTTGATGTCTTGTGCTGAGCAGAAAGAGTGAGATGGCTTGCTCGTTCTCCCCTGTTTATTGCACAATACCATTTAGCATGCAGTAGCAGGATTCTTCTTGCACTGCAGCTGTGGGCCCGGATGAATAAAAATGTCCTAGGCTAGATCTAAGCACCAGAGTGCAGCTTTAATACTGAATATAGGATAACTTATTTCTAACAACCCATTGGTAAGGGATTTACCTAGGCTTAGACTTGCATGATTGCAAGTGGGTTCTGAATGCTTTGGGAGTTCCTTTCTTCTTCAGGTCCAGTGGTCACATGTCATGCCAGTGAGACTTGGCTAAAAGCAGAGGAACAAAGGGTTCCACCTCCCTCAGTTGTGATTTAACTTGCACATCTTCCAGCTGGTAATTTTTTCCACCTCTTCATGTTGAGAAGACTATGTATGCACTTCCTTCCAGACGATGGGTGGCTGGATTTTGGTTTTTAATGGTATTTCTCTAGACGCACTGTCATTATGGACTAGAAAGCTCCTTCAAAGATTGAAGGTATTTTCTGTCAAATTCTCTAGTTTTGGTAGATACTGCATTTGCAGAAAAATTACAAGGCGGCCCAGTGGATTTTCTGTTGAGTACTTTACAGACACACATAGTAAAGCAGCATTAAGTTGTCTTTAAGGACACACATAGTAAAGCAGCATTAAATTGTCCTTAAGGACACGTGTAGTAAAGCAGCATTAAATCGTCTTGAAGATAATAAAGAACTGAAATTATTCTGTAAAGTATAATGATACTGTGTGCTCAGAGTTATGTACCTTAGCATACATACTGTTTCCTAGCCCTGCAGAATATAACTGCTTTGGAAAGCTATAGTTGGTCTTTTTAAGTGTTTCAAAGTATCAGTAAACCTCTTGCCCAAGCTCCTGAATTAATAGCATATGAAAACAAGAAGGTCCCTTTAGAGGTCCCATTTTGGTTTTCCATAGCAGGCTGGATCTGAGACACTGTGGAACCACCAGTGAAAACTCAGATCTCTAGCAGAAGCTGTGACTTGTTTGTAGTGGGTTCGTCAGTGCTATTGGCAAATACGTTTAATTTCAGTTTCATGATTTAGCTTGCTTTTTCTCATGGCTCTTCTAAATAAATTTTTGTTACAAGAACTGAGTCTTGTGCTTAATTGATTTTGCTTTCAGAAGGCCAAAGAATACCATGTGCATCCTTGAAAGACCTTCCCTTAAGGTGAAAACCCTAAAAGAGAATGAGAACCAGTTTCTTTTTAATGTCTGTTTGAATCTACTAAATTTAAAAAGCCGTGTCTGTGTGTTTGTTCTATGCTTCATGGCATCAAATTGGATAAAATGCCACAGATAACAGTAAGTTTATCTGTAGGGAGTTTTAACTCTTGCTGCTGCTGTCCTCCATCATGCTTTTTCCTATGCTTTTGGGGTCTTCCCCTTCATTTTAATACCTTTCTTCCAGCTGTATGGGGTGCATTTCTTCACTGAAGCAAGCTTGGACTCATTCCAAAAAAGAAGAAACAGTGAGTCTTGAGGGCGATCTCGCCTCCATATGGGAAGATTGTAGGGAATATTACCGTCCTGTTCAGGAATATTTTGACTTCAATTCCACCTACTGAAAGAATTAGGCAAGGGCACCCATTTGAATAAAAGGAGATTTTGAGTCTGAGGATTCACTAGATAGACCAAGTACTTCTTCCTTGCCATGCCCAAAATGACATCTTGTAAATAATACAAATGGACTGACTTGGCAGCATTATAACGTAAGAGCAGAAATCTTAGTTTACTCTGTTTAAACCAAAGCTCAGTGCATTGCTGCTTTCTCGATGCTGTTTACCTATGCAATAGACCTAGCTCATGCATGCTTACCTATTACTGAACTGTGCATTTATGGTAGCCTTAAGACTTTATGTTCTACTGTTTCTGATGCGGAATACTAAAAGGTTTGCGTTTTTTTTGAGTAGGTGATGCATACAAAGAGGAGTGACTGCCATATATAAAGGCTAGCTAATGCTGTTAAACAGATACCACCATCAAAATGAAATGTATTCAGTGGTAGACAGAGAGGAAGGAAAATCTACAAGAAGCTAGAATGAAGAATCTCCACAAGTATTGCTTGATGTAACATGTTAAGAGTAGTGCCTGCTAGACGTACAGGGTAAGCTTGTTTTGATTCCTGTCTTCCTTTTGAAAGCAAGCAAACGTTTATAGTGTGGAGGATGCCTCTACCCCTCCCCCCAGTGAAGCTGTGTGCTGGAGAAAATGATGACACTGTGTGGTGGTGAACTCTTACAAATCTAAACATAGACCATAATCATAGGTGTGTCTGTGCAGGGGTAAAAATCTATTAGCTTCAGATTAAATCATAAGCTGAAGTTTTGAGAACTGGGTCTGACTCAGTGGTCAACATTTTGGTTATACTAAGAAGTCTTTGTTTCAAATCTGTTTAAAAATCTGTTAGCTTAGCAGCAGGACGAAATCTGCTAAAAAGCAACTATCAATCTGCAGTTTGTCTGAACTGCAGAGTGAATTGCTGGAAGGAGGTATCTACCTTTCTTCCAGTGGAAAGACAGAATTTTGTAGTCTTTGTGTTTTGTTTTTCTTTTTCTTTCCTTTAAACAAGTCTGAATGCATTTCCTTGCAGTTTCTGTAATCCTGTCCCTGAAATAGAGGATATGAGAACTGAGAGAAAAGTAGAATTTGGTTACCAATACAATTTCTTAATTAAAATCCACTTTACTAATTCTTTTTTCCATTTCATATGTGCTGTCAGGAGTATCTTTGTATTTTGGCATACAGCTTTTCCCGTGTTTGCTGTAAGCTGACTGTTTAGTTTTTGTTAAGCAATGTGTGGCCACATGCAAACCTTGCAAAGCATCAGTTAGGGGAGAAGGAGCTGAGCTGTGGAAGAGCATGAAAGGATGGAACTGGATGCTGGAAATTTCTTGCAATACAGTTTGTAACCGGTTAAGAGTTTTGTTACGATATATCTGTATGTTGCAGTGAGATTTAATAGATAATTGAAGTTTTCAAGGTAGTATACCAAAGCAGGTATGTTCAAAGGTACACCAGTCTTATTGAGGGGAAAATACGCTTTTAATACAGGCAAAAGTAGCAGTAATACAAATGAACGTATTAGGCCCTAGTTATGCTATTCCTTCAAGGCTCTGTCTTTGCTGATGCAGGTGAAATTGGAGACTAGGAGTGCTGGTATCTCTGCTGTTTGCCAGCTAGCTGTCAATATTTATTGCTTCAGCTGCTGCAAGGCTTCCAGTCAGCATGTAAAAGAAAGATGGGTTTAATGTCCTGAAGGCCTGGAGTACTCAACAATAACTTTTTTTAAGAGGAGTTAAGATTTCTTGCAAGTGCAAAAATGCTTCCAAGCAGGTTCTTTTAAGTTGCGTATAAACTGTATGCCAGTTCACTGTGGTTCACTTTTTTGTTCATATAACGCCATATAATCATGTTCACAGATTATTTAGTTAGAATGAATAAAATGAGAGGCTATCAAATAATTAAGCTAGCATCTGATTCTAGTATACAGAATTCACTTTCATGAATACGTTTAATATGTGAGTGATGTGTTTTTTTTTTTTTAATTAGGGAAATAAATATATAGGTTTTTTTATGAAGACAAAATGCTGTATTGTCATACCAGAAAGGAATGGAAAAGATTGCAGATTCTTCCTCATGTACTCTAATGATACTGCTAAAATAAAAAAATTCATTTCTTTGTCTAAATAAGTCTATCGCTTCACATGCAGGTATTTAACACAAGCTTTAACTGGCCATTTCTCCAAGCTCAAAGACTGACTGGGGTGTCTGAATTTGCACATTGCATACTTTCGTCTACTAGGGCTACAGGCAGTATCAAAGTTTTACAGTGGGATGCAACTGCTCTTTCCAAAATAAGATACTGCTGTTAACATTAAGTGCAGCAATTAGAACTAATACCTTCAAGGAGAAGTCATTCATGTCTGACTGCTGTGTATTTGCTTTACAACTGCAATATGGTTCCTAGATCTCTTAGCTAGGTTTTTGTCAGAGATGAGCAAGAAGACAGCAGGGATGGAAAGAATCCAGCAGTGTGTGTGAAATAGGCACTGTTTTGTGTCATTTTCTTAGCAGGTTTAAATCGTTGATGCAATAATTAAATGCTGAGATGTCCACTTTGACCATCTAATACTGCAAGAGACTGAGGCTGATCATGCAGTCTTCCTTTCTGAAGTGGGTTCAGGGCTGCCTCTTGGCCTTTCTGGCAGTTTCTTTGATAGTGAGGATAATTTTTTCCTTTTCCAAAATCAGGATAGTAAGCTCTGTGTGACTGTATTTATTTTATTTTATTTTTTAATGCATAATTGCAGGTCTGGTAGCTAGCTATATTTATAGTCTCTGATTCCTGACCAGTCCTGGTTGTTGTCAGGTCTAGGCAGTCGTTGCATCTGATTGACTTGGCTAAGTAGTAAAGACAGAGATGTCTACCTTTACAATTTCAAAAAGCTTGCATTTGCATCTAATGTTTCATGTCAAAGTTAAATGAATATACTTGTTTAAATGGAATAGGTTTTCAGTAAGGAAAGTCTACAATAATCTGAGCCTGTCTGGGCTTCTGCTTCAGATTCCTGGCTACTTAATGTAATTGAAAATAGGCCGGCTGCCTTTCAAATACATTAAGATCCAGCTTTTGTGATACCTTGCTTTTCTCAGTGTTCCTTGCTCTTGCTTAACTCTTCAGTGATGTAGTAATTTATTCATGTAGTAGTTTATCTGAAGGGCTTTTGTATATTTACGTATGGATCACCTAATTGATTCTTGCTTGGGACCTCGATTAAATTTTTCTGGGCCTTCACTTAAACTTCTGTCAGCTGTATCTTCTCATTCAGGGCTTTTTAGTGGCTCTAATAGTGCAAGATGTTTGTCAGGGTTTGTTGACAGGAAGAGATCTTGAGATACTTTTGAAGTTTTGAGGATTTCTGGTTTTAATACAGTAATGGGAACAAATGGGTCAGACTGCTCTCTTTTATTTATACTCATGGCGTATTTAATTCCAGAAGCTATTGAAACAGATATTTTGATATATCTTGCTGTCCACCACTTGAATCATGTAGCTTTGCTGTGAAGCAGTCATGTTAGTTAGGGTTAAATGACTTAAGTGTTCTATTTGCAGCAACCTGCAAGAAAGGTGAAATCCTTAAATTTCATCATTTGCTCTGCCTTGCAGGTATAGTAAGTAATGGATTTACTGTAGCATCATGAATTTCCACTTATCAACTAAACCATATTAACTGACTCTGTATGCTGGTTTGTCGCCATAGCTAAGGAAAAAATAGTTTCAAAGTTAGTTTTAGAATTAGGTTTCTGTTCAGAGAACAGTTTATATTTAGAGAATAGTTCTTACCTGATTTTGGTAATTATTATGTATTATGATCAGTGTAGTTTAGGTAACATTTTTGCAAGTGAATCAAAGTGGCTAGGTTAATGTTAATGACATATGAATGCCCAGACTACCAGACATCACCTGCCAATAAGGAAGAAGATTTATATGCAGGAGCAGAAAATATTCTGAATAATATTCTTACTGCTTTTCTTAGGAGAAACTGAGTTTACTACAGTATGTTTAGGTGTTGGCGTATGGATCTCAATGTAGTTAACTTTTGTTTTTAATGGCCTGCCCTGTACTTAATTTGGACAGTCTTGGCTTGTGATTGCTTTTACGAATATAGACATCCAAATGGAGGGCAGTAACATTGGCCTTTGGGGGCAGGGGAGGGGAAGCGGGGAGAGAAAGAGGTTTATGAAGTACTTGGATCAATAAAATCTTTTAGGCCATAAGGAATTTCATTCTAGGCTGCTTTTAAAAAGTGGCTGCTGAATTTAGACGGTTTGTAGGAATCGGACTGTTTCTTAATCATGGGTGCCTAGCACCATCTTCCTGAGTTCACTGATGTTGCCTGTATTCTGCCTGTATTTAATCTTTTTCCAATATATCACTCCTGAGACACAGCTGAGTGGATTCGTCTCACTTGTAGTTTATTTTATTATTGGCCACTTGTCTGCCTCAGATTCTGAAACCTTTAGATTATAAAGAAACAGTCTCCGTGCATGTTTGGAAAGGACCTGCCCTATGATCTGCCGTAGCCTCCTTACCAACAGTAATGGTGTTTTATTTTACTTAAATGTGAAATGACTGTTTGCTTAAAATGATGCAGGAAAGGGACTAATTCATTGGAATATGGTTTAAATCTCTCTGAAGTACAGTGCAGCTTTTAAAAAATATTTATTTAGAAGTTTGAATTGGTGGTGTGTCTGAATTTTAAAAGAAGAGACTGAGTTTTGCACAAAGGCTATAGCAGCCACAGAAAAAGAATCTTGCCACTAATCTTTGTTAGAAACATGTAGGCGTCTTTATGGTTTACTGAATGTCTTACTGAGGCATGCAGGCTGTTTGAAGCATTATGTTGTCGTGTCTGTCTGGTTTATAGTTGTTGCACTTAAACAATATGACTACATGCTGTCATTTAATCAGACATCAAATAAATTATCAAGAAAGCTTTCTGGATAATTGTTCAGTAATTTAAATCTTCTTATAGATTCTTTGATGTGTGATAATCTCCTCTATTTGTTCTCGGTTTTCCTGTCCTGATCCCTTTAAAAGGGGGGATGCCTGTATCATGTGGAATCCTCTGGAAGACTGGAAATGTGTATTTGGTAAGAAAGAGTATGCTCAGGAAGGAAATGGTTGTGGAGACTACCTGTCGTAGCAGGTAAAAAAAACCAAACAAACCCAAAAAACCCAAACAACAAAAAAGACATCCCCAAAACCAAACAATAAAACCCCACAAACAGGAGTTGGGCAAGAAGCTTGGAGCCTGCAGCTTGTGCAGGGCATGAAGAAAAGCTGATATATAGGATCAGGAAGAAGCAGATAGTTATGAGCTAAACCTTGGGAAGAGGTTTCCCAAGTTCAAAATGGGAGCATATGGTGCTCTGCGTCACAAAGCCACTGTTGACTGATGCCAAACTTGGAAATGAAGACCCTTCTTGCAAGGGCACAGCGTGCAAAGAAGAATCTTGTTTATAATGCTTCTATATTTCCATACTCTCACCTACTCACATTTGTCCCTTCCTAAGAACTTTAATAAAATCTGGCATTTTTGAGTTTGAAGTCTGGTTTCAGGAAGCTCTCTATAGGACAAGGTATAAGTAGAACTATGTGAAAACTATGGCTGCCTTTCTATGCCATTACATTCTTGAAGTCAGCTGCAAATGTTTTTGATCGCAGTAATGTTTGGTCAGTAACATGTGTTGAAGTTGTTGTCAGGCGGCTGTTGGTTGCATTACCTCAGCAGTTTGTACTCTGTAGGCAGAGTGGGCAGTTTTCCTCTTCGTAAAAAGTAACAATGAATTAGTAGAAGTTTAGTTACTGATAAGCGTTTAGAACTGCACTGAGTTTTGGAAGTCTTACTGCAAATTACAAAATCAGTTTGCGGAAGTACCACGTTCCTACAGTTTTCTACATTAGGTATCCTCAGTGTTGAATTAGATTACCTCATAATTTATGTTCTTTGTTTTTTCCAGTAGAAGAAACTGAAAAACAGAGGCAGTCAATTGCCTTTTATATACATATTTCCTAAGGAAAAATCTGCTACGGTTTCTACTCTTGCCTTAGGAAACTGAGCCAGTTATACACCAGTCAGTTTTAATATACTGAGAACAGACACTGTTTTCCTTAGCTGGGGAATTGCTTATTGGGCATTTGCTACAAGGAGACTGAAGTGCAGCCTGAAAAATTTGAATACAATTTTAAAGAGAGTATTTGGAGGGTAAGAGTAATATATCTCATAACATTGCCCTACAGTATGTGCTGCGTTCTGAATATTTTTTTTCTACCTGTCTTCATATCTACAAATTTTAAATCTTGTGTCAGGATGCTGTTTGAGTTAGCTCAGTTGGCACCTTGTTTAATTTTGAACTATATGTAAAAGTAGTACACTGTATTTGTATTTTTCTGATGTTGCTTTCAGGTGTTTATTTTTCTGCCGAATAATCTTATCTGTGAGATGTGGTTATGATACATCAGAACTTACATAGAGGGATATTTTTATCTAGTCTTTGGTTTATGAATGTTGAGTTCTTTATGCATAGGTTATTTGTTGAGGTTCTAAATGACTGTAAAATTAGGTCCCCCCCAAAAAAGCCTGCTAAAAACTTCAGTACTCCTCAGAAAAGATAATGTACTTAAATCATGTAGTTCTAGGAGGCAAAAAGAACAATACTCCTTATAGATAAGGATGTCCAAATAGAAATGCCAGGAACCTGAAATTTTAAGGTTACTTTGACATGTTGTTACTTATGTTTAAAGTGCTGCTTCCACTGAATTCAGCCTGGCATGGCCATGTTAAAAAATCAGAGCAAAGCTTTCAATTTAATTATCTATAAAATGATGAAAACAGTGAGTGACCACACATATGAAAAAAATAGGTGATGCAGCTTGTCTAGAATTTCATAGAAATCTGACCAAATCTATTTAGTATTTTAGAACAGTATTCAGCTGTTGTAACTCAAAACATCTTCTGTCTACTTGCAGTCCCCAGTCTTACTCACTATGTACTTTGATTTGCCCTACTGATTTCTGTAGACGTGAATATAGATGTGACATGTGGGGCAGAGCTATTGTGAGAACTTTGAGATAGTGAGCTATACCTTTGCCAAATGCATGTTATGCAAAATAATTTTATCTGTGTTCGCTGATCTGTTGATAAACTTAAGTTGAGATTGGAAAAGCAGTGAGCCAAGATAGCAGTAATTAAACCTTGAGTGTCACTGTGGTAACTGATGAAATATGAAGACTTCTGGAAATAGATTTCCCAATGATAATACATTTTCTTAAAGCCATGACTTAACTTAGCGGTATGTAACATGTTTTAAGTGTTTAATCTAAAGATTCATTAGTGAGCCTGAAGAAGACTGATGAAGTGTTAAGGTGTTGCAAAACCAGAACAAAGTCCAACTGGAAACTGAACAGTCCTGTATAGGTGTATTATTCTCTCTTACTGTAAGAAGAAGAAAAACAGTAAAATGAACCTTTTAATTGTCCACGCTGTTAGGTGTTTGTTGTTTAGTTAATTACCAGTGCTTGTGAAGGTGTCTTTTCAGCTGATTCTTACTGAATCATTAGGCTAGCTTTAAAGAGAGGAAATTATTTTCCAAGCTGAGAATAACAGCATGGTTTTGGTGATTCTGCCATGTCCTACCGCGCCCCCACGAATCTAAAAAAGACATTTCACAGGGTTCTGCTTTGTCCTCTGTAACAGAGGGGAGCTCTTTTGTAGCAGCTTTTTGGTGTGGGTGGAAAAGGTGTATAATTTAAAGCCATCCCTAGTAGACACATTCTTATCAGCATTTGGGAAGGTCCATCCTGATGACTCCCTTCTTTTGAGGCAGAAAGGAGTTTTGGTAAGATGACATGTGGCTCTGTGCCATTTTTTTTGACCACATGGTAGTTCAGTTCCACAGCCATGACAGATTCATAATTACCTTGAGGCAGATGGTTTTTGATCTTGAAAAACATTTAATATATATTTTATATGCATATTTTACTTCAGGAAAGAAACCTTCCTTCTGTGGCTTATGTTGCACAGAGGTCTATGGGTTTAAAACCTGTGTTTAAATGGTTTTAGTTGCACTTTGAGCTTGTCATTGTGAAAGGCAGGAAACATGTAATGACTTTTAAACTAATTCAATACCTGCAAATGCTCTTCTGTTTATCTAAACTTAAGTTTAGATTTCTGCATCTAGTTCATTAATTTTCCAAAAGCTGTAAATGGAAAAAAAGGAAGGATTATCTAGTCAAAAGATTTAAAATCGGGATCAAAGTGACATGGTTGTTCTAAAAGCTATGGTTCATTCACTAGGAAATTAGTCTTTCTGGCCATAGCTTTTAAATACTGGGTTTTGTTTTGTTAACAGTGTCCAGAATCGTCTTTGTGACTGTTTTTGTATACCATGGAGAATTCGCATCTTTTGACAAATTGTATGATAAGTTAGGAACAAGTTTCTTGAGAAACTCTCTGGAGCATGTTTTCCAGACTGCTATTCAGTCATGCAGTTATTTTCTTTATCTGTTTGTAGAAGTCTGGCAACAGAATTGTTGTGATTACTTAGTATTTTTGCTTCTATCTAAAATTGGTTTTTAATCCAGTATTGAAAGTTTACGTCTCTTTCTGTGGTTTCTTTCTCCACTATTAGCTCATCAGTTTCCAGATCTATTTTCCAACTGTGTTCTAACGTGTTTTTGAGAATGCAAAGATAAATTATTTTAGAGAATATCAAGACAAAATTTATGGATGGGAACAATAAAGTAGAATTTCATGTCACTTGAAAATATGTGGTAAGGATGTATGCTTTTACAGGTTGCTTGATAATGGCTGTTCTGCTTCTAGTGAAATAAATGCTTGGAACAGAATGATACATATTTTTTGGACTTAAGCAGTAGGCCAAGAAAAAAGTTTATACCGATGTAACAGTGTGAAAAATATTTGGGTATTGAGTTTAATTGAAATGTGAACCCATTTAATGTTAAGTAACTACCTAGAGCAGAATTCCTGGCTGTCCCTGATCCTGGACAAGGCCACGTTTGTCACATTGTCTAGGAGTGCATGTACTGTCATAGGTGATGCTGATAGTTCTCAAAAACTGTTTGGTTCATCAGCTGAGGAAAATCTATCTTTAAAAAAAAGTGCATTCTAGGAATAATAAAACTTGTTTTAAAAACGGACATCTGAATCTTAGGTCATTTTTCATACAGCTTAGATTTCTGTAGTTCTGTTTGCAAGAAAATATAGTTATTCAGCTTCATCTTAGGACTTAACTGCATGGAAAAGAATGGCAGAAAAGGCCATTTTGAGCAAAAGTATATTTAAATAGTATTTGGAAGCTGCAGTTCTTCAGTTAGACCATATTTTTTTGAAAGTACTTTGAGATCTTTTTCTAATATGCGTTCAGAACTTAACTTGAAAAACTGTGTAACTTACAAATTAGAAGGTAAAAAATGGATTTGATTTTAATATGGAAACTGAGCACCCTGTTTAGCTGCAAAACTCCACAAATCCACTCTTAGAAGTACCATTTACTTAAATGGTCTACTATTAAAGATGTGTGTTGTTCTTCCCAGCTGAAAGAAACAAGTGTTTTATGATGCATAAAAAAAGAATATCAATAAAGAATTGTTTATGGCTTCCTGTTTTTTATGTTGTCCCACTTTTTAAAAAAAAAAATTACTTTGGCTGAGGGTTGTATTATTGTTTTATAACAATGCTTGTGTATCACTTGCTAGCTGAGGACCTTGGAGCTCTGAGACCAGTCTCATTTACTGTAGGGCTGTACTTGGGTGTAGAAGAATGGCTTCTAAACTGAGGATGGAAAAAAGATTTATTTTCTAATATTTTGGTACAGCAAGAAGCGTGAGATAAATGACAACGTGTAGTCTTGTTTTGAAGGGGTAGGCTGTGCTATTGTTTAATGCTTATAGTTGACATTGCTTACAGCAATGTATGATGACAGGGCTATAGAAATGCGGCTGTAGGAAACATTTTTGTTACTGTTTTTGCAGTAACCTCTGCAAAAACCCCAGCAAGAATCTGAGCGTGATCTCTGTTAAGTGCAAATATATAGGCACATAGAGTCCCTTTGCTTGAAACCTTAATTTAAAAATCTAACTTCAAAGTGGTAGCAATGAATTTTGGAGGAGGATTGGTAGAGTATCTAGAACACAGTAATAACATCCCATAACTCTCAACATGTTTCAGTGCAGATCCAAATCTGAGCGAATATATTTTGTGTAACTAGTTTGGGAAAAAAAAGGTGTCTGGAGTTGTATACTTACTTTATATGGGTTTGCATTGTCTTTGAGGTTATGAAGAAGAAAATGTTCTTATCTCTCACTTCTAGACAGCAAAATGGAGTCCGAGAATCATGTTTGACCCAGCTACATACAGGCCTTTAACCTTTTGATTAACTATTTTGGTGAAGATATTATTTGACTCCCAAGTTTTTCTAGCTATTTCCACTTAGCACTATGGGGCAGGGAGGAAGGACACTTACATGTTTACAGGTACTATGGAAAAATGAGATACTCTGTATTATCTGCCTTGTTAGCGTCAATAAGTCAACACATGGTGATAGGCATTGTCTCTATCTTGATATGTATGGGAATATTTATATTCTGGTCACATCCTTGGTAAGCATGCAAAGTGTTAGAATTACCAGCAAGTGTGCAGTGTGGCCCTGATATGGTTGAGCACTCTATGCCCATCAGTTCATACTTAGGGGCCAAATCTACAAAAATAACTGCACAGGCTCCTTTAGGGCTAGAAAAAAACCTGTTAACCTTGATTTAGTAAAAAAATATTGTCTAGTGTTTAGTAAGCCTTACTAAGGCTTAGCAGTGTAAGATGCATCTATACAGATCGGTGTTTTCATGCAGCTGTGGCTTTTGAGAGTTATCATGCAAATTATCTGACGTCATGACAGTCATTTCTTTGTGTGCATTGCAGTAAAGGAGCTGTGATGAGATGGTTACTGTCAAATGTAACCTGTAACCATGATGGTGAAATGGAAGTTCCAAGAAAACAAAGAGGCAGAGGGAAATAAAAGGAAAATAAATGGAAGGAGTATAATTCTGACACAGTTTTTCCTAACCTGTTCTGCCAGAAGGCTTCCAGACCTTGTGGAGTTCTGCACAGATATTTGTTTCCACTGAACCCTTGAAAGAATCTTTTTAAATAGGTCAAATACAGTTGCCTTGCTTTAAAATTATATTTCTCTCTCTGTTTATGAAACCGTAAGCAACCTTGACAACAAACCAACTCATCCGAGTTCCTGAAAATATGGTATATTTTTGTCATGATGGTATATTTTTGTTTATGGCTCTATTGTCTTTCAGTATTTAGTGTGGTGTTTTCACATGTGCTGGGGAAGGGAATAAATCCAGAAAATTTGGAATACAGTTTACTTTATACAATAATAGAGGGTTTTACTTGGACAGCTACAAATATAATTTTTCTTGCTATTATTGCAAGCTGACATTATTTTCTGTTTGAAACTCATCATGAAGCACATGAGTGTTTTTCCTTCTTTTTCTCTGCTTACTCTTATTGTTTTGTTTAATAGATGCCTGAAATTCTTCTTTGGGGAAAAAAAATATATTTTGCTTCCGTGTGCCCATGCAAGTAATGTAAAGCAATTTTGGTGGCTGTAATTTGATTCTGTCACTTAAGGAGGTAGAACTTTACTGTCATCAAGGCTACTTCACATTACTTTCACGTTTACTTTCAGAAGTAACTGTGCGTTGATCTTCATATATGTCTGCTAGTTTTCCTTTATTTGGGTATAAGTTTGTTGATGATCTAGATAAAATGGCTTTGTGACTTCAGAATTTTACCTAAGTATGTTTGCAATGCAACTATGATTTAACAAAATTAAAACTTTGCTATTTACATTTTTGATGTAACCATGTAGTGGACACAGTCTTATATCTTACCTTACATAGTTTTGTTGCTAGTCAGGATAGAAAATAAAACTCCAACTCTGACGTGATCAAGGATTAGAAAAAGGAAAAGTCATTGCTCCCACGAGAAATGTAATGTGCATTTGTCATTGGTAGTAACTTCCTGTTTGGATGTTCTGAGCGTGCATGAAAAGTGGCTTTTTACTGCACAATTTACTCTGATTTTGCAGTTAGTGTCAAGATACTTTCTACCCTAAGCTCGTGCTGAACTTACGTTTCAATTCTTAGCATTGCAAATCATCTTGTATGTCACTTCAAAATGAAAGGGATGCTATATTTTAGAGCTGGGTTGCCTTTGGCAAATGTGTTTCAAAGCCAGGTTTCTAGTGTCCATAGCAACCTGTGGGAGAGGGAGGAGAGGCTGGACCCAGACTGGGACAGACATGCAAATAGGAATTTGGAATTTGCTAAGTGAGAAAAGTGCTTGACGTTGAAGGAAGTAGCAGACCTGAGATGAGAGGCAACAGTGGACTGATTAAAGAAGGTGAAGCAGAGGTCATAAATGGGAAATGGATTGATGCGTTTATGCCTAATAGAGCATACTAATTTTAAAAGACCTGAAATAAGACCCAAAACTATAACAAAATGTTGGTGAAAATTACTGTCAGTTTTCCCATTTCCCTTGATGGTACATGGAGCAGATAATAAGTGTTTCCCTGCTGTTGTTTCTTCCATTAGCTCATGGAAAACATTAGGGCATCTCTTATTTTGTATCCTTAAGTATATATACTGCATAATCTCACATCATATTTCTCTTTCTCTCTCCCCTGTTCTCCCATGAGCTCCTTATTTTATGTACTGCATAGACTTGCTTTTCAGTATCTGTTGCAAAAGGTGGAAGAACTGAGTGAATGAGATAGGACTGTATGAAGAAAGTGTGTGGTCCCATGTAGGGAGTATAAATTGTATTCTGGAGCATAGGTCTGTTTCCTTAGGAAAATTTTGAGAACTAGTAAATTTGCCTAGGTGTATGTCTAATGCAGTAGAACGTAAAATATTGTTATGCCTCTCTATGAATTTATGGTAGATTGTAAAATTTTATATACACCTCATATCTTGTATGCTGTACACACTGTCCATCCTGTTTCAGAAAGAACAGTGTGTAACTGGAAAGTGTGGCGAGGAGAGCAGGATGGCTGGCCAGGGAATGGCTTTTGTG
>JAVKLA010000002.1:19860152-19890218 GCA_034782735.1 Sagittarius serpentarius
GCCAGCAAGAAGGCTGGAGGGGCACAGGAAAGTTGGGAGGGGAGACAGCCAGGACAGCTGACCCAAACTGGCCAAAGAGGTATTCCGTAGCATGGGATGCCATGCTCAGCTGGTTGTGGGGTGGAGGAGCGCTGCTCATGCATCGGTTGGCAAGTGGTGAGCAATTACATTGTGCATAACTTGTTTTGTATAATCCAGTCCTTCTATTATTATTGGAGTAGTGCTTGTTGGGGCATTTAGGTAGCAATCTTTCTAAGCACAGATAACCATTTTCTTTAAAACAATTTAAAGCATGGCTTGATTCAGTTTCCATCACTACCTATGTATGTAGCTACAAGATACTTATAATCAGTAAAGTTCCCAGAGATGTGCTTTAGTTCTTAGAACAGTTCTGAATGTGACAGACATAACTATGGGCGTGACTGTTCAGTGTCCTGTCCTGCCAGTCAGTGGTATAAGCCTGTCATTGTAATACTAAAGTGTAGACTATATCTAAACAGAAAGTGGTACTATTTAAAGGTTCTGTCCTCAGTTTCTAGTGGTAACATGAGTTCTTAATATTTCAGTTTGGATGATGTAAGAATTTTTTAAGTGTCTCATTGAACTCCTGACATATTAACCATTAAAGACAGAAGTAGCTAACAGTGCTAACGAATATAATGAATATTTTGGATTCTAATTACATAACATTAACTACTTTTAGTTTGTGTGTGGGGTTTTTTTGTGCTTTCCTTCACAGTGTGCAGTATCAAGATGTAATTTGATTAAATCAAAATATTCAACAGCCCAAAGCAGTAAGAGCAAAACTTACTTTTGCTGTACCCATATAACTTACTAGGATGTGGTCTGAATAAAGAAAACTTTTGCTTTTGCTCATCTTACTGTAGAAAAGTTAGGCTGTTGTGCTTTTGAATGAGGCCTTACGATGTAAAACTTGCCATTAGGTGTAATCTGTGTTGGTTTTTTAGCTTATGGCTATTGTAAGTATTTCTCATGTGTTTCCTTTGAAAACTACCCTTGACTTTGGTTTATATTGCAAATTAGCAGACAGTAGTACCATATTTACTCCACCCTTCCTCACAAATCTTTATTACAATATTGGACTTTGAACTGTAGAAGCTAAAATGTGTCAAATGTTCTAGACATTTGTAAAAGATGCACTTTCAAGTGGAGTAACTAAGAGTGTTTTGAGTGTCTTTAAGAATCCATCTTGCATTTGGGATTGTTTGGCTCATGAGGGTGTGTTGGAGTGATTCCTACATCCTATACCTCTTACATGCCATCCTCCTTTAGAAGCAACGGGCGATTAAGGTTCCATGTTTATATATATTTGTTTGTAGTACAGACTTGGATAATGCATTCCAAAGAACCAAAACTTAATGAAAGCAGCTTTTTTTTTTTTTTTTTTTTAATATTGCATATAGCTTCTATTCTTGGTGAATAACACATACCTCTCATTTTCTTTGGAGACTGTTTTTAGTATTATTTAAATAGGTGCTGCCCGTTAGCTACATAAACCCAGTGATTCTCCTCTGTTATGAAGTCCTGTATTTATTTCCGAGCTGTGCAAGTGATGTTTTTCCAACTGATTCTGCAGTGTGTTTGGAGAATGTTTTTAATTTTGAAATTTATAGGGCAGACACACGAAGTCCAGTTCTGACACCCACTGCTCAGGAAATGCATATCAAAGATCTGGTTCTGGATTTAGCTGTTCTGGAGATGTTGTGTTAAGTAGGATTGAAAATCGATTCCAAGAAAATCTGTAACAGCTCACTGCTTGTTAATGCTGGAGTTCATGCAGGCAGTCACACAAAGACATAATTATTCACTTGTATTAACAAATTCTTCAAGCTGTGCTGGTCTCCTGTATTCTGCAGCCCTTGCATTACTGAAGAATTTGGTGCTTTTGAAATTCCATATTGACAGAAGAGTATATTTTTACTTTGCAATTTCAAAGTGAGGACCATGGCATGTGTTAAGAAAGAGCAACTGACTTCATACAAGCTGTGCCTGGGAAGAATAGACCCCAGAACAATGCATCTCCTGGAACTACTGTAAGATAAATAACTGCTCTTTCTGATGATACTTTTGATTTCAGTGGAGAGTTAATGTAACCCCAGCTTTTGACTTTCAAGCTCATGGGTTTGGTAGGGTCTTCAGCTGTCAACTGTGCCAATCTGTCAGTGATTAACCACCTTGCAGGAGGGACAGCAGAAGTGCTAGCTTCTTGATCATTACTGTTCATCCACCAGTGTTTTACCATAATCTGCCAAAAAGAAGGGAGAGCGTCATCTATAGGATGTTTTGCTCCTACTTGCCTTTTGGACCTCAGAATGTTTACAGGCAGTGTTTTTGTTGAGAAGTTTCTAATACTTTCCTTTTGGATAATGTTAATGTTTGGGCCTTAAACTGATAGTGCTCCTGCAGAAGAGGGCTGGGGGAGTCTCCAGCCTCCAAGAAAAAGCAGCCTAGATCTTCATACTGTCATAAAACCTCCCAGTCATGTGGGTGTGATGAGATACTTCTGATCACATGATGGAGATTGTGGTTTGTTCACTGCCAGTGTTCTACTGCAAGGAGTGTGGCCCATCTAGGCTGCAACATTCTCAAAACTCATCTGAACAAAGGACTTCGTGTTGATCCTTTCACCTGGTATGTTTTGCATAGTAACTGTTTTATTACCTGAATAAAGAAAGTAATTATGGTGGTAGTTCTTGTGGTACAGACCTATGAATCTCCTAACAGCCCGTATTATATCATATCATTCTTGTTCTTCATAATACTTATAAATCAATAGACATACAGTGTTAATGTCTTTGTGACTTACCAGTGATAGTTATGTCTTATTAATGTCATATCAGTGGTGTAATATTTCATTTGGGAGCTTACATGTCTGCGATTTATAGTATAGACTATGGAATGCTACTTAAGTTAGCTAAATTGGCAGTAGTGTGAATTTTAACATTTCAATGATGTTTTACTGTAATTACTTATCAGTTACTTTCAATAGGAAGCGAATAATGTATTTTTAATTAAACCCTCCCAAATTCTTTGGAATATTACGAAGATTTTTTTTAGATCAAAGCTCTTCTGTCACAAACTGGTGCCATTTAAAGCCCTGCTCTTTTTTGCATTAACTTACAATTCAGTACTTGCTGAGTAAAGTGACTGTTAAAAAAAAAAATCAAGCATGCCAGAGTCAGTCTTTATCCAATGTTGACATGAATTACACATGATAGAGGAAAGCTTACTCATATTTCACTGTCCCCGGTTCCTGTACAGTCTTTTCTCTCTGGCTCTCTAGGTCCCACATCTTTGATTTCCCACCCCCTTTTCAGGTTAGGTGACAACAGTCTTCAAAGAGGTGCTTTGGCTTTTGAATAACTCACTCTTACGTGCAGGTTATGCAAGGAAAAACATACTAAGTGTATTCCTCTGACACATAACTGAAGTTCACTATTCAAAACATGAGTTGTGACATACTTATTACAGCATTGTGTCTTGAAGTCCTACATGCTAATTATTTTTATTCAGTAAAAATAGAGATGTATCTGTACCCTACTTTATTTCTAGAGAGGCTTGCTGCTTCCTGTTGTACATATTTATCTCTGGTGTTTTCAAGTACCTGCTTTCAGTTGCCTTATTGAACTGCCTTTTTTTTTTTTGTTAAATATTCTACAGTAATGTGATGAACTGGGATAATGCTTGTATGCTGTGTGCGCACACACACCTGTTTAGAGTGCACCCGTGTGCCCGCACATACTTTTAGCTATTTCTCTATGCAGTTGGACACTTCTGTAGGTGAAACAAAATGGCAGTTCTATACCAATATTAAAGATAATCGAAGCTTGTTCTGGTAGACATTAGTGTAGTAGTTCCCATAATGTTACACGTGAATGGTATTTTAACAATTGTATAAACCTTTAGAATCCACTAAACATGTTCTTTGGGAATAGTTGCTATTTGTGTTGTAATTACTGGTTTGATAATGCTAAGTTACCTTGAGTACCAAGACTTTGAAATACTTTGTTATCCTTTCCAATTTTAAAGCTGTAAGGAGAAATTCAGAATAAGAAATATTTGAAATAACAATACTGCATAGGCAGGTAGACCAAAAGAAACCCAATCTTTTTAGATCATTGAATTGTAACCAGAGTTTAGAAAATTTTTCTTGACAAACTATGAGTAGGAGATAATATTTTTACTGAAGAACTTCTAAAACGTTATGAAGAATATTATGCAGATGGGTTGCTACACTTGGAAACTTTTCATGTTCCATATGGCTTATCTGCAATAGACTGTTGCTGAAAGGAGGCATTCAGTCGGCTACTGCTGTTGCCGATTTATATTTTTACCATTGCAAGTATGTGAAGAGGATGTGTATGTACATATACATGTTGTCACTTAAGGATTGAAAAAAGCATTTATGTACCGTACAGTATCTCTTTGAACATTCTAACATAGAACTGGTTTGCTTGTTTTTACCATTAATTTTGTTTGTTGCATTCCCTGAAAGGACTATAAAATATATTTAATTTATATGCTAAGGAATAGTTTCTGCTTCCTGAAGATGAACATCAATCTTTGTCTTTTGTTTTTAATAAAAAGATTGAATAAGATCAACTTAGACTGCCAATTTAGTACTCTTTAATGGAAAAATCTAGTTGATGGTACTTTCTAGAAAACAGGTAAAATGAAAACCTGCTCAGTGATATAAAATTTAATAATCTAGTAAATTGTATATAAAGTCAAACACAAATGCATCAAATATCAGACTTTGAGAGCTTGGCTTAGCTTTCACTGTGGAAACAGGATTATCAGTGCTAATGGATTACTAATAATTTTAAGTCTAAAGAAGTTCATTTAGGAGTGAGCGATCCAGCTTGTGTGTAGGTCAGCAACTGCATTATAAAGTCCACAGTTTACAAATGGTGTTTCTCTAAAATCACAAATACAAGCAGCCTCCCTTTCTATACCTTCTAGTCCAGTGCATTGTGTAATGTTCTAGGGGTGAAAAGAAGAGTGGATTTTATAGGTCATAAAGCTGTTACTGTTTAGTAATTGCTTGTGGTTTATCTATTTAAAATACTGTTTCACAGCAAAGATGCTTCAAGCTAGAATTTAAGCCTCATACCATATCATGTCTAAAAAAATCTTTTGTATGTGTTATTTTATATAAATGGGAGTTTGAATCCTGAGTGCCATCTTTATCATATCTTGGAGGAATTTGACAGCTAGCTTTCATGTTTGGCAAGCGCGGGATACATGTTAAAATTTGCCAGATACTGGAAGTGCTCCAACATTTGAAACAAGACCGTGTCTTTTCTTAGAGTGGTATATAACAGGGACACTGATAAAATTTCAAATCATGAACATTTTTCATCTGTAAATGAACATAGCAGAACATTGCTTAAAGGTCTCTTCCTTGTGCTTCCTGGTGCTAAGCAGGCTTACAATTTTCTTGTTTGTAAAAGCCTGGAATAAGTAATTAATCCTAAACCTCCTTTTTTTCCTAACATACTACAATATTTGGCCAGGAAATGTAATCATTGTAGCAAACTTTGTTAAAGTATTGTACTCAGAATTTTTGATGTCTAGATGTTTTTGCATAATATTATTTACTTTTGAAATACCGCTACTGATTGAGCACAAGTATGGAAAATATTATTTCAGTAAGCTAAAAGTAGAGTGTGTAAAACTTTCAGATTTTACTTAGTATACATTAATTTGGTTGGGGAGCCTACCAGAAAGACTGGTGAAGCCTTGTTCTTTAAGAAGTTAAGCTCTCCAAGTTGCTTAGCTTGTGGAAGTGTCTGTCATAATCTAAAATGAAAATGCATTTCACTGAAGTTTTGAAAGCTGGGCAGCACTCTGCTTTACTGTGCTGTTTTGGGATGTATATATTTGTGGCTGTAATTAGAATGTGAAATTCTAACTGATAGCATAGCAAAATGTAATTGAAAATGTGTTGGGGGTACTGAAAGTAATGGTATTAGGGCTAAAGTTAAGTAGCCTCCTAACTCAAAGGAAAACAGCTTCATAATGAAATTTGCAGATGCTTCAGCGGTTGAAGCTGATAATATTAATAGAGCCAGAGGAAAATTTACAGAATTTGTAAACATTACATAAAATAATTCAGTACATCTAACTATGAAAAAAGAAATTGAAGCCTGCAGAAACAATGTTGATGAGCTTCAAACACAAACCACTGTTACTGAGTTGAATTATATGGTTTTTCTCTGGCTGTTCACTTTTGAAATATACACTGCATTTAAGATTCACTCCTGCTTGTATTTTAGGCAGTGATAAAATTCATATATCCAGCACTGCAGGGTCAAGCTCCAACTTCGCAGAACCATGTTGTTACTTTAGAGAAAAGAAGCAGAAATGATGGTACTTCTGAAGCCATACTGACCTGCAGGAATTTTAACAACTATAAATAGCTTTCAGTGACTAAGAATAGTCCTCGGATACTTGAATATGTTTTATACATAATAGGGGAGAAATGACTTTATGTAAAGGATGATGCACTGTAGTATTGTTCAGGGTGATGAAAGTGAAATACTGTGTTACAAAGGAAGAAAAATCCAGCCTGGTTTTAGGCTCAACTTCTTGGCAGTAGTATGTCACAGGAAGCAAATAATAAAGCAATTGTCATGCTTTCAGCATGACTTTTTGCTACATGTATAGTCTGTGTTGATATATGTAGTTCTTGCCAGCTGAAGTCTCTCTCCACTGTGAGAAGATTGCTGAACGGCATTAAAGGAATATGCCCTGTTTTCTCTCACTGATGTTTCACACACTAAGAATGAAAACTGGGTGGGAGTGTAGTGCTGTGACTACTGCATTTGTCCTTCGTGTTGTGAATATCTGAGAAAAGGTGCGGCTTTTTAAGTAGGATGTGATTATCAGTGGTGGCTGAGGCAATGGTTTGCTGCTGCCAGAAAGGACAGGCCATTCCTTCTGCCTACTTTGTATCTGTGGTGCTCAGCCCCATACATTGGAAAACTACTTTATTCCTGCTACAACTGAAAACAAGCCCAGCAAAAATAAGTTTAAATAAAGAATGGCCAAGGAGAATTTTCTGTCATTTTAGTGAAGAAAAAATGACTTACTGCAGGCTCGAGCAAACATCAGAGTTGGCTTAAGGGTGGTCTCTAGGATCCTGTACATTTTGTGGCAGGAAGTTAGTACTGTCAGTCAGCTTCTCAAACAGCTCCCACAGAGATTTCAGCAGTTCCTTTAAAGCATGGGGAAATAACCTTAAAGCATGGATCTCTGTAATCATCTGCAGAGATGGAACGTGAGACTGATCCTGAAGGATACGGCATGGCTAAATAGCTCTTGGTTATCCTTGGATCTCCCTTTTAGGAATTATTTTTCTTTGTTCCTGAACATTGATAGGAAAGGCACTATTGCAACCTGAGCTAATGGTACTGGCTTTTGCATTCTATTGGTGTGACTGCAACTTCACAATCTTTTGCCTCAGTGATCTTATTGTTATTCCCATCATGGATGACGCTGCTGCTCAGTCCCGTCCTTCCTGCACAGAGCTGTGTGAGCACTTGGTGACTGCACTTGTGGGTGAGGAGCCTTTGGAATTTGGCGTAAGTGGCAACGCAACAGTGTCCTCTCCCTCTTCACTGTTCCATGGCAGCTCTTTAGAGCATCAGCAAACTGTTTAATTGATAACCATGGTATATGTGCCTACTGGAGCAGCAGTTATATTTGGCAGTACTAGTGGAGACTTTCTGCTACTTTAGGCCTGAGGAATACTTACACTTTTTTAAAATTATAATTTTTAAAAAAAGCATTTACTCCAAAATTGTGCTGCTTTACAGCTTTTCTGTGCTCTGATGGCAACAGCAGAAACAGAGCTAGCCACAGGTTTTAAGCGAAATGTTTGCCTTTTCCAAGGGAAATCACTTTTCATTTCAATCTTACTTAAATTTTGGAAATGTTTTTCCTCATGATTTGGGGTGAAAGACCAACAAAAATCCTGTTTGGCCAGATCCAATAGAGCTGTTAACATGATACGTAGTAGCGTTGATAGCAACAACCATTTCTTTTTTGTGTAATATTACAAGAAACACAAGACTGAAACTGTTTTGAATGAACTGACACTTTTTTGCACTTCATAACACTTTTTTTACATATGAGGTCGTCCTACTTTTTTGCTTTAAGGCAGAAAAATATTATTTCCTGAGGTGACAATGAACATAATCAAGTTCTCTACAGTTTTGCCAGAGCTGGTAAGGAGCCCAGATCACTAATACCAGAAGCCTTGGCTTTTTAACCATGCTCACTGAATCAGAGCACATGCCGATTGTGCTCTTTTAACCATTACCAACATGTCCTTCAGAGTTGGATATGAAAAACAGGATCTTTCATGGGGAGGAGGACAGTTGGGGGTTGTCACTTAACTTCATCTCTGGTAGCAGTAATCTTTGTTTATTAGTGCAGAGTTTCTGGTTTCCAGAACTGCTGATGACCAGTATATTGAGCCAGTGTAAATTTGTGTTAGAGAAGCTGTGTGCAGCTGGGTCACAACAAGCCTTGGAGAAGGTGGTGACTTGATTTCACGCTGTCGAGACTCAGCAAGCTTAAAGCTCCTGCATTTCATGTTTCTCTGTTGGATTTTGCGAAAGGAAGCTTATGCTAAGATAATTACACTGTGATGGCTGAATATCATCTTTGCTTCCTCATAGATCATACAGTAAATAAACTTTATTGTATTTTTGTACTCTCTGGTATCTGTATTATTGGTTTCAGTAAAATTTATGTTGCAGCGTAGAGAAAAACTATTTTTTTGTTGTTTTGTGAAAAGCCTTTCTTCTCTTCCTTAGATGCTTCTTGCCGAGGCATGATTCTTTTCTTAAATTAGCAAAATGCAGCGCAATTCAAAAGTACTCTGCATATGTGTGGGGAAGTTCAGGAAAATATTGGGGCTCTTGTACCATGTGCTTGAATGTAACATTTAAACCTGTCATAGTCCAGTCACTCTTATACAGTGTTTTGTAAGCTCTGCCATAAAAACTAATGCCATAACTCTGCCATAAACTAATAGTTATAATATTCGCATATTTCAGTTTTACACAGTGGAACAAAAGCAGTTTAAAACTTCTGGGTCATTCTGCAGTATGAAGATGACCACAGCTGTCTGGAACACTTGTATAGCGACTTTGTATGTCACACAACTATACTGCTGTGTTTGCTTCATTCTTTTTAAAAAAGATTTCATACCTGCCTTGGTTCCTCATAAATACTTTGCATTATTTTTGGACAAAAATCAATACTTTTCTCTTATCAGTTAGTTAATCCAGTCTAATATCAAAGCTGCACAATCTCAGTTACTGAAGGCACAATATAGTGCATTGGCAAACATGTTGGAACAATTTCCAGTAATTTTGGCTAAGTCTTAGAGGAAGTGGAAAGTAATACAGATTAACTCAAAAGGCTACACATTCCCTTAGAAGATCTGGAATACAAGACTTAACACCAGAAGGTAATTTCAGTGAGCATCCAGTAGCAAAACTTGAAATTTAATGTTCTTTTTCACTCTTGTTGTAGTAGGAAAATTTATGTTCCCTATTTATTAGCCTCAATGGCAAAAACTCTGATTTTATTCTAAACAAGCTCGTATATCACAGCAGAGAAATAAAACTCTGTTCATGTTACACAAATATTATTTGGTCTCACTAACTGGCATTTTTTTCCTCCCCACCGCCCCCTCTCCCAGCACAGCCCCATCTTCAGACTTAATAAAATTTCAGCCTCCGTTATAATATCTTGGAAATAGCTCAGGGGGTGAGTTATTTACATTAATCAGAGAAATAACAAATTTTAGCTGTAGAGAATCTTGAGGGTGGAGTCAGCACTTGTTTATGGAGTTTGGCTTTCCTGTGTCCCCACACAGCGATTCCCAGTAGTCGTGGCCTTCCTTGTTTTCCCTTGAGCAAGGGCCTGTTATCATGTCTCACTCTGTAGCCTGTGAGAAAGCTGAGGCTGGGCTGTCTTGCGTAGGCTTCGCCTGGCCGTGTGAACAGATTACAGCATTCCGCTTGTTAGTACGAGCCACGGAACAGAAATGTTTTACTATTATGTTACTGGGCAATGATAAAGGTGGCAGTCTTTTTATGGTTAGGTCCTCAAAGTGGCAGTTCATGTTTTAGTGATAAGGAGACAGAGCTTTGGATATCAGACCCAGACTTATTATCTGTAACAGTGAACCGTGGCTTAAATCCTTCCACAATGACAGGAACCCTGTCTGGAGTGAAGGTTTCCAGAATCTTAAACAGGAGATACTGAGGCATTTTCCTTCCTCATGAGTCAAAGCAGAGTTAACCCGATTGTTATCAAAAATAACAAAAAAAAAAGTTGCCAAGAGGAAGGATGCATTTTTATACTTAACTAAATCTCTTCCTTTATATTAGAAATTCGAGTATAATTTTCAGACAGATCTGGGAGGATGAATTGGCAGCTTTATGCTTAAAAGCTTTTACTTGATTGTTTTAGAATATTGAAAGGAGCACTAATGAAACTCCCATGCTGCAATACTTAAAACTGCTCTAACGTGTTTATCAAAGGAGGCGAACTAGACAATATGTGTACTTCTTGCAAGGTATTTCTTTACAGTATCTAAATACAGCTTCTAATCATGTCTTGGACACTGCATATGCATGTTGACACTGAGCACCATGTAATGACATATTTGGATTCTATTTACAGAATTTTGTGGGTTGCAGGGGTTAAGTGTAATCCAGATTATACAGTGTTAACATTTTCCCTACTGATATCAAAGTGTAGAAGACTGGCAGGCTGACTTGTTAGGAAGGGCTGGGAGAGGGATAACAGGCTCCGACCTTGAGAGGCCGAACAGCCGGCCCTTGTATGGCCAAGTCCATATACGTGTCCAGCTGATTGGTTAGAGGAGCAGGATCAGTGCTGTGACAGGTGTTGGAGGAAGCTACACCTGTTTTCTCCATATGCTGATTTAGTGATTACATTTTTGTGGGAGTTCCAGATACTGTGTGGGATATGTGGAGCAAGCCAAGAAACTTGAGAAGGAATTATAGCTTATGGTGACCTGTGATATTAAAGAATTTCAGATGGCGTAATTAAATTTTCAAGTACAGCTTTAAAACTGAAGTAGAAATAGGCAGTATTTTGCGTATATATGAATAGTGAGAAAGTCTTTTGTACTTTTTATTATACTAAGAATTAGTAGATAGCGCTTTAAGAGAAATATTGATGAATACTAGTCTAAAATAAAACAGTGGTTTTTTTTAAAACAAATTCGGCGTGTTATGGAAACATAGCTTCTATGGGAAAACATGTAATTTCTTTATGGTGCTGAGAACATCAGCTTGCACATTCCAAATCTTTAGGGCTTTTAGTGTAAAATTCACAGAATACAGATAGTTTGTCACAAAAAGAAAACACACAACCTCCCCTCATGCCTGTATAGATAGATAGTCCTACTGCTGCTGCCTTATGTACTGCTAATGTGTACCTGTTTAAAAATTTATATTGCTTTCCTTTTGAAGCTTTTTTAAAACATTAAAGATTTTTCCATAGGTAATATTTTAAATCTTGTTTTGTTATAAATGAGAACTTGCAAAGAAGGATTTCTGATTGTGTAATAGAATGAAAAAGAAAACCAACACGGAATACAAATATCTTTTAAAACTCGGTCACGAGACCTGTAGTTTCACATCCTTTCTTTCAGTGGCTTATTTGTAATGCCTAGATTGTAGACAAGTTTGGTGTTTTTTTTTATTCCAGGGAATGTTGCTGTGAGTTCTCCATCAGAAAACAGGAAGTAGCTCAATGAAGCAGTTGCTTCAAGTTAGTCTAAAGGACTCTGAAAAAAACTTATATTTAGCAAACTAAGTCATTTTAGAGAGGAATTATGTAATTTCTTTTTATACTTTTTTGCAGTTCTTGTTATCATGCAGGATGACAGAAGTACAGGAAAATCCTGCCTTTATAAACTACTGAGACGAAGTGTTACATATATTAATGTACTGCAGTTGTTGAATTCGATCGAAAATTTTAGCCACTGTGTTCCTCAGAGTGTAACTCTATGCTCTTTAAAACGTGAATATTAAAATTTTGGTGCTAAAATCAATTTATTAAAGATCCAGTAAACTGGCTTTTAGTTACCAGTGATGACATTAACACTTTTGCCATAGGCTTGAATGTTCCTTGTATGTCAGGCAACTTTACTCCATCAGCCAGTATCTAAAAACTGTTTTGCATGGGACACTGGAGAGATGAAGTGGTTTTAAGTTAAAGTTACCCATGAGATGGCACCTGGGAGAGTCTGTGCCTCTGAATGAACCTTTTCTCTTTGTGTACTATGCTACTGTTTTGAAAGACTAAGACTGTCTGTTGAACAGTGAGTTTTGTCTGTGAAAGTTTCATGTAGTTTCAGTGGCTCTGAATGATTCAGTAGTATACAAAACTTCTTGGCAAGTTAGTATGATTTGTATGTGAATTTTCCAATTGTATTTCAGACCTTAAGAAAGAAAGGCCTTAATGGTTGTGAGAGCCCTGATGCTGACGATTACTTTGAGCACAGTCCACTATCGGAGGACAGATTCAGCAAACTAAATGAAGATAGTGATTTTATTTTCAAGCGAGGCCCTGTAAGTACTTTTATTTTATCTCTACTTTTTATTTGTTGATCCTTTTTATTAACTTCATTATTTAGGCTCTGAACAAGAAGGAACACAGAGGGTGCGACAGCCCGGACCCTGACACTTCATATGTGCTCACGCCACATACAGAAGAAAAATATAAAAAAATTAATGAAGAGTTTGATAATATGATGCGGAATCATAAAATCGCAGTGAGTACTAAAGTATGGTTTGTGCTTCTGTTACATGCATGAGAATTTTCATGGTGTTTGCTTACCACTGAAAACCACTGCAAAGACGAGGATGTAATGGTTTGAGAAGGGAATACATATTTTTGAGGAAAAATGAGATGCTGATACTTGATCTTGTTAAAATACATTTTATCTTAAAGAATAAGAAGTTTTATCTCTAGCTTCTCTTTTGCACTCAGTTTTTCATACCTTGTGAATGTGAGGTAACATTTCTAAATTTCAGGAGCCTGGCTGCATTGCCTAATCCTACCTGAAATATTTTTACTAACATAGATTTTGTCATAGGATGTAGGATAGTTTATTTACATCTGGTAGCTCTTTATCTGTCTGTTGATCAAGATTTTACAGTATGTTACAAGCAGGCAAATAGAATTGGATTAATTTTCTTATCAAATCAGTGGAATTTATTTTGCTGAAGACTGGATGTAGAAAAGTATTTAGATCTTTAAAGATAAAGGCTGGTGCACAATGGGAGCCTCAAAAGATTGGTGTCTTACTCCTTTTGAAATTCTAACAGATGCTTCCTTGGACACTGAAAGATCTTTGAAAACTGTCCCAAGTGCCTAACCCATTTGCAGCCATAAGTCACTTGGCTCCAGAATTCAAGAAGATTGGGGATAACAGTAGTATAAATTTTGCATGTTTTTCATGGAGGTGTACTTGATGACTTTTAATTTCCGTCTACAAAAACAAATTAGTGTGGAGTATTACATGGGAAGTATTTTCTAAGAAAACTAATACAGGGCTCTGCCACAGCCTTTGAATTTTTTAATGTTCAAATCTTGTAGCAATTAAAGTAAATGGACTGGCTAGGTTAATCAGCACAGACCTTGTGGCAATTGAGTAGTGTGTCCCCAAACGACTTGCTGATACTAGAAATTATTTCATTGTTCAGAGCAATAAGGGCATCTCTGGGAACTTAACAGCAAACTGATAAGTCATGACACCCAGCATCACTTCTTTTTAGCAAGCTCTTTATACTTGAATGAAGCCGGTATCTTTTGTTCTTGCTTTGTTTTGAAGCTTTTGATATCCAACATTTCTGTGTTGAGACATCTTCTTCGGGCCTCATCTCTCAGTATGTTACAGCTAAATTGCTTTCCCTTGATTTTCTGTGGTCTTCATGAACAGCCTGAATTGTCTGTGCAGACGTCAGTGTAAATAAAAAAGGCAACATTGTGTTTTACCTCTATAGTTCTGTATGCATAGCTTAGATTGGACCTGTTACGATTCTATTTCCAGTACGTATGGGCCTGTATAAGAACATAGTTTCTTTTATTCTAGTACTTTGAAGGATAGGAATGAGGCAGAGCATGAAGAATTCAGTCATAACCAAATGAGTACCATAGATGGGCAGAGGCACCCTTTATTGTAAGGTGTGGGGGGAAGCTGTCATTTATTAATTCTTTATTGAGAAGCCTACAGAAAAAAATCTTCCAACTGTTAGCTTCTAGCATTGTTTTAAACGTACTTCAGGTATTTCAAGTTTAGTTTGAATTACTTGACAGCATGCTGTTCAAAAACAACCTTTTTTTTTTTTTTTTAGATATTTAATAGTTTCTTGAAGTAGTTTCCCGTGAAAACAAATACCAGTACAGCTTGTCATTAGTTAGATACTGTGAATGATTTGCTAGCATTACATTGCTATGCTTCATTGCTTTTTCCTTCCATCTGTGCCAAAAATTGATAATTATTCTTAGAATGCTTCAGTAGGGAGGGACACTGTTGTTGGCTCTCACTAGTAAGAGATATTGTTTCTTGTAGAAAATGTATTCTGCTCTTTTAATTAGTGTAGTTATTGTTATATTTCTAATACTATCAAAAGTGTCATACAGAAGTACCACTCTAAGTAAATTTTAAGCTGCACATGATAAAAGTGCATCTTCTTTAAGTGTACTTTCTAAGTCATGAATGTTCGTCATCTGCATTTGACCTCTTAAATCAAAACTATTGTCTCTCTACTCTGTCAGTACATATTACCGAATTTTTACCCTTAAATTGTACCTGTCATGGTTTTGTTTCCAGTAATTATGAGAGTTGTGAAAGAAAATAGTCCCTTTTGTTTCAGGAACTCATCACTGTCAAAGGATAGGAATGAGACAAAGGCCAAAGAAGTTAGTCATAACCAAATGAGTACCATAGATGGGCAGGCATCTAAGCTTTTGATTCAAATAGTTGTTGAATAACAAACATATATACTTCAGAAAAATAGTTGCCTTTTAAATAATGCTGTAAAAATTAAAATTTTGAAAGATGAGATTTCTAAAAAAAGAAAGGTGAAGTGGTTATTCTAGCAGGGGTTTGTGGAACACAGCTCACGATAATGACAGTTGAAATGTTTAAATTAAAATTACTGAACCTAGTGACTTTCTGAAGATCTGTTTACTTTTTTTAGTCTGTGAAAAAGAAAAACTTTTAGAGACTAGTAGCACTATTTTGGCAAGGTTATTAATAGAAAATGTTATTACTAACTTTTTCTTTTTTGTGTAATAACTTTATTTTATAATGTGCATGTTTATGCTTTACATTTTGAAGGTGCAACAGTTCATTGATTTGTAGATATGTTTACCTTGTCATTGCTTTGTAATAATCCAAATTAAATGGTAAATTTGTATTTCTGAGCTTGCGGATTCATATGAATATCTTCAATTTTTTGTATTTGAACTTTCAGTATTTTAGAAGTTTGTGAGTAATTCTTTTGGAACTGCATTTATATGATGTATAAGAGTTCAACACCATACTCTACAACAAATGGATGTTTTAAAATTGTGTGCTTAATAGAGTTTAAAAACTAACATAATTAACTTTTTGTTTTGTTTTGTTTTAAACCTGAGTAATTCTTGGCAATCTTTAATGCATATTTTTTATAATGTGCTATTTCTGCAAACATAGTTAATGCTAATGTTGTCTTGTGTTTGTTCCTTGTCGCCTTTTCTCTAGCCTGGCTTGCCTGCTCAGAACTTCTCGATGTCGGTTACAGTTCCAGTGTCCAATCCCAACACTTTAACCTACAGTAACCCAGGGAGTTCCCTTGTATCCCCATCGCTGGCAGCCAGTTCATCATTAACGGACACGACCATGCTCTCCCCACCTCAGACCACCCTGCATCGGAACGTATCACCTGGGGCCCCTCAGAGACCACCGAGTACTGGCAATGCAGGTAAGATTTCAGTACTGTTGTGCTTTCCTTTTATACCCTCTTTTTATTTTTTTAATTAAAAAAACCCATGAACAAGAAAACCTCTAGTAACAAGTTCTTAATCGTGTCAGTGCTTTTTCTTTTTTGTAACGGCTTAAGTTTTGAAGTACAAAATGATATGATACTGTCATGAGAGCAAGTTAGTTTAATGCTCCGCCTTATTTTTGTTAGGTGGAATGCTGGGGACAACTGACCTCACAGTGCCAAATGGAGCTGGTACCAGTCCAGTTGGTAAGTGCGGTATCATGTCTTTGTTGAAAAATATTGTGGGTTTAGTTTCATAGTTACTGAAAAGCAATTTTTTATTTTGACTCTTTTGACAAAGTGGTTGTGGAAGAACAAAGGTCCTAATTTTCTTAGTTGCCTTTAATTGTCAAGTCTCCTAAATTCTTATCAGGCATTTAACATTTTGCTGCCATGCCCTTTCCACTTCAGTAATATTTGCATTTTTTTGTTTTAGTGGTTGTCAGTAGTAGCATGCTGCTCTTGCTTTTGTGTTTCTTTACAGGTGCAATTAAAGCACCCTAAAGAGATCTTATGTTTACCATATTTCTTTGTATGAAATTCACTGCGCTTACTAAACTATTACACTAAAGACATCTCAGCTGTGTTCTCAACTTTAGTATTTGCAAGACCTGGATATTTCTTACTGTTTGTGGTGCCAATCAAAATGAAGAAAATACATACTG
The DNA here is from genome assembly GCA_034782735.1 of Sagittarius serpentarius. Lineage (NCBI taxonomy): Eukaryota > Metazoa > Chordata > Aves > Accipitriformes > Sagittariidae > Sagittarius > Sagittarius serpentarius. The sequence goes on from JAVKLA010000002.1 coordinate 19,876,933, forward strand.
TATTGTTAGTATTACCATGTGTATCTTGCTAATCGTTTTCTAGCAGTTATAGAAAGAAAGCAAGAAATCTTGGAAGCTGATAGCTAGGTTCTGTCTTAATTTTTGGAAGATGATGAGAATTTCTTTCAAAAACAAATGAGAGATCTTTCCAAGAGTAAAATTCATAGTATTTTTTTGGTCTTCAGTAAAAAGATGTAAGACTTTTTCATTTAAATAATATTTTGTATCCCCTAAACAAAATTTGGTACTCTGATTAGAGGGCAGGCAGCCATTGAAGTTTATCACACCACAGAAAGACAAAACAAATGACAGTTCACCCACTTCCTTCATGTTCCTTCCATTCCTTGAGATGTCTTGGTGACTGAAGGTCAATTTTGCAAATACACGTAACTCCTCGGTATGCATTCATAGCAAGGTATTAAAGAAGCAGTTGTTGACGTTTCAGTATTTGCCTACTGGCTGCTCAGTGTGGCAACTGGGAAAAAGTTCTCTGAAGATAGTCAGGCAATGGCAATTGAATTTATGAATAAAAAATGCTGCAACTACAAGGCTGAAAGCACAGGATTGACTTTCCACTCTTCATCCATTCTTTGGCTATGTGCAGCAAAGATATGAAATATTAAAGTGTGATTTCCATCCGGTAAGCAAGATTTTAAATGGAGGAAACTTCCTCAGTTGAAAAAAGGTGACTATTTTTACAAACTCTGGAGGTCAGCTGTTGATTTCCATAGTATGTCTCAAGTCAGACTAAATAAGTTTATTATCAGGCCGTTTCAGGCCTGTTTTCCAAAATCAAGCTTTAGTAACAGCAGCTTCAGATTTAAGACACCTTCTTTCAATAGGCAAATAAAACAGTTGCTTACAGCACTTGCTATAGAATATTAAACTGTAGAAATACCCAGTTACAGCAGCTTGGTGAACATATTTAATGCAGTAAAATGTTTTCCTTCTTGCATTTATTAATAGTTTATGTGAAAAGTCAAAATGCATCACTTATCTCTTACTTTCCAGAACATCGCACCCAAAATGTTGTGTGTATACCCACTCACTTCTAGAAAGATATTTTTTCATAGAAGTAGGAGTTGTGGCTATACAAGAACAGTGGAAGGTCTATAATAAGTACCTCTAGGGAAATTCAAATACCTAGTTAACACCAGAACGCTAAACCACAGAATACCTTAAGTTGTCAGAGCTCCACTTTCTACTAAGATATGGCATGTCACCTTTTAAATACTGTCAGGTGCACAGTAACCTTCTCAATTGCAACCAAAATTGAGAAACCACACATAACCAGGTTGACTAAATCTGCTAACTTGTCAATTTGAGCTTGGCAGCTGCCGTTGAAGTGTGTATATCAAGTTAATTATGTTTGCAGGCAGCAATGGTTTTAGTCTCTTGCTACATTTATTGTAGAATTCGCTTTTAAAAGTGTATTTCCTTCTATTAGCTTTCAATCTTTTCTTTTAAACTTCTCAGGAATGGAGAATTCTTCTATGGATATAGTTGTGAAAGGCCGTGTGTCAAATTTGCAGCTCATAATTTATAGCAGAGATGTCAAAGATAAAGATGGAGTATTGGCATACCCATATTCGCAGATATTCCCTTATAGACAAAGGAAAACCCCAAGTCTTACTCGACATTATGAAATTTTGAGCATTTGAGGTTTTGTTCTCATTTCCTTGAAAGATACTTACACACCTTTATCTCTGAGTAAAAAGCAAATAAAGGTTATATTGCATAGTTGGGACCCACTTCAAACAAAGATGTTGCATAAAATAGCTCATATTCAGCTCACATGAGTCGTCTTCTCAAGTCCTGTGTAACTTGACTGGAATAGCTATGATTTGCTTTAGCAGTCAATTTGCCAACTTAACAGTTTTTCTGTGGAAAATAACTTTGAGTAAAAATATCTGCGTGTTGTAGCAAAGATTGGTAGGCGTTTTTTTTTATGTCTAGAACAGAAAATTTTGTGATCATTTTATAATACTGAGAGCTTACTTCACATGCAGCTGTCGTAACTCTGAAAAAGCATTTTTATCGTGTAATATTTTTGAAATTTTACCCACCACATAAAAAGCATTTGCTGAAAATTTTTACTTGGCAGGTATATCAGTTTTGAGAGGGGAAAAATGTCCAGCATTTTAACAGTGAAAAAATGTCCGGCATTGTAACAGTGTTTGTTTTTGAGCTAATTTATTTTTTCTGTTAATTAGATCAAATGTTCTGGAGCTAGAATTTTCATGATACTGTTGCTCCTGGTCAGTAAACTCTGTTCATTTTGTGATGGGCATCTAACATGCTTCAAGAATCTCATGTCACCAGGATGTGTTCAGCTTGATGTACATCATCATCATGGCTTGAGCACGTGCTGCTCGTCTATATTACTCCTTTCAAAGGGCCGTGGATTCTAATTAGTCAAAGTATAGCCTCACTTGCTCCGAGTACCCAAATACCGTGGAGAGTTTCCTTTACTTTGAACTGAAAGGACTTGATGGATGGATCACCTTCAAATTTGTCACGCGGAGGTCTGCTTCCCTGTGTTCCGGTGGATTCAGTGTTATACTGTGAATCATTCAGAGGTTGCCAGTGAAGTGCACTTCCGGTGAGGTTGTCCTGTCCTTGAGGACTTTGAGAATCAGAAAGGCTCAAAAGAAGTACCACTGTTATCCAGTCTCTACTTTTTCTTCCATACCTTTCACCTATGGCATTGAGCTAGAACTGTGCAAAGGACCTGAGTTGGTTTTCATTGCCAAGGCTGCATGAAAACAATAAAGCCTGAGATGTTTGGACTAAGATGAGTTTTGTAAGTTCTTCCTAGTCCTAGGTGATTTTGAAGGAGTTGTTGGAAGTGTAGGCTCTTTATGATCTCGCAAGGACACAGTATTATCTGTCTATACATTTCTTTGTCAGTGAAGTAGCCCTTCTGGTCAGATGCAGATTATGGACCCAGTTAATCTTCTGGGAAATTATCTTTACAATTTTATCATCAGGAGAATGGATGAGAGAGATCTAGTCTTCTTAAATACTGAATTTCTCCTCTTTGTTCCAGAGCTGTATTTTCTCTAATGTCCTCACTAATCTTCAGACCCTGAAGTATCTTTAGGAATATTGAATTTCTTTGGAATAGACCTGAAGGATATACCTGCTTGAAAAACTGTTGTCGTGTGAGCTACTGGATCTTTATTAAGAGCCAATCTAGATCATGTGTGATCTTTTATCCTGGCCTCAGGAAGGATTATGCAGAAGTACAACTGACAGCTTGCACTCCCCTGTAAACTGCTTGCATATTGCCAGAAAGGGATCAAGACAGAGAGCTGTGGAAGGCCACGCCTGTAAATGGTTCCCTTTGTCTTGAGGGCTTGGCCTGATTGGGAGAGCTTTTTCTGCATGTCTGAGGATAAAAGAATCTTTTGGCTTGGTCTTTCACAAGTCTGAGTCAAGTGACTAATGTGCTGCAATTCTTAAGAGTACACCAGAAGGCTTCAATAACAAGACAGCTTTCTGTGCATACCTTTCTATTCATGTTGTTTAATTAAATGAGAGACACCCCAATGAGAAGTACCCAACTAACTCTGGAAAAACATACCTCTTGCAGGAATTTTGCTTGAAACTGGATTGATGCTATTAGCCTCTTCCTTAAGAAAACAGACTTTCTTCTCCCTCCACCCCTACTCTCAAACTTACCAGCCTGTATCATCTGCATCAGCTAAAGAGCTTGGCACTGTTGTAGATGACCCGCTTAGGAAAGCAACTGTAAACTTGAGCATGTTTCTACTTAAGGTTATGTGTTACTGGTGGTATTTCTAATATGCTATACTTGCTCTTCAGTGTGACAGGTAGTATCTGTCACAAGTAGTCTTTCACTAGACAGAGCTTCTCACTTCCTAGCTTGTATTGAAAGGGCTTTGACTTCAGAATGTATGTTCAGCTAACGCTAAATGTAGTGGACAAAGGTTCTTGCTCTGTAATGTCGATAGCATTGGCATAATGTTTTGCCTTGCTCTGATCTTTAAGATTACGCAGATAAATACAACAGTCAGTGTTTCATCCTTCTACAAGGAAGAAGTTGAAGGATCCCTGAAGAACAGTGAGAGCAGCCTATTTACCCTTAGAGCTTCCAAGCTCCCCTCAAGGAAAAGGAGTACTGGAAGTGGACTGCAGACCAGCTGTTTTGCAGGGTGCAAGCTGAACTCTTTTCCTTTGCTAGATGTTGTCAGCACATAACAAAGTTCGATCCATCCATCATCCTCTGATTACATCAGCTCACATGAAATCAGCACGAAAAACAGGCTGCTAGAAGAAAGCATTTGAGGTGTTGGTTTTTTCTATGTTTGGGGTTTTTTTTGTTGTGGGTTTTTTGTTTGGTTTTTTTTTTTTTTTTAAATTGTAGCAATCTCTCCTTGGAAACCACCCATCCACATGTGGTCAATTCAGCCCCTGAACTACCCTTAGATTTAATTGGAATTTCATATATTGTTATATGTGTTCATTATCTTACTGTAATTTCTGAGTTCCTAAGAGGTACAAGACTATTCTGGTTAGAATTTGCCACGCGTATAACAAATTATTAATCTCTCAGCTGGATTAAAGTATTGCAGCGTATCTGTTTGTATGAAGTCTCAACTTTCATGTAATGTCACCTTGCCCAGAACACACCACCACTCATCCTCAGATGTTCTAAACATACCACTTCTGTCATCCATTCTTTACCATTCTTTACATTGGCTTTGTATAAATACATAGGTATTAACAAATTCAGAAAGTAGAACTCTGATTTCATTAACTGTAAACTGTTTAGTTGACAGAAGACGTAAGAGGCTTCCAATTGCCACTGCTAATGTTTCTCACAAAGTTCAATAACATTTAGATACAAAAGCAGTATCCCTTTCTTTTAGGTTTGCTGCTACATTCTGAATAACAACCCCGGTCTTGAAGAAGGCCCATTTAAATTCTAAATATCCTTGAAAATTGTTTCTCCTTTTATGTAGCTTTAAGCAAAAAAAATTCTCCAGCAACCTGGGAAATGAAGGGTTTTTTTGGTTTTATAATGTGAGTAAGCATTCCCTTGACACTAAGTCATGTGTATTTCTTTTTGCTCTGTTTTGGTACTTAAAATACTGCCTGAGAAGTATAAATCTTCCACATTAGACCTGTTTCAAAATCTCATATTACTGTCGAAGGTATATTTTAATTCTAATCATAGTATTATCTGAAGTATTGATTTGTAAAGATCAGTGGAAATACATTTATTTCAGGTTCCTTGAGATGTTATAGTAAATTCTTTCCAAAGCTAGCAGAGAACTTAGGCTTTTTGAAATGATGGTAGAATCGGCAGCGATTTCTGTACAAAGCTGAAAATGGTATGAACGGCATATGCTGTGGGTTTTGGGGGTTTCTTTGGGGTTTTTTTTGTTTGTGGTTTTGGTTTTTTTTTTCATTTCCACTTAAAGCTGTCCTACTAAAAAAAAAAAGTAAATACATTGAGCAACTAATGCACATAGAAATGCTATTGTTGTATTTACTTGCAATATGTTTCTCCCCCTCCCTGGTCCTACATGTAAATGTTTCTCTTCAATAAATTTTCATCTGGTCTTCTAGGTGCATAGTGAATTGAAAGCTTATTGCAAGCACAATTTTCAGTTTATTTCTTATTATGTGACATTGGTTGGGTTGTATGATGTCATTTGAGGCATAAATATTTATTCACTACCATTCTTATTTTTGCTTAATCTTATATTGCTTAGCTGCTTGCCCACAATTATTTTCCAAAACTGTGTATAACTTCAGTTTCTCCAAAGGTGAACCACAAGAAAAGATTAATGGCACCAATGACGATAATTTATTCCTTGAGTAGTAATAAGTATATGGAGTGCTTTCCAGCCACGTGTGTTCATTGTTTCAGCTGATATGATTTATATAGTGAAATATGAGTCTGGCTTATGTAATTGAATGCTATGTCTTGGGCTGCAGGACAATAAATGAGATTAAGCTGTATGACGTTTCTGAAGGCAGAACATACAGTTGTTAAAATGGGTGGGTTTTAACATTTAGCTTCAGAAAAGAAGTTACTTCAAAACTAAACATTTTATGACTAAACAAGTAGTAGGCTAATGTACACTGGCAATGTTTGTTATCATAAAATCTGATTAAATTGTAATTCATATAATTGAGAGTTTATCATCTTTGCATTGGTGTCTGTTTTCTGAAGTGTTTCGAACATGCTTTCATAGTCTGTTTTAAAGAATTAGAGTTAAATAAAACTCTTCCGATGGAAGTAAAAACAGTAGTCTTATTTTATGGTTACGTAGGATTTTATATTCTGTTTCCATTTTTTAGTTTGATAGTGTTTTTAAACATAAAGTAATTGTCTTTGGGGAAGATCTATAGTGGGAAGGGTAGATACAATGTCTGTATTATACAAAACAGTAAATAGAATTTATGGGGTTCTTAAAGCCTCAGTTTGGCAAACTGCCGTATAGTTGCATCATCCTGTAATCATTATCTTTTTCTGGCTCCTGACCTTACTCTAAGAAATACCATGCTTTTAGTTATCCTTTCATTCTTAACTTGTAATTTGATTTTCTTATTAGATTATTAACAGGAATAAAGGCCTTAAGTTTCATATTAAAACCGAATATTCTGCAGTCTTATTGCAGCCCCAGCATATGATTCTTCAGATAATCAATATAGATACTCCAGAGTTTGCTAAACGTTCAATGCTTGCCATTTATAACAAAAGGCTGCTATTGGATTAGTAGTATTGCACCCTTAATGACATTTTTTGTTTCTCCCATTCTTAATGTATTTTTTTTTAAACACTCAGTGTAAGAAATGCTCAGCCTTTTGTCAGAACAAATGCTTTGACTCTGCCCTGCTGCTGAATGATACTGCGCAGAGGAGGCAATGGCAAGGATTTTGTTGTTTTTGACAGGACCACTAAAAGCATGAAATGTTTCTGAAGGATTGGCAGAGCCTTGTAACGAGGGCTGCAGGAAGTGACTGTATTGGGTGTGGAAGAAAGACACTGTCCAGATTTAACACACAAGCTACTGAAATACTTGAAAACAGAGGACAGGAAATGGTATCATAGAATAGACTAAAATGCTATACAGAACTCCATTGTTTATACAAAGTGTTATTGTTCTGAAGTTTAAATTCAACTCAGAACACCGCAGCTTTGGCAGATAAAAGGTAACACTGACAGCCTAGTGAGTAATAAAATGCTGTGTATTATTAGATTAAAGCCCAGACTTTACTACTTTATAACAGTAAGCTCTTTAAATGTTCTGGCATTTTTGCTGAAAATGGAAGGTACTGTGACAATTTTTCAGATACAATTTGGTGAAAATTACGCTATTTCCTAATGATTTTTCCTCCCTCACATCTGTTTCCAAATCTACTTAATTTTTACTCTGTCCATTGTGCAAGATTTCTCTTGCAATCTGATGCTATGTAGGCTGACTAATGTTTACACTCATTTATAATGGATAGGTATTGATGCATAACTGTATTTAACAAAACCATGATTCTATTAAAACTGCCTCACAATTTCAGGGAACCTTAGGGGTAGCACAGAACTTGATCTCTCTTTTTTGGCTGGTTGGTTTTTCTGTGTGACCTAACTGTGGCTGGTTTTCTCCTAGCAGTCAAGAGTATTTTAGCTCTATTATGTATTCTTAGCTCCAGCCCAACTTTTCTGCCACTTTAACTAAATTTTATCACTAACCTAGAAGCATCCCAATAAATTCTGCTGTTTTCTGCTGAGAAAAGTACATGCTTTAATCACGAAATGAGTTTTTGCTGTGGTTTTTAATACAGAAGGAAGAATGCTGACATAAAAGGCTTTTTCTTCTTTCTGCTCTCTGTGTTCCTTCTTTCCCCCGTAACTTCGGAGTTAAACAGTAGATTCTCAGAAAATGTATTCCCATACCTCCCATACAAATGCTTCAGGAAAGTACTAAATTAGAATAACTCCTCCTTGCTCTGTTAATCTTGGAAAAACTCAAGGGACATATCAGATCATCCATGTATGGTCAGGCTTTTGGCACAGTAGGAAATCCACAAAGAAAGTAAATCCAGAATTTGAAGTCCTGGCTTTAAAGCTGTGAATTTAGTGCTCATCCACATGTGAACAAGAACACTGTGGTTGCAAATTCCAGTAAGTTCTACCTACTTACAATTTTTTTCTTTAAAAATATTTAGCAAGACCTGTATTTCCAAAAGACTCTTATAAAACTCAGTAGAGTATCTTCAGATCAGCACAAGAGCTTTGTTACAAGTCTTACCTCAATCTTTGCTTTTTTTTTCCATTTCTAAATTGATTAAATAGTATGTGGGGTTCCATTTATGGTAGACAGAGAAAAGGTGAGGATTGCATTTGGCAGTTCCCCCACTATGTAGCAAGCATCAGTAGTAATGGAGGAGGCTCCCTCATTAGCACCCTGGTGACTTCACACCTAGGTTCTAAACATACGCTAGCTAAGTATCTTAGCCATACCCGTCGCCTTCATGAAGCGTTGTGCTGTTACTGATACATGTTATTGTTCTTAGTTCTTGCTAAGCTTTTAAAGGCATTAAAAATTTTGCTAAAGAAGGTAGAATGTGACACTGACAACTTTATTTTAATTGCTTTTAGATTAATATGTACTTAATTTAATAAAATTGGATTGGGCATAAGGGCCTATTCAAATTAGTATAATAATAAAAAAACTCATGCCAGTATGGTGCTACAGGCTATTAGAAAAGAATTTCCCACACAGTGAACTTTGTGTAATAGACTTTTCCCTGAATTGTGACTATAAAGGCTGCTTTCAGAACTGCAATGTTAATATAAACATAATCTTACTATGAATTGTATTTATTTATATACACACACACACACAAGTTCTGTAGTGGGAGCTATAGGGTTCCCTGTTGCAAAATTCCCCCTGCTTAACAACTTTTTTTTTTTTTTTTTTTTTCATTTGGAGCTGAATAAGGTGTGTGTATTTTGGGAATTCTTGCTACAAATATGATAAAATCATTGGAATGTGGCTTTAAATTTTTTTCTGAGAAATATATTTTGGTTAACATGATTGGTGCTTTAGTCAGTACAGGAAAATAGTATACTAGGCGCGTAACCGTTTTACTGTCTTGTTACATTTTTCTGGTCTGTTTTGAGTGTAAGCTAAGGCCTGTATCTTGAGCTTATTCAGCTTTTGGAGATTTCAGTGCTGAAGCCAGGACCTGTAGGCTTTGGCTTGTGTAATTTTACTTAGAATGACTATCGGGAGGAAGGAAGAGAAAGACCTGTATAAAATAAATCAATGGGCATAAATGATGTGTATATCTGCGTCCAGAGCTTGGAATGAATTTGAAGGAAAAGGATTTGTTCCCCGTGTTGTTGCTCAATATAATAATCAAACAGTATGTATTTTTGGGACTGAAATGAATTTTATTAGAGAATAGATACTGGAGTCCTGCAGATCTTGAAGATATTTGAAGAGTACGTTTTAGAAAGAGACACTTTAAGAGCTGATCTTTTTATTCTCACAGGCAACAACTCAGTATAGTGAATGTCCTGTGGGGATGAAGTGGGGTTGTGCAAAAGTGCACACTTTTTTGCAAGCTCAGCCTGGAGGAACTTCAAAGGGCAAAATAAAAAAGTAACATGTTATTAGAAATAGTTCTTTGGCAATATGCTCTTCTCCGTGTTTAAGCTGCCACAGTGTGCCCTTGAGGTCATATTACCTTTACATATTGATTTTTCTGGTGAAAGTGGTTTTTGTCTGTTTGATTATTCAATAATACTGCGCCTCTTGTGAGAAGTTTGTTATTGGAATTTTTACAAAAGTATTTCGTAATTTGTACATGTGCACCAAGATTTTGTATTGCTACTTCTCTTCAGTCTTACAGTACATTTGTGTTTCCTTTTTCAGGAAATGGGTTTGTGAATTCTCGAGCTTCACCGAGTCTACTGGGAACTACTGGTGGTGGGAATGGCTTGGGCAAAGTCATGCCTACAAAGTCTCCACCTCCACCTGGAGGAGGTAATCTTGGAATGAACAATCGCAAACCTGACCTCCGTGTTGTCATCCCACCCTCCAGCAAGGGTATGATGCCACCACTGGTAAGTGAAAACATTTGTTCTATGACTGGCTTTGTAAAAATGAAGTGTTCTGTCCACATACACAGGGAGAAACTATCTCATGTGCTTACCACAGGTTACAGTAATAGAAAGGTGTTTGTATTCTGCAGTTTTACTAACGAAAATCTAAGTTATAAGTTGTTACCTTGGGAGAAGTTAAATTTGTAAGGATTTTTTTTTTTTAAGTGTAAAATAGCAGTCTGACCTAAATGCGGTTAGAGTGCAATTCTAGAGACATAGATTGCGATTTTGTTGTTTTCATTTGACATCTCACTGACTTGGTACAAAGAACTTTGTTGGTTTCGAGGATGTGGGCTTTAAAAAAGGTTATGCATTATTCTGTGGAGTAATGGCTGATCTTATTGGTGATGTGAACTCTATTAATGTGCCCTAAAGCACACTTTGTACCTGTTTTTCCTGGGTCATAATTGTTGTGGGATGTAAAATGTAGCTTCAGTGGTAACAATGGTCTGAGAGAAACACTTGTTTGATGTGGTGTGCTGGAATGCAACCTTGTGTGTCCTGTGGTGGATGTCAAGTCTCCAGTGAAGGCATAAGAGAGTAATGAGGACCAGGCTCAGTCCCTGTTTGTGTGCTTTTCAGTACTCCTGTGCAGTTTGGCATGTTGGTAGTAGTGTTTGTTCAGCCTAGATTTGGAATAGCATACAAGTTTCGTGTCAGGCATGAGGCAACCACAGCATTGAGACCAGAACAGGTCTTTCAGGAAGAGTTACCCTATTTCTTTGATTTGGTTGGTCAGATCCTTTGGGCTTAGTCTTTCACTGTCATGTAGAAATTTTAAACATCCATGTGTACATTTTCTGTTTTCTGTATATGGAAGAATGAACCATAACCAAGAGGAGCAGGACATAAACAATACAAGCACTCTGTATAATTCTTATTTGTTTTTAAAATACCCCAAGTGCTTACATTTGTTACTGGTTTTCATGATGAATAATACAAAATTAATCCAAGCAACAAAAACTATGATTATCCTCAGAGTAATGATTCTTGAAGTTTTAGGGTTTTCTAGGAATACTGAAATGCAGAAGACATAGGAAATATACACTGGCAGCTTATTGAAGAGAAAATTACACTTTAATTAGAAATAGACACAAGAAGATGATCTTGTTAATGCAGTTGTTCTAATGTTAGTAGTGTACAGTACTTATCTACTGTTGTTAAGAATAACATAATACTCAATTTAGGTTTTGTCTTTTTGAGGAAATTAGAGATTTTGGAGTAAGGATGCTGGGATGGTATGACGGTTGTATGTGAAAAACATTCTGTTACTGAGTTGGATGTTTATTGGGTCAGTCCAGCCAACAACTGCTGTGCTCCGTATCTACATGTGTTGTCAATGTGGAGCTGTGTCCTTGTTTTTACTAAGCTCTTTCTGCATTAATTTTGCCAAAGTGTGTGTTCTTTCAGTACAGTATTTTCTAATTGACCCAAATTACGTAAAGTATTATACTTCCTAGTAATATTATTTACAGAATCAGGTGGCAAATTCACATTATTAATTAAAATAAATACAAAACCTGAAGCACAAATGTGACTTTTTCTTTCATTTTTGAAAGCAATGCTATTTTTAGTAACTGTGTTATCCCTCTTGTTTGCTGAGTACAGTCGGAGGAGGATGAATTGGAGTTGGTGAGTTTGGGCTACTGTTTGATGAGAGAGCACAAGATGCTGAAAATGTCTCTTACTACAGCTTTTTAACTGTAGTTTCATTACATATTTTAAATAATTCCAGTGTTCCCTTGGTAGCAGACAAAAATACATTTGTTTTATCAAACGCAAAACCCGACCAATTCAAGTTGAAAATGCATCCAAAGTCTAGTGCTTTCCATTTGTAAACTTCTATTTTTTTTCTTTTCCTGAAAACATTTCTGTTTTTCTTGGAGGGAACATTGGAAAAGAGCCTTATAGAGTAACTGTCCATGTGTATAGGATATTTACTGTCATTTATGTAAAATAGAAATAACCACATATCATCGCCTGTATTATTGGAATATTTTTAGAAAGTGGCTTCACTTAAGTTCTTCAGATCGTAACACAAGCCCTGTATTACTTCTCTTATTTTCAAGGAGATTACATCATTGCTGGTGAGGTCACCTTTTTGGAGTTTAGAATTATTTCATCCTGCATGAGATTATCAAACCACAGGGGTGTTCCCTGTTTACCAAAAGGAATAGAGAATTGCAAATGAATAATTCTACCTTTTTCCAGTGGAAAGATATTCTGCTTGTGAAAGGAAACTCTTGGGATTTTTGTTTTCTCTATTTTTTCCAAAAGGTTTTAACATTTGGCATTCTGTTTGGAAAATAACGTAAGGCTAAAATAACTTGTAACTTATTTTTAGAGCAATTTGCAAATTGTTTAGCTGCTGTAGCACGAACCATGCAGAAGATGCTGCATCAGAGTGCAATTGTAAAGATACACAAAGAAGTCCGCCTATTTACATACCTTGATGTGTTTTTTAACATGGACCTGTTGCTAATACGAGGCTCTAATTGCATGAAAGCATGCAATGTAGTGATTTAGATGAATTTCTTGATGAATGCATGCTGTTGGTTGATTTTTACCTTAAACCTGAGCAATAGATTTACAAAGGTAAGGGGAAATGATTTTTGAAAATCAGTATTGAAGTCTTTAAGGTTTATTAGAATGACTTGCTAATTGAGCAGTTTAAAACAGCTGTCATGCATGCTCTTCTCACCCTTATAGAGAAGCGTCTGGTTTCCAGTGCAAGAAGTAAAGCTCTAATTCAACATAAAAACACTTAATCAAAATATCATTCCAGTTGGAATTCATGCAAAAGCCGTTGAAGGAAGGTGTTCCTACCTGCTAACAACTGCTGCGCTCTTTGCACACAGCATGAATTAGGGTGACTTGCTGAAGGCGGCGGGTTGGCTTATGGATACTGTATGGAGCGTGGTCCCTCTAGTGGTTTTAAAAACTGGGCTCATCTGTTAGAGGAAGAAAGCTCACACAAAACGCAGTAGTGTCTTCCTCAAACATGGTAAAGGAAAGCATACTTCATTGGTTTCAGAGAAATAATCAAATAACTGCATATGTTGTGATTAGACCACTCAAATTCCTTTCATAACTGGCAGGTGTATTATCTTCAAAGAGTGTCTGTCATTTTTACATGTTA
>JAVKLA010000002.1:19890318-19910553 GCA_034782735.1 Sagittarius serpentarius
AATGTAGTAGAGTCTTCCTCAAACGTGGTAAAGAAAGATGAAGCACGCCTGCAATGTTACAACTCTTATATGCTGATTTCTGATGCTAATTCCAGTGCTAGAAAGTTCCAAATTATGTCTGTGGACATTCATTCTGTATGGTTGGAACGGAGCGCTGAATGTGAAAAATGGGTAATAATGGTAGCATAACATGAAATAAAGATATTGAATTTTTCCTGTTACTGCTATCATTTGCACCCGTTCTTAAAATAATTAAAAAAATAATTAAATTTGTCATGAATCTTTGGCTGGACCTCCGAGTACAACAGATACTAGACACATCTAAGTATTTCTTAGTGTCTTTGTATGGCTGAGTGTTCAGGAATTATATTCAGAAATAAATTACCTCAGAAAACCACCTTTATTAGCCACTCAAAAAAAAAAAAAAATCCCATGGGGAAATCCTTTGGTCTGGATTGTTTCCCAGTATACTCCTCTTAACTTTTCCATTATACGGTAATTCCAACTTTATAGGCTGCCATCCAAGAAAGCTTTGGAAAAAGGTCAATTCCTGACAGACACAAAAAAATCTGCTCTAATAACATATCTTTATGCCAGATAAACTTGGTCTAGCAGAGATTTTCAGGAGTACATAAGTGATTTAAAGAGATAAATTACACAGAAAAACAGTGGGACTTTCCTGTGAGTTAGAGGTTTGAAATCCGGGAGCTCTGAAGCAGAGTGGGTACATCTGCTGAACAAATGCCAAAGAGCCTCCCAATTCTTAGGAGGCTCAAAGGTGGACTTTCAACAGCAGCCAGACAAAACAGAGATCAGAAGCTGGTAGCCAGAGGAAGGTTGTAGCTAATTTTAATATACCTTTTTCTTTAAGTTGGAAAGATACATGCTAAAGATTGATAACCCTCAATTCAGCTTCACAAGTTGAAGCTTAAAATTGAATACAGCCCTGTTTCTGTACCTGCTCATTCCGTTGTTATAAAGGGAATCATGCATTTTTAATACTGCTCACTCTCTCAGGATCAGAGTGGAGAAAAAAATAAAGTGCTGCAGATACTGAAATACTTGTATACCTATCCAAAATAAGGAAAACGTAGTAGTAGCTTCAATCTTTTAAAGCTAGGAAATGGAACTCTACCAACGAGATGAAAAAATGCTACTTCTGTAGCAAATATTTTTTTCAGAGAGAGAGAGGGGCTTACTTTAAAAACATATTTTCAGCAGTTTGAAATCCAGCTCCCTTAATTGGGAATAGTTCTGTAAGAATGTAGAAATACAGGGTGTGGAGACTTCTACTACTTCTAGTGTTTCTAAGACTTCTGTAGGTAAAACTAAGTATCTGTTGTCTGAAAATAAAAAATGTAGCATTTCCTGTTCTTGACAGTATCTGCCACGGCCAAATGGTGTTGAACTACCTATTTTGAAGAAAGATTTAAAGTTGCCTCCATGAAGAGTAGTACGTTCTGTGACAAGAGCAGCTTTGCTGTCTGGTGGTATTCACCAGAGTGTTTAATACAAGGTTTTCTAAATGGCAAATCTGGTTAAAGAGCTTAATTTGAGTGATATGTTTGCTACACATGTTCATCCCGATATATGGGAAAGAAAGACTGTTACTAAAATGCCACATTGTGCCTACAGTTAGATAATCTGAGACAATCTACTTTAGCTATTTTTCCTGTCAAAAAGCACAGTTACTCTGTGTGAACTCAAATGTCATTTGCTTTGAAACATATCTGCGTTATAACAAGTACTGTCTCGGTTTCTCAGGAACCATGGGAACTGCAAGATTATTTTATCACTGAAGTCTTATTAACACAAATTTAGACGATCTCTGTGTTCCTTTCAGGACAGGTGTAGTCAGCATAGTGTCAAAACTGGCAGCTAAAATTTCAAAAATTGGATAAACAACCGGGAAGTGGGAGACTCTTTTCTGGTGGAACTGCACCTCACCATCTGCACTAAAACCCCTTTAAAAAAAATAAGACTAAAAACTCTTAAATCACTTAAGAACTTCTGAGAATTGTTGTGTATATCCCTAAGAAATTGCATTTATTTTTACGCCCTACAACTCTTAACATTATTGAAACCTGCATGCACGGGAAGTGGACCAGCAAGTCTTAATGAATTTTTCATTTCAGTTTGCCAAGATCATTTTGGTTGTCTTGAAATGTTTTGGCTTGTTTAGAAAATCTATCCTGAACAAAAAGGATGTATTCATATTTTTTAAATAAAGCAAAGAAACACATCTTAATTGAATGCTATTTTTATATTAGCACTTGATTTTTCCATTGTTCCGATATCACAAGACATGTTGTTATTTTTAATCATTTATAGAATACCCAAAGGATAAGTAGTTCTCAGTCTACACAGCCTCTTGCTACCCCTGTGGTGTCTGTGACAACTCCAAGCTTGCCTCCGCAGGGATTGGTGTATTCGGCCATGCCTACTGCCTACAACACTGGTAAGCATTGTTTTTAATAAGTGGCTTGATTTGTCAGATGTACAAGGCTTTTGTGATTTGTAAGCCCAGAAAATTTGCATTTCTGTGACACTTCACTGTATTTTCGTATTCGGTTCAAATGAAGGCTCTTACTCATCAAAAATGAGCCTTTAGCTTGCAAAATGTGTAAATGTTGAGACTTGTATCAGGAAGAAGCTTTCAGTCAGGTTGCACAGAGCTGAATAGAGAGAGACGCATAATAAAAATGCATTGCTTACAGCAGTAGTATTCAAGCTATCCATCTGGGAACTGAAATGCCCCACATTTAAGCAATAGTTGATACTTCAGAACATACTATCCCTTTCGTTCTGCTCTGCTCAGTTCCAACACCCGGAGGGAATCGGATTCTACTGGGGCTTTCAATTTACAAAAAAGCCCGGATGTACAAAGCCCAGAGAGGGCCTTCTTCTCTTCCTCCTCCTCCTCCTCCTCCTCCTCCTCCTCTTTATCGAGAGTGAAGTGGGGACTCACAGGAAGGCATTGTCAGCATTTCACCATTGACAGTCTCTATTACCTGAAGGACCTTAAAACTACTTTTTATCCAAGATAGGTGTGATGCAAGGAATTTGGTGATATAAGTGAGAACTGGTTTGCTGGTTTGGAAAGTAGTTCATGATGTGGTGCCTCCCACTTTGTCTCCATACCAATAGAGGTAATTTTGACTTCAGTCTCAAGGTTCTTTATTTGTTACAGACCCTGTATGTAATCAGTGAAGGAATTTTTGTAATTATTTTGTTGAAAGGCTGCAGCCTTGGTGGCGTCAGGTTCGTTACCATTGATCTGTGATGCATAGTTTAATTTTCAAATGCACCTGCAGAGAAACTACATTGCAGAGAAGTGTCAATAAATTTTGTAAGTCAGAGTTAAAATAGCTATTGGTTAAAACTAAAAAGGAAAACAAAGGAAATAATTTCCCAGTTCGCTGTTCTTTTTAGATGAAGTCTAGTTAAGACATTCAAATGTAAGTGCTATGATTTGTTAAAACAGGAATTTCTGAACTGGGAACCACTGTGTTGGCAATGTTTAAGTCGTATTTGGTAGGCTTTCAAATCCTAAAAAAATCAAAAAAATCTTGCTTCTCTCTTCTGCAATAAACTCTTAGGAACAGAGCTACACTAGAGAGCTTCCATTTATAGCTGATCAACTCTGACTGGGCAGAAGGGCCTGAAAGTATTATTCTCTTCTTGCTATGAACCTAGCAAGATCCACACCTCCAGCAGAGGAGATTCCCCAGTAGCGCCTCTTTGCTCGACCTGTATAGCCTTTGATGGCTATACACAAGTAGATGGCAGGCATGAGATACTCAGGAACCTGGGAGGCAGTGGAGGGCATACTACGAAGGAATAAATCACTTTTCCTTAAGGAGCCACTGCATTGGGTTTACATGGCAAGGTTTTGGTAGCAGGGGGCGGGCAAGGGGGACGGGGACACACGCGTGCTGCAGGGGTGGCTTCTCCGAGAATAGATCAGGAGCTGCCCCGATGTCAGAGCATGTTTCAGCCGGCTTCAAAACGTACCTGCTGCTGCCCGAAGCTGAGCGCATTAGCAACGCTGGTGGCACCTCTGTGATAACATATTTAACAAGGGGTAAAAAACACTGCGCTGGTCTATTGTCGGTGACCTAACGTTCTTGCTCTTGTGCAAAGGTCAGGACAAATAAAAAAAACTTGAAGGTTTGTAGAAAATGGCCAAAACCTGAGTGATAATAGAGGTTTTGGCATCATCTTCATTTTCTGCGAGGAGGGGTGCCATCAGGAGTCTACAATGTTGGAAGATGGAAGAGATAGAGCAGCCATCCGTTCATAATAATTTTGCCCCCGCCCCCCCAAGATGGGGTTTTATACATTCTCTCCACTTTTATTAGTTTTGAAATTCTTCACTACAGTTTTTAGTTTAGACTTTTAGCCATCTTCTAGCCAAACTCACATATTTTTGTATCTTTTTGTATTTATGTGCTCATTAACTGACATTTACTACCCTTCAGCCACTTTCTGCATTGGTTTGCCTCAGGGACGCGGCCCCCAGGCCGTTACTGGCATGCATGAGGTTTGCATTTTGAGAGGGACTGTTTAGTCATCAGCAACAGTAAATGTTTATACTGCTGTAGCACCCAACTAAACTGTTGAACATTTACGCAAATAATCGCTGCCCTGAGCGGGGTTAAAGTCTAAAGAAATGAATGAAGGAGAAGATGGGGTTGCAATAACAGTATAATGAGCAGAGTGAAGAATTGTGCTTGGTGACTTGTTTTGGGTTATGAGCTTAAGTATGAATTTGCTGGACATGCAGATCTTCGTTTGATACTTGTCGCAAAGATTGTTTATATATTGCATTTAATGGCTGTTTAAAGAAAACAAATAGTTCTGGTCCCTGCTCAGAAGACCCACACTGAGTTTTACCTGTCACCTGACAAATCCCTGCATTCTCTCATGCAGTCTGACAAGCTGATGGCTAAAACATCAAAAAGATGAGAGAGGCTGTAGCCTGAATCTCGGGAAGCAGCAAAGACAGTTGGAACTGGTGTCCTACGCAATGGACAAGTGCTGTTACACTGGGATATGATTTTAAAAACCAGCCCATTTCCTTTGATAATGCAATGATTTGTGAAAAGCTTTTAGCCTTTAGTGTTTTTCAGACACTTTAAAATTGTTTCTATTAGACTGAGCCTTTCAGGGGATTTGCAAAAAGAAATTTGATGTTGAAACCAAATTGTCATCTGGGTGTTCTTAGAGTAGTCACCACTTATGTAGCAATTTCAGTTTTGCAGCTCAAGGACTAAGATAAAATTTACATACCTAAATTGTTTTTCTGGATTGATAGGGTTTTTATCGGGGCTGGAAGGGATAGATTCAGCTTTTAGATCCTTAATTAAAACGTTGGTATCAGTTTCGCACAAATACACTATTTTATGTAACTTGTTTTGCTAGAAAAGTATTCTTTCTGCAGATTACTGGGGGAAGGGCCAGAATGAACTGAGTTACTTGTTCTAAAACAGTCTAGGCATTTTTAAAACACATTTAAAAACCACAGAGATCAGTTAAATAGTAACTTACGCTTGAGCAGAGCATATCTAGCCATAAATTGTATCACTGGCTTTAGGACAGTTATCTTGCAGAGGCACAAACTTCAAAGGTATCTTGTTGTTAGGGTCACAGCAGTAATGGTTTCCATCATGTAGAAGGCACTCTTTTGTCTGCAAGACTTTTCATCTTGCATCAAGTCACTCATGTATAGAAATTGGTGTCTTGCTTTTACGATTATTTAGGGAAATGATAGTGCAGCTAATCGTGTGGTGGCGTATGTATTATTTGGAAAAGTATCTCCTCAAACCCCTGTCATCAGACGCGTTCTGTCTAAAGTACCAGAAGTTAATTGCCCATTACCATAAAAGCTGTAATTACAAAGAAAAAAATACATGGAAACTGAATTTCTATAAACATTTTCTTCAGGTCTGCTCTTACAGAAATCCCATTGGCACACAACAGCACATCCACCTCGAGTGTTTACATTTGCTACACTGGCAGGGTGTCATAGGCCTGGCTGCTTTGAAGGTTGAGTGCATGTCCTAGTCATTGATTGGAGGGCTGGTTTTTTGGTGGTGGTGTTTTGTGGGTTTTTTTTGGTTTTGGTTTGGTTTTGGTTTTTTTTTTTTAGTCTTGCAGAAAGGCTTTGGATTGATCAGCTTGGGAAGAACCTTTCTGAATCTGTGCAGAAATACTTGTGAGGGTTTTTCAGAGTTCCAATAAAAATGTCAACTGCGAGGAAATGAAACAAAAAAAAAAAAAGGCAGCTTAAGTAGCTTCACCAGCTGGGATGCAGCTGGGATTCCCGAGGTCTTCAGGAAGATTCCTGCAGTGATGCTGTGGGTCTCTGCAAAGCCCAGTACCCTGCTGCCACTGGGCTCTCCTCCCTTCGCAGGCTGTTAAAAGGCAAACCTAGAGGTTGTCCACAGCAAACAAGTTGGTGGATGGGAATGGTGAAATTGTTCAAGAAAGCTTATCTCAAGAGAGAGAAACCACAATGGTGGTGTCATTTTAGGACAATCCTAAAAAACCACACAAACGAAAACAACCAAATAACCCAAAAAAATGAGAAAAAAACCCACCAAAAACCCAAACCTTACTTAAGCAGAATTTTTGGTTCGTCTGCTGGCAGTATAAAGTAAGTTTGGCTGCTAGCATTTTGTCGCATTCTCAAGAGACTAGAAATTATTTTAAGAAAGCTCTATTACAAAATAATTAAAAGCAGAGGAGTGTTTGCGGCTTTATTTCAAAACCTGAAGGAAAAGCATGAGTGATAATGATAAAGTGCAAATGACTTCACCTCTGTGAATGAAGTGAGAACCATCTAAGCATTATAGCCTAGCCAAAACTTAACAGCCAGCCATTGACTGTTATTAGGAATATGTTGTATTTTCTATTATCTATTTCAGCTGTATTTCTAAATAATAGTATTTTTTCTTCTAAATAGAGGTTTCTTTTGTTTATTTGATACAGAGATGGCAGTTTAATCAGACAGACATAAAGTGATGAGTGAAACTGTTGTGGGGAGAGGGAGAATGTGATATGTTACAGTAAGACTACACAAACGGAGTGGACAGAGGGGTCACTCAAGCTCCCAGTTGCAGTGACTTTGGTCTTACCACCCCTTCGGCATCCAGTCCCGCTCCCAGACTTCAAACTTTTCACGTTTGGACTCCTTTGGGTCACTTGCCTTCATTTGCTTTGGGCAGAAAGCCTTTATATGTGCGTGTGTGTGTGTGTGTATATCACATTTATTCTCATCTATTTATATACATATGTGTGTATATATATATATAAAAATCTATAAACTACTTTCTTGTTTATTTGTTTTTCCCTCTTAGATTACTCCTTGACTAGTGCAGACCTGTCTGCCTTGCAGGGATTTAACTCCCCAGGAATGCTGTCCTTAGGGCAGGTATCTGCCTGGCAACAGCACCATCTGGGTCCAGCAGCCCTCAGCTCTCTCGTGTAAGTACACCTGGTCGCGCTGCAGTGCTGCACCCAGTCGGGAACTTCTGCCCCTTCAGGGTGAATAATCTGCGCTGGGGATATGTAGCACAAGAACATTCTAATTTCTTGTCTGCTGGCGATGCTGCATCGCCGTTCAGCTTTGCTCCTTGGCTGCAAAAGTGTTCGTGCTTCATGCTGTTTGTCCCTTTTGTCAGTTCACTCCTCAAGCTGACGAGCCATGTCCCTGCAGGCCCAGCTTCTTGGGGAGGAGTCACCTGCGCGATGAACTTAAATGTTTGGAAACAGGAAATAATTCTCTTTGGGTTTAACTTCTATAAATGCCTTCAGACCTTTAATTAATGCTTTTTTTTCAACTTTTGTTTCCTCACTTCAGTAAGTTGCATTTATTTACATACTCATTCTGAGGGTGCTGAACCACAAGACCACGCCATCACCCAGGCACATGAATTGTCACTTTTCCTTTTTCGTGTTTTCTTATTTCTGCCTTTTGGTTTTCTTTTTCCCAGTACTGGCAGCCAGCTATCTCAGGGTTCAAATTTATCCATTAATACCAACCAAAACATCAATATAAAATCTGAACCAATTTCACCTCCCCGGGACCGTGTAACTCCTTCTGGGTTCCCGCAACAGCAGCCGCAACCGCAGCCGCAGCAGCAGCAGCCGCAGCAGCAGCAGCAGCAGCAGCAGCCGCCGCAGCAGCAGCAGTCGCGGCAGGAAATGGGTCGCTCTCCTGTTGACAGTCTCAGCAGCTCCAGCAGCTCCTACGACGGCAGCGATCGGGAAGACCCGAGAAGCGATTTCCATTCACCTGTCGTGCTGGGAAGGCCACCGAATTCAGAAGATAGAGAGAGCCCATCGGTAAAACGAATGAGGATGGACACATGGGTGACATAAGCTTGCAGTGTTGCCGCTTCAGTTTTGTGTTCTCAAAATGAACTGTCCTGACATATCTAAATTTATAAATAAGGACATGAAATAAGTATATTTATATGTATATACATACATGCATATATATATCTTCACATGCATATATATGTGCGAGTGTGTGTAGCATACACAAAAAATCATCAGGCACTTATGACAAACTTCTTGTATAGCTGCAGATGTCCCATGGTAAAATGTAACAGAACAATCCTGTAGGTATTGATCTAGTCTGGCACTTACCTGGACTTGTTGTTTTAATAATATAACCTGTTTTGCAAAGAAACGTTGTACCCGCATTGTAATCCTACCACACTAGATCGCAGAAACCAAGAGGGCTCGCCTGTAGTAATGTCCCTGTGTGTTTTATTCAAGCTGTATGGTTACTTGTAGTTAAGAAATAATGCTTTGTAGCAGCAGAGCAGTAGAAAAGCAGGAAGAAGAAAGCAATACTGTACATAAAATGACCTTTCTATTACCCAACCTGGCATGGGTCTCTATTGCAGAGGGTGCATGGAGAAGGGCTGATGCTATAAGAAACACAAAAACAAAAACCCTGTTTTGCACGTGCAAAAAAAATAGTGTATTGGGTCAAAGAAGTGATTTTTTTAATGAGTGAGAGAGAGACATAGAGAACTCGCATGAAATATTCAGAAAATATTAGCCTAGAAAATAGAACATTAACAAAATAAAATTAATATATTAAGTTATAATTGGAATATGTTTTGACAAATTTGTTTTTACGTTCATACCTTTGAAAAATATAGAAACGGATTTTAGCTCATGTATATTTTATATTAAAGAAAACAATACCCTAATGAATTGAAGACTATATATAAAGTTATATACAGTACTTTTGAACACATTCTGCTATGAATTATTTATATAAGCCAAAGCTGTATGTTGTAGCTTTTTTGTAGAGTATAGTTTTATCTTATTTTGACTTTCTAGTTTTTGCTTTCAAAGATGAAAAGGAAAAACTTGCAGGCGGAACCTTGGGGGAAAAATAAGCCATGAACACTTATATGTAAATTTAAATTTGAGCCAAACTCTTTGTGTATATAGCATCCTAAATATATTATCACCTTTGGTGTAAGTACCTATGTATTGTACGTTCACCAGATTAAAAAGTATATTTTTGTGGATTGACGCCAACTTGAAAAAAGGCGAGGTCCTTATTAAGTAGAGTATTCACTGTTTAATATTTACTATTTTGTTAAATATACTGTACTTTCTTTGGATTTTAATTATTATTAATATTATTATCCAGATTTTTCAGAGGGTGTATAAAGGGGTTGTCCCCCTCACTGGTGGTGAATGTGTGCTGTTAAATTGTAATCTCTGTGCTGTATGGTTAAGCTTCATTATACATTTTATATATATGTATATAAATAGCAAAGTGGCAAAAAAAAAAATCCGGTGTTAAGTTCATCCTGCATAAATATAAAAAAATCTGTTACAACACATTTTAAGGCATCATTTTCAAGCTGCCTCTTCTGAGGAGGAAGAAAAAAAAAAAAGTGGAAAAACTTGACCTAATTTCTCATGATAGGGAAGTAACACATATCAGATGAGCACAAAAGGTTTTTTAGGTTGGTAAGTGGTTCAGGATAAAGCCCCAGACTCAGAAGTAAATTTGCTGCTTCCTTGAAATGGAGGGAGGAAGCCAGAGCCCCGGCCTGTCGCAAGGCCTGGCTTGGAGGTGGTTTTGGTTTGGCCTTGCAGTCGGTAGCGTGATCTTACTTGCGCAGCCTGGCTGCGTGGGGAGGGCAAGGACAGGGACAGGGGCCGGGCGGGCAGCGTCCTCTCCCCTGGTAACGCTTTGGCCCCGCGCACAGCAGCCCGTGGGAGCGGGCAGAAGCCGGCTTTGAGCAGCCAAAAGCTCGGAAGGCTGGCTCACACCAGCGGGGCTGGCGGAGGTGGTTCTGCTTTGGGGAGTGTTCTTGCCTTGTTGAAATCTGGTCTCTTTCCAGCTCCTGGCCGTGCATCTCCTCTCCCTGCACCTGCGAAGCCTCCATTTGTACGGGGAACCAAACAAAGTAGCTGTAACTAAATCTTACTGCTGGGAGTTCTGCTTCGGGGGAGGAACGTACAGTGCTTTTTTAATTATCCAATAAAGTTATCCCCAGTATTCATTAAATTTTTGCTTAGGCTTTACATTTTTTTTTTGGTAATTTAAAAAAGTCACTTCCTTGATACTGTAACTAAGAAATGTGAGAAATGGAAATCCGTCGGGGACAGCCACCTCCTCGGCTGCTTGCTGTAATGTGCGACTGAAGAACAAAGTCAGTACCTACAGCTTCTAAAACCCCAACTCTTGTTGTCACGGCAGCTTCTAAAAACTGTACAGGTTTCCATTTGTTTCAGCCACTTACTTACCTTTGGAAATTACTCTCCATTTATTGTGGTTAGTTACCGGTTTACCGAAGCGTAGAGGAAAATGAGACTCTTTCTCATGGCAACTCTTATTTCTAAAGTGACTGAATTCACTTACCACTGCAGAGAACCTTTTAATGCTCTGAGAAGTTATGTGATTTTTTTCATTATTTATGCACATATATGAACTTTGCCGTACATCTGAGTGGGAGTTCTGCATTCACATTTACTGTCTATTTTCTTGTGTGCCTTATAAGATGGCTTTGCTGACTGTATCTCAATAGTCTTTATTTCTATGCAGGTTTTTAAACAGTATGATTACTGTTTTCTTAAAGAAAAAAGCTACATAAGGGTTAGAGTTTGTATTGAAATTGCACCAATGAAGTAAAAAAAAAACAAAACCTACTAATCGGTTCTGAAGAACTGCTAGCAGGACTGTTCACACGTTGCCCCACACCCTCCAACAGACTCGGCAGAAGCAGCTTTTCCACAGACCTCCCATGTCGGGGAGAATCTCATGCCGCTGAATAAATGGGAATCCTGATTTTTAGTAACGAGTAACTAACTTTGGAACATACTTTTTTAGGAATTGTAAAAAATGTTTTATAAAAAAAAAAAAGGATGACATAGCACAGATATTTCAACAGGTAAAAAATACTTTTTTTAATTAACTATACTGAATGAAGTTGCAAGGGGATCCAGTCCTCCTCTGAACCCATTCACGTCTGAATGATTTAAGATTTTTATCTCTATTGTGACAAATCACCTCTCCATCTTTGAGCTCTCACTATGGTATTTAAAAAATACACGTTATCAGGGATTCGTCAGAGAAAAATGCTTTAGCCTTTCCTTTCACTTAAAGGACACTAATGCATCAGAAACTTGTGAATTACTGTGCGCACAAGAAATATATAGTAAATAAGGAACAAAATAACTCCTAACAATTGATCATGGGAAGAAGTTAAATTAGAATGTGAAAGAAAGACTTAACAAATGTAAACATTTACATCTTAGTAGAAACTTTCTTCACTTTGCTGTGCAAGAGAACACTGCTTTGCTATATTTAAAATGGCTTTTTTAAAAGAGATTTATGTATTTGGTAAATGTTTGTAGTCAACAGTTCACAAAGAAGCTGTTCACGGTTTAATGCTGATAAGCCGTTTGGCGGCACAAGCTGGACTTTGTTGCCATCCTTGAGACGAATCTTTTAAGAAAAAAATAAGTTAATCTCAATTTTTTTCCCTGAATGTGTTGTTTTTTCTTCAATATACAATAAATATTCTAGTGAACTTTTTATCAAATGGTTAAGAAAATGCTAGAGGTTGTTGTAAAATATTTGTATCCTGCATTCACTAAAGTAAAGATACTGGCTTTTACTGTGTACTCCAGCCTCTCTCGTGTTTGCAGAGCGTGTGTTCCGCCGGGGCGCACCTTCGCGCCCCCCCCCCCCCTCCAGTTACCTGATTCAGTTGTGAAGCACTGGTTTTAAACTGCAGCAATGATTCTTTTAATCAGTACGGATTTGGGGGTGGGGGGCTACACATACCTGTTACTACGTTCAAATCAAGACCTGATGCGCTGTTAAAACCTTATTACACTTGCAGGAAAACTTGGGTGAATTCCAACGGGATACCCAACGGGGAAGCCCTTCCCTCCTGCCCCTCTCCTTTCGCTGCCTTTGCTCCTGCCCCTTGCAGCAGGTGCTGCCCTGAGCCGGGCAGCACTGCCCTGTTCCCATCGCTGCTCTGCCTGGCTGGCCGCAGGTCCGCGGTGTGTAACCAGCGACAAGGAAACGGCGGCACCCTGCAAGCTTCCCCGCAGCTGGATGGGGCTCTGTGAAACAAACGTAGTTTGTGTGAGAAAAACCCTGGCAGAGAAAGGCGTTCTGAATTCTTGCTCTTCCTCGGGTCAGGTGGAGATGCTGTGAGGCACTCTAAGGCAAGCACTCAGCTGTGCGACACAGCATAGACTGGTTGTGGTGACCAAAAAAAAAACACCCCCCCACCCCCCCCCAAGCTCTCTGGGGTGGGTGGTGCCCCTTGTGCTTGTATTTCATTTTGCTTTATTTAAAAATGTAGTAATCACCCCTGGGCCCCCCCCCCCCCCCCCCCAACAGAGATACATTTCCTTCACAGAAGAAAAATACAAGGGCTGGGGTGGTTTTTTTCAATATAAGATACTTCAGAGTCCTTTACAAAACTAGATTTCCTCAGGCTGTCCTGAGCATTTTTTTTTTTTTTTTTTTTTTAAGGGTTGCAGGAAACACAGGTTATCATTGTAACAGCTGCGGGGTCTACTTGCTTGGCGTGGGGGCTCCTCGCCTTGCTCAGAAGCCTCAGGCCTGGCCACCCACCGCCCGCCACGCAGACGCGGTCAGTCCGCTCTTCCTCAGGCCCGGAGATCGCACCTGTACAGCACACCCCTGCACCGCACCTCTCGCCCAGCTTCACCTTCGCTCACAGAGCTGTAAGCAACAGCAGCTACTAAGGCTTTCAAAAAAACCCACAACAACAACAACAACAACAACAAAAAACAACAAACCCAAAGCAGCAACTCACGAGTGCCCCTGCTCTGATGTGCTGCCATGGCAGGCAGGGTCAGTGCTGCTCCGGCCTTGCGAAAAGCTGCTGCCCTGGCTCCTACCCCAGCAGCTCCTGCCGGCAGCCACGCCTGCTGGTGAAAGGCTCCGGCCAGGCTGCCGTCCCGCCAGCGGGTTAACAGCGCAGATCCTGGGGCAGGGCAGGAGGGGAGGACAAACGATGGCTTTTTCCACTTGCCCTGTACCCTCGCCCTCAGGAACGGCAGCAGCTGTCAGCTCAGCGGCCGGAGACCAGCCAAGCCCAGGAAAGGGCCGGGCCCCTTCCTGAAACAGAGCCAGCCGCTTTCAGCGGGCTGCTCCTTACATCGGACATCCCCCCATCCCCGGGCAGGTTTCACGGAACTGTGCTGCAAAACACCTCAGGGTTTGGTTCTAGGAGAGCATTTCCCTCTGCCCGAAGTCCCTGAATTTGCTGAATTAATTAAATTTTTGAGGCAAATTCTTTCCTGCAGCAACACTCCCCAAAGCCTCATTTCCTGCTCACTTCTAGCATGTAGTTTTTACTGAGTTGTCCTAAACAGCACAGACCTCCAGCTTACCCCCCATCTCGGGACACCACCAGCCGCCAAAGCTTCACTGGTCCTTCCTACCCACTCAGCGCCTTTTCAAGGCAAATGTCAGCAGTCACCAGAAACGCTTAACAATCAGCAGCTTCACCGTCCCCACCCTAGGAAGGATTTACACGTCCTTCCGTGACCATCTAAGGCAACACAGGGTGGCTCTCCTTGACCGCGCAAATGAAATGCAACTTGGCAATGCTCTCTCACAGTAAGACTACACACAAAGAAACTCAAGTCCATAACTGAGATGGGGTGTTTGAGATGCACCATTATGGATGTTTTTTTTTTTTTTTTAAGTAATACGGGTTAGACCTCCCCACAACGAACGAGCCTTTGAGAAGCACGTACTACGTACCACAGGCCTAACGCTCTGCTCACGTCCTCCTCCAATACTCTTTGGCCACCTGCGGTCATGCCAAGTATTGGCTCTGGACGAGCAGTACCCTGGCGAAAGCACGGATTCTGCAATGAGCTGCGCCTGCAGAGACACCGGATTTCAAAAGAAGTCTCTGAAGGATTTCATCGAGGGGAAGAGATCTGGGCTTGCCCTTCCCAGCCGTGGGCTTGAAGCATCCTGATAAAAACAGCTTAAACATTTGCTAAAAGGATGAAAAAGTGAGGTGCTGTCAGCATCCTCGTGCCGCGGCACTCCCAGCTTAACACACCACTGAAAGGCATTATTTTAGGGTTAAGTATGCCAAAACTGCCACGGTGTGCAAGAGATAAAAATGACAGTTCAGAGAAACAGAAGAGTCCCTGCTTCTACTCTAAGTAAAAAGTGTTTTCTTAAAACGCAAACCCCCAACTTTCCAATCACATTAATACTGCACTCTTTACCTCAGCAGCAAAGGATTCGCTTCTTAGACAAGACATTAAGAAATACCTGAAGCAACCAAGATGAGTCAATTGCTACAAAATACTTTTCCTCAACAGAGTTCACAAGTGTTAAACCAGCTGCCTGATGATCTATCTTTGTAAGCAACAAAGCATCCTTATTTTTCCATAAAAATCACATCACCTCACTTTCAGTCAAGTTCAGGATTACAACATCAGCTACTTAAAAAAATAAAAATAATCTGTAATGTTATCCCCCTGAATGCACTCGAGTCAGAGTCGCTGGCGTATGGGCTCCAGCACCGGGAGGAAAGGCTGTATGTCGCTGCCCCTCCCCCTTAGGGCTTTTTTTCTACAACTGAGCTTTGTGGTAATTTCCCTTCCAATCCCTGTGTTGAAGTATTTGAGGTTAGTGTTGTGTTGGAGGTATGGGCCACCAGGCCTTGTGTTTTAAAATAGATGATATAAAATACTGGCAGGACAATTCCTATCAGGAGCATAATAAAAACTGCGTTCCACCACTGGATTCCACAGTCCGCACCATTACTGGTCTCCTGCTTCCCTGACTCGGGCAGCGGCCTCTCCAGTGCTTCCGTGCAATACTCCGCGTTTAGCTGGACCTCCACCTGCACCGCGTCCTGAATGCTCTTGTCGATCCCCTTGAAGTAGTCGCTCAGGTATCTGCTGTCAGCAGAGCCGCTCGCACCGTCATCGGGCTCCGGTAAGTCCATGAGCGTCAGGCCAGTCTGGGAGGGTGCGGTCGGGAGCGGCCTTAGTTCTCTGCCATTCTCTGTTAGGAGCCCGTGGGTCTTCACGGGGATCTTGATGGACTTCAGTGCGTACAAGTCCTGCTCCCGGATGAAGTTATTGACGCGTTTGATATCCGCAACCTACAGAATCCAAAAAGGACACGAGTATTAGTGCAGGACAACGCAGTACTGAAGCAGGAAGTAGCTACAAAAGTAGTGTGCAAGCAGTGGTCAGGAAATAAAAGCAAGCCCTGGCTGCAAGTGGCTTAGTGTTCTTCAGAGATTTCCCAGCTGTTCCAGGGATGCTCCAGGTCCTGCAGGATAGAGACAGTCCCCTATTAAACCAGTGTACTAAACCTTCTCTAGTGCTCGTCTCTCTCACATGCTGTATTTTGCTTAATATTGTTTTTCCTTTCTTTTGCTTTATCCTTCTCTCTTACTTTCTAATCCAAGTTAAGGCAAGAAGAGTCTTTGTAACAGATCCTGTAAAAAAGTTTTCATACCTTAAAAAATGCATGAGTGTTTAAGGTGAGATGACAACAACAGTATGAGCAGGCGAAACCGACCCCCTGCTCAGAAAGTGATTTCAGAGTGAACAAAGCTCCATTCTTGGAGCGTGCTGCAGTTTTGAAAGCAAGATCTCAGCCTGGAAGAGAGCAGGTGAGCATCCCTCCCACACAGGCACGAGCATCCTTTGCTCGTGTTCCCAAGCACCACTCCGCTTCTGCACGACAGCAGCTCCACACAGCTCGTTTCCCCACAGTTGGTAAATGCTCCCGCTGAAGGTATGCTTGAGGCAAGAATCTCCATGCATCCATGACCATCTTTGCTGGTTTGTGTGTAGGGTTCCTATCCGTGACCGGTATTCCCACCCAGCTCGGAGATGCAAATAGCAGTAAGAAGAGCAGGAAAGAACAAACCATACGCACAGTGTAAGTCACAAGGACAGCCGCTATCAAAGAAAAGACAAAGGCAAGGCAGTGTTTCTTTATTTAATCTTAAATAAAGAGAAGACAGCTTAATACAGTGTCCACTCACAACCACCTAATAAGTAAGTACATGAACTTCTCAGTTGCCCTAAATCCTCTGTCACAGAAAACGAACAGGACTGTCAACGTGGGCAAGCAGCTCTACAACGCTGTCAGGGAGACATGAAAGAACCTCAGGGGAAAGGCTGGAGAACACGAAACAAAGAAAACAGCGAGACCCCAAACCAAAGAGAAAGGCAACATGACGAGGTTAAGCACCTCTGATATATCACACAGAAGAGACACAGTACGAGGACTGCACTTTCAAAGAAAGTTTGATTTGTTCTTTTAGAAATCTAGTAAATTACTGCATAAACGGCATTCGCTGCAGCCTCACAAGCTTGAGGCCACCAATGAAACTGGGGAACTAAACCCAAGAAAGCACTTTACTTCCTAAGCAAATGTGCAAGTGCCATCAGTGCCAAAATCATTGACAGCTCAGGGCAAAGATCTCCTTTTAAAAGACAACACACGAATACACCAGAAGGGAGCCTGAACATCTCCTTTGCCGTTAACAGCAAATGTTCAGGGCTACCTGCAGGCTGTGCTGCTGCCAGCTGGCTGCCAGGAGCAGGGAGGTATCACCCCCCAGCAGCACGGGAGGTGCCAAGGGGAAGGCAGTCCTCCCTCCCCTGCAGGGAGCTCCCACAGGTTGGAGGACCATGCAGCTGGCCACAGAGAGGAGCTGCAGCGGCCTCTTCCCGTGGATCTCCCCTCCTGCCCGTACAGGCTGTCAGGGCAGCACACGTCAAGCTCATCTCCCGTGCGGTCCCTGAAAGGTGGCAAGTCTACTATGTCACAGCCGGAAAGCAAGACTTTGCTGAAAGGCAGAGGTGAGATGAATGCCTGAATCTCACGATTACTCTGCAAAGCTTGAGAAATCTGAAAATGGGAAGTTTAATCTAGATCCTAATCTGGTGCCCTTGAGGTGATGGGAATCCTCGGTTGCTGGTTCAGACTCCTCACAGCTTGCCTCAGCGTAACATCAGGACTTAAAATTATTTAGTTATGAAATAACAATCTCACCCAAAGCCTCCTAACTGAGGTGGTGCTTCAGTTTTTGATTTTGTTCCAACGAAAGCAAATTATCGGGACAGTAAATATCCCCTGCAGCATCTGCAGTGAAACACTGCAATGTTGTGCTAAGGCTCTAGAAACAGAAAGTGGAGCAGCACTCACGCAGAAACAACAAACAAAGCTGATGGGAAGCCAGCAAGAGCATTCGGCTGCAGAAGCCGTTTAGGCTTATCTTCTGTGCTCATTTTTTTGGCTGCAGTGAGCTCCTCTTGTCCTAGCTAAGAACAGTGCCAAAAGCAGGCCAGGACTATAAACGGTCAAGAGTAAAAATGAGAATTTTGAAGTGCTTTGCATCTCTGCCACATTATCTGTAGCACCCGCAAAGCCAATCATTGCACTGTCTTAATACCCCCACCCCAAGTAGGCCCTGATGATTCTGAAAGCAATGACAAGTTCTCACTGATTTCAAGGAGAAGCTCATGCTGGATTTTTTTAAACACAGTTGCATATATTTGTGGCTACAAATCTTCCTCACTGATGTCCTGGTAGCCTTTCAGGAGCTGCTTAATTGTGGAAGTAAAAGAAAATACATGAAAATCGATCAGTGCCGGTCTGTAAACAGACAAATACACAAATCTCCAATAATAAGGATTTCTGTACCTCTTCAATTTAACTGGAGCAAGTCAGAAGTGCCCTTTCTGGAAGGCAGGGAGGCAGTGGGACAGTTGTTTTCCTGCGGGCAGAGAACACTGACTGCCTGGTCCCTCCCCATCAGCTTGCTTTCCCCACCGCACAAGCCCAGCAGCCTTCAGCAGGGCAGGCAGGGTAGATCAACCTGCACCTGCTGGGGCTGAAAGGCGCCAGGAGTGGGGCTGCAGGGGAGGCAGATGAACAGTCGTGGCAGGGACAGGACCGAGACCTCCTGAGTTACAGTACAGGGGGCACGGCAGGTTTTTTCGTGCCATAAAGCAACAGAGTTGTTCAGAATCCTCCTCCTTTAAGTTCACCGAACTGCTGTGATTCTGCATAAGCGGCAACAACGACACAATTGCTACTGCTTAGAGACGAGCATATAGTCACAACTACAAAGTCAACTGCTGCAGCTCTGAGTTCTCAGGCTCTACCGGTGCCAATCAAGGCCTATTCAAGTCCTACCAGACTCGCCTCTTCACACGCATCAGGCTCATCAGCAGAACCTAGACGGGTTTCTTTTTTGTTTTGTTTTTGTTTCTAAGGGAATGGGAGGGGAGGAATTGTCGCAATTCCTCTAAGCCCTCTTGCTTCAGCTGCACCACACAGCTGTTGTGTTGTTAAGCAAGACAGGCTGCAACAGTACTGCAGCAGTTGAGCCAGTACTGTATCATTATCCTCATCCAGGTCACTGTCCAATTGTTTGCATCATGGAACTTTTTAATCACAGTCTAGCTTGCAGATAAAGGAGGCTCTAAAAATACAGCTTTAACTGCTAAACAACAGGGTACTTCTAATGTTTCGATCAGGTAATTAAACTTTTCAGCAGTTTTTCTATAAAGCACTCTGCTTTTGAACAAAGGAAACGTATTTTGTAGTATGTTCCAACTCCCGAGAAAATTCACCGTGCACACACACTCCCTTCTGCCTGCAGATGGCTGAACTGCACACACTTCTGGGTATGACAGCCAACAACCAAAACCCACATGCACAGACAGCACCTGGACTCTGTGACCTGAACTTTGGCATCCCTCCTTCTCCAAGTCCACCCCTGTTAGACTTAGACCTTCCTTGCAATATGTAAGCTCATACCTTTCAAAAAACAAACGCAAAAAACCCCAAACCAGACCCCATCGGAGTGGCATTTCTTTGTACTGTTCAGTTTGCTTCAAAAATTGTATGCTCCTTGAGAGCAGGGCTCTGATCCTCCTTTCCGTACTCGGCTTCCTACTTTTTGCCCTCACTTAAATAACTAAGTACAAATCATGACTGGTATGCTGCCTTAGTCACCCAAATTAAACAGGAAAGCAGGTCAGGCAGGGCATGGGGTTGACATAGGCTGTTAGCTGAAGAACTTTTTTTTTGTTTTGGTTTGGGATTTTTTGGCCTTTCTCCACCTCAGTTTTACCCACATATTGACCATTCATGAAATACACAGGGTAAACACTTTTCAGTTGTCAAAACTATTAGACAACAGCACACCTTCCTGTAATTCTGGAAACTAAGGTACATGTAAAATACCTCTAAAGTAATTAAAAAAAGAGACAGCTCTTACTTTACAACCATACTGCAGGGCTAGCTTGTTAAGATTATCATCCTCTGTAATCTCCCGTTCCAGAAGTACCACATCTCCAACTCTGTCCCGAGAAGTGCTGCATCGCTGCTGCTCCTTGCCCCTCGGTCGCAATTCCGTAACATTGAGCTCCTCCTCTGATGACTCTTCTGAATCAGATCGGCCACTGGGAAACACATACACCTGCCTGCCCGGATAATTATGGATGGTGACAGGAGCCTGGAAGGATCTTGCCCGGCTCTCATTCAGCCTCATCTTTTATACCAGCACCTGGAACAAAACCCAGACATTTTGAATTTCCTTAATACCAGTGTTTATTTCTTAGCATGTAACATCTGGGAGAAGGGACAAAAAGCGCAACAGTTGCGCACACACACACACACACACACAGCTTTTC
>JAVKLA010000002.1:19911817-20060646 GCA_034782735.1 Sagittarius serpentarius
GAGAGGCGGCGGGGCCCGGTCCCCCGTGGCGGGCCCTGTCCCCAGCCCCCTGCACTGACCCGCCGCTCGCCGGCCATCGGCCACACGCACCAACCTAGCGCCGACTCTCCCAACTCTCCTCCCATTGGCTAGCAGTGCCGGAAGGCGGGACTCTCGGCGTCGTCTGACCAATGGGCGACGGGGAAGAGTGGTGGAGCGAGGTTGGTTGAGCGGTGAACGCCGGAACGCGGTGGCCGGGAGGGCGGGCCCCACTTAAAGGGCCCGCGCCCCTCGCCCCAACCCGCGCAAGACCTGCTCCCGAAGCACTCGCAAGGGCTGGGAGACGACATACATCTGTACAGCCCTACGTATGGTATCATTGTAATAATATACATTATACTGACTATACATGCAGTTATAATAAAATTTCAGTTATTACATGGTCAATATATTGATCATACACACACATACATCCCATCTATAGTAAACCTGGCCTAATTTGGGGAGTGGCTAGGCATTGCTCGGAGGGTGGCGTGGCCAGTCCGTGCCTGGGACCGCCCTCCCTTGCCCGGCGAGGCTGGCGAGGGCATGCGGACGCCGTTCCCTTCCAGCCGCGCCGCCCCAAGGCCTCACGGCTCGCATTTGGCCGCAGCCGCGGCGAAGCCGGTGCCGGCAGAGCAGTTGGTGGAGCTGATGAGGTGTATTCTGCACTGGTATGTTTTCCTTGGCCCATCCTGACTCGTGGCTTATGTTTAAAAAACAAGCTCAGGACAAATCTTTAACAAGTTCCACATGCAAAGCTTTTCTGGGCTGGGGGGGGAGTAGAGGAGAAATATTTCCTCGCAGCTGGTTGCAGGAATTAACCAGCACCACTTGCCCCAAGGGCCAGCGGGAAGATCTCTTGTGAGGGACAGCCTTGGGGCTTTGCTCAGAAGCATGAAGGGCTGCTGGATGATGCTTTTTGCCCTAAAGGAGATGGACAAACCTACTTCCAAATTAAATTAAAGCTGAGCACAGTTGCTGGCTATCCCTTTGCCTTCTCTCATGCAATGCGGGTGCTGGAGGCCAGGGAGGCAAGAGGGGAGAGTATTTCCTCTCCAGCTCTTGCTACCACTATGTTAGATGCAACACTAGTTGATGAATGTCACACACTGGAGAGGAAGGAAGGCTCCCCAGGCATCAACGTTATTTTTTTTAAGCAACAGCCATTGCTTCCTCACGGCTCTCGCTTGCCCACACAGCTTTGTGGGGCTGAGCGATTTCGGGAGGGCTGGAAGGGCGGTGGGAGAGTGGCCAGGCAGGACTGTGGCTGAGCCCAGCTCCTCTGAGCAGCGAGCCAGTACCCCACCTCTGAGCAGGTACTAGGATTTCCTTCCCTCCATCCCTGGGCCAGTTTGTCTCATGAGCACGTGATTTTGGGGCTCAGCCAGCTTACGTACTTTTCTGACCCAACAGAAGATGGATTTAGTGTGCTGGAGAGGGCTCTACAAGTGTGGGGACTAGATGAGATGTGCCAAAATGCCTTCGCTGAGACACTTATAATCTCTCTGTGACTACTGAGGTTCAAAAGTTATGAGTAATAATCAGGCTTTGTCAAACAAATACAGGTTACTCAGGGTAACCTGCTCAAACCTGGAAAATACAACTGCGAAGGTGATCTGGAAATGTGGGGGAAACAACCAGACTTTGCTGACAGAGCTAAGTCTGGGTTGGCTTACTCCTCCTTAACTGTCATTGACTGCTTCTTATTTTTCTAACTTTTAAAATATCAGGAAGAATTATTCATTGATCTCATGGAAAGACACCAGGAAATGTAGATGGGAAATTGCTTCATCCTCCAGCTGAAAGATCCTTACAGAATCCTTATGAAAAGGTGTTTTTCTCCCAACTGTTGGGATGAAACAGCTGTTAAGAAAATCAAGCAAAAAAGCTTTTAATAGTTGGACTCAAAATCACTTCCCTTCTCGGATTTGTCTACACAAATCATAAACATGGAAACACAGAAGTACTCGACTGGCGTCAACTAATTGCAAATAATTCAAGCTCATTTGTACATTACAGGCTGAGCTGGACATTTGCTTGCAGTCCTGTCCTGGAAGAAACGTGTGCAGTGTCCAGACTACCATCATGGGCAATCTATCACCGAGATTTAAACATCCCTCCACAGACAAATCTGCAGGTTTCTCTACACTCTCTGATACATACTGACCTCTTTCCTGTCTGTCCAGAAAGTCTTCCAGCAGTCCTAATGGAGAAAGAATTAAAGCCTTAGAACAAAACCCGCCAATTTAGAGCCTTTCAGGCCTTCATTATCAAGTGGAAAGGACAGAAGAAAGGCCCATTTCAGTTCTTTTTTTTGCCCTCATAGGCACTTGAACTGCCAAGTTGCTTCCTGACTTTTATGGGAAATTCAAACAGCTCAGGATTTTTTTTTCTGTCTGTGGAAGACTCTGCAGTAGTTCATGGAAAGGCCCTTCACCTTTCTTACTTCCAGGAACCTGACATACAACTCTAGTGGTGCCTAAATAGGACCTGGATGGATCTCAACAAATTCACTTCAAGCAGGACACGGAGAAGCTACCAGTCCATGTGCTGGTGGTTCCTAGACCCACAGGCATCACACGGACTTAAACCAGCCCAGCACTGCAGCAGCACTGTTTGCCTGTAGCAGCAGGACCCCAGGTACCTGCTGCTGTTGTGGTCCCATGAAATGACTCTGCTCTCCCTCCCAGCAGTCTGCAATAAATCTATGCTGCAAAAGGATCACAGTCCCTGTGAGAATTTACGGCTTTAAATATGTAGCATTTTTGAGTTATAGGGCTTTGCAAGATTCCTTTTCTCTTGGCCTAAAATGAAAATGGCAGATGTGGTATGTTTTACCAGGCCTGAACAGGGAAATGACAGAGAATTAGCGACCATTCGCTGAGTGCAGCCTTGCCCCTTCTGCCCTCTGGGACCTTCAAACTATCATATTTGACCTTAAAATATTATAATTGTTCTCACTTCAGCAAGAAATCTGCCTCTAGCTGAGTGGGGTAATTTCATTATTAGGTAATTAATCCAACAAGGGCTTATTACACTGAAAAAACCACCACAACTGGAGGCTTTTCAAAATGCTTTAGATACCTATCTGCTTCTTCCAGGCTTTTTCAGTGTGAGCATCCTCCACTGATGTTTCCATTTGCAACAGATGAAGTTCAGCCTTGTGTCATTTCCCAGCAGCTTTTGCTGACTCCATGGCCTTTCCTGAGCCATTTCACTTCGCAGCAGAATAGCTCAACTCTGCACCTCAGAACAGTTTATCCTTCCTGGTCCTCCGAGCCTGGCTGCTCCCCACTGCATTTTGTGTGAGCCAGGTTTGTTCAAACCAAAGTAGAGAGACGCAGTGGCATGTGAGCAATCAGCAGACACATCATTTCAGCCAAGTGAACTGAGGGATGTGTCTGCTCAGCGGCTTTGTTACGGCAAATGGTACTGCTTCCCAGTGGCTTCTCCGTGCTGAAGCTCAACTGATGCAAACTGTGGTCAGTACGAAGAATATGGTAACTCTTAACAAGAAATAACTGTCTGTTTTGTAGGAGTGCTGACGCTGGCTCTGGGCCAATTGCATGGATGATGTCAACATTCCAACTAATTGGAAAATTGTTGTTGTTAGCAGATGGATTGTGAGAGCTGCAAAGTCACAAACAAGTAAAGTCTGAGAGCTGAATGGTTCAGTCATTATACACATTCAGCCAACATAAGGGGTCATACGTCCCCTGAATTTCAGGAAGAAATCCTCCTACCTCTGACTTATGTCAATGCAGAGGGCAACAGAACCAAGAAAGTCTGCTCACGTTCACTTAATCCAACGTAGCAATGTGTCCATGACGCTGGGCACCAGCCAGCATTCACATCAATGCAAGCTCCTTCCAAGGGAACGTCAGAGTTAATCACTTTGTGGTAAAGAATCAAAGCTTTAGAGAAGGTCTTGTTGGGGCTTTCCGAAGACAGCATAATCTAGAATAGGGCTCTCTTCTTTTGTCCCTGAGATTCGTCTAAGCTGTTGCTTAGATCCAGAATTGCTGTTCTCTTCATCGCTTTGGTTTTGTCCCTCTTTTTTCAGGCTCATTTCAGAAGTGTCGCAAGTGTCAGACGCATATTCCTTGTGTCTTTCTTTGCTTCTCTTTAAGCAGCCTTCTAAGCTCTGCAGTAAAATCTATTATTTGGATTTCAGATCACTCAGTGACAGTCTGCTTTCCACCCTTGGGAAACTAATAACTTACTTAACGTGCAACTCGCAGAAAGCAGCTCCAGTCTCTCTTGCACTGGTATTCAATTAACTCCCCTGCCCAGAGATGGGCCATTTCACACATCCATGCACATGTTGCTCATCGGTGCTAACTGATGCTCAGGCTACAGCTGCTGAGGCTGGCATCTGATGGTTTTCAATTGTTCAGGACTAGTAGGAGTAAAAATTGCAATTAATAAATCACCAGGGCCATCATTAATTGTGACTTGATCCATAATCTGGGATTAATAAAAGCAAGACAAAGTGGAATCATTCACCTGTTTCCTTTGCCATATGGGCTATTAACAATAAAAATGTAGAATGTACAGTCAAGAAAAGATGAAGGAAGGGACCCTCACAAGTAGCGAACTACCATCCTGACACTATGTACAGCACAAGTTAAAGAAATACTTCTTGAGCATCTGCTTCTTAATATCAACCAATTACTCCTCTTTAGCGTATACAGGGGAAGCCTCCTATACAGCACTGTGAGGCAACAGGAATCTGCTGATATTTCTGACATTGCTGAATTATTTTTAAAAAAAAAAAAGATGAGTATTCCTTTCTATCTTTATTTTGTTGTTTCCCAGTGGGAGACTGGGAAGGCAGCTGTAGCAAACCACATCCATGTTCAGGACATGGCATTATAGAAATTATGATGCCTCTATTGCAAATAATTTATAAATGCTGGGATTTGCTCTGGTTTTGGACTAATGTAGCATAACCCATTTCAGTGAAGTTGCCCCCTCTGTTAAGGCAAAAGTATAAGCCAAATACAGGAAAATAATACTCCCCCTGGTGTCTGGAGTGACTAAGCTTATGTGGGTACTGTATGTACATTTGACTGAATTATATACACAGCAGTAAGTTTAAGAGGTTGATACAGTAGGCACACAATGCAGGGAAGAAAACCTCAGTTAAATTAAATTAATTATAGGTATATACTTAATATAGTTAATTGAGCTATGGAGGTTACGCTGAGTGCATGTTTGGTAGCATCAGGTTACACCTTGCCTCTTTTAATGGTTTCTCCTGTTGGAAGTGCTTGTCTAGCCTAGCAGGTTCCAAGCCTAGCCATGGGCACCTCCACCCAGGAGCGCTGCTCCTGCCGTTGACCGCCCTGGAAGGGTGTTGGGCTGAAATGTAACACTCTCGGGACCAAGCTGTCCGTTTATGTGGTCACATCTGGAAAGAAGCATAAAACCTGCATCTGTGCAGCTGAGCAGGAGCAGCCCTGAGACCTGGCCAATAGCCAGCTTCACACCTTATCTGCAGGGGCATCCCTGGCTCAGGGGTGACCCAACCTGTATACAGCCTACGCCTTCCTTATTCAAGGGTACACCCAGCAGCAAAGTGACCCCCAGCGCAGCAGCCCCCACCTAGCCCATCCCTCTGAATGACCGCAGCATGTGGCAGACACTATGGCCTGTGGCCCTCCCCAGGTAGGACCCTGCTGTTGCCAGCAATGAGAAGAGGGATTTTGTCATTCCTCTGAGTCAGGATGCGAGGTGCTGGGTACCCTGTACCTCTGATTTCTTCCAGGGCAGAAGCACAGCTCTTGCCTCTGCCCTCGCAAGCTTTTTCTCCTGTTTGTAACATAGCAGGTGTTATAATAAAGACCCAGCTTCATCATTCATCTCCAGCACAGACATCAAATTACTCCCACCTATGAGGACTGCATTTGCAACTCTCTCACGTATGCTGTGACTCTTAGGAATGAGGCTTTTATCTCGGGAACCAGAATGCAGATCTAAACAGCACTGCCGTCTCCTGGAGGAGATAACGTGTCTTTGCTCAGAGACCTAGTTCTGTGCTTGCTTTCTATCACGCAGCACCATTTGGCAGGGCCTGCCTGGTTTATGTGATAGCAGACACTGAATTACTTCGGAAAAACAGAGACTTACTCTTTATTTAAAAACAAATGACTAATTAGAAGTGGTTTTAATTTTGTAGTTCATATTTTCTTGGGATTGTGCCAAATTCTGGAGTCCATACTCCACACCCTGTCCTTCTGGAGGAATTTGGCTAGGGAAAGCACTGTAAGATTTGTTCCCTTTCCTCTCCCTTACTCTTAAAATCCTTCCCTCCCCTTCTCCCTTCCTGCAACTGGTAAATTGTGAAGAACAGGAATGTTCCTGGGAAGAAACCCAGGCAGAATCACATTCAGAACAAGTCAAAGATTTCTTGCATAGCTGAAGCATGTGTTTGCAATCCCCAGTTGCCGGAGCACATAAGCCCTGCCAGCGCATGTTGTTCCCTTCAGATGTTCTCAGAGAGCTCTAGGCAGTGTTCAGGGTAGTCTGTGGACAATCTTTAGCTGAGGCATTGCTCCTTGGCCCATCTGTTAATGGTGCCAGGGCGAAAAAGGCCCTCAGTGAAAGGACGGCAAACAGCCAACCCTGCCTTTCCAAGAAGCTGTGTTAGTGATGGTCAGAACCACTGGTTTGCATGACCCCCCTGAGCCACAAACTGGCTCCATTTGGGCCAGTGAGAGTTTGGCTGCGGCTACCAACCTATCACCCCAGGCTTCAGGCACCTTCCGGGATTGATGATCCAGAATAATTAACGTGTGCAGGCCCAACAACGTACTGCTCAATAGAGAAGGACAAAACCATGAGATCCCTAATGGATGTCCAAAAGGTAAATTATAACTGTTGGGAAGCAGCAGATAGATAGCCAGTAACTACAGCCTGTTCTCGCTTCTGCTTGAGAGGTGCCACTGATCAGAGGGAATGTAACTCTTCCAAGAGGTGCCATTTAATGGTTCAAAACTGGAACCTGACAGGGCCATGAAGGATGGGAGTTGGGGGCTAAGACACTGGTTGGAAAAACACAGCTTCAATATATTTGTGAGGAAGCTTTTGTCCTTGGCACCATGCAGAGCACCGTATATTACAGGAGCACAAAGTGAGTCCTTGCTCAGGCTGGTGCTGATACTGGGGAAAGGCAGGTTGATGAAAGCATCACTTGTCTCTCCAATGACCTTATCATGTCAGCTCAGCCTGCCAAGAGCTGTCTCTCACTCTGCGCTCCTCATGGTCTGAGCCAACAAGCCTGAATGCACTGTGCTGATATCTGATATCATTCGGCATTGCATGGCAGTCTCAGTGTTGCACACGCATCCTTTCAGAATGGGATGATCACACCTCTGTGCTTTGCTGTGTATCGCATGCCTCCATGCTGTCTCCAGCTTGTCTCACTTCCGAATATGTCCGATCTGACTTTGCAATTTTTTGAATATAAGGTGC
Organism: Sagittarius serpentarius; assembly: GCA_034782735.1. Classification (NCBI taxonomy): domain Eukaryota; kingdom Metazoa; phylum Chordata; class Aves; order Accipitriformes; family Sagittariidae; genus Sagittarius; species Sagittarius serpentarius. The sequence goes on from JAVKLA010000002.1 coordinate 19,919,315, forward strand.
CCCAGGGAAGGCCCTGAGCTTGCGGGAGGAACAGAAGAAACAGAAGAGTTTTCCAAAGCCAGATCGTTGACCTCAGTAGCTGAGAGGCTGTGTTGTGCTTAGCCTGGCTCTCCCTCATCCTTGCCCATGGGGTTGCCACATCTTCACTGGTGCGTGGCAACAATAATGAGCAAGTAACACGTGGGGGCAGCAGCAGGCTTTGCTTCCTTGTCAATCTGTGGTTGTAGCATCCTTGCAAGGGTCTTGCAGAACTGATGTGCTCCAAGATCTGAGGGTCGCTGTGCTGGGCACAAGCCCAGAGTGACAGCTACAGCTGACCAAACTCTGGGAAAAGCATGTCGTAGGAGAGAGGGGCTTGTTGGCCTCATAGGACAGGATGTCAGCACTGAAACCTGTGCTTTCGTCATTGTATCTGGTCCTTCTCAAGTTCCTGCAGTCCCAGCCTAAGCAGTTCCGTGCTCATGTTACAAAGCACATTAAACCGGCAAACAGTTACAGCATTGTCTGCAATGGCAAATACGGCTGGAGTGAAAATCCTAGGTCTCAGTTCAGATCCCACTGCATCCCACCTGACAAGCCTTGCTGAGCTTGTTGCACTACAGGCCGGATGGAGCCCAGCATGTCCCTTTCAGTGAGATGAAATGAAAATGGTGCTCTTATCCGACTGCACCGTGAAGAAAGATACAGGGTTCATCTGATACCATTTATTCTCTTGGAGACTCTGAATGTTTGGGTAACGGGAAAATGCCTTGATCTTGGCTGTGAAGGTCTTAAAAGCCAAGTTTTCAGAGTAGGAACATTTCAGTCAGGGAAGTGGGCACAATCTACATAGCAAGGCTCTGGGTTTTTCTGGCAGGGCTATTTCTGCAACAGGGTGTCTTTTGTCCTGCTCTGGGTGAGCAGAACTTCAGAAGTTGCTTGTGCACCTGATATTTGTCTGATCACTCACATCAGTGCTCCCCATCGTGAGAGTAACGTGGCGTCTGAGCGGTATTGGCCCAAGCTGATGCTGGAAATGGCAAGAAATAAAAAATCCAGCAAAAGGCAGCCCAGTCACCAGAAATGATGATGGATTAATTATAATAAGGGTTGGGAAACAAAACAGCCCTGTGCTCCATGAGTAATTTAAAAAAAAATCAGATAAATGCCCAGATAGGAAAAGCATTTTCTGTAGCTGAGGCTGCTACTTTAATTGGAAAGTGCTGTTAACACAACTGCCTGACCAAGGCGAGTGCAATAGCACAGCAGGGCTGTTGCAGATCTGCAAGCAAACAGCTGAATTGCATCTCTCAGCTTCAATCTGCAAATTTCTGAAGCCAAAAGAACAGCTTTAAATTTAAAACTTCTGTTGGAGCTCATGCTTCAATTGGGCTATGTGCCAGGACATGCAAAGACTTAGGGCATTGAGTCTCATGTAGATGAAAAGACAGTGGGGAGTCATTTGAGTTGGCTAGTAATGTACTAAGCTATAGCAGGATCTGCCTTCATTCCCTTTAAACCAGTTTGTGGGGAGGAAAGTTGGGAAAACTGACATTTTATCACTTGTAATTGTTACAGCAAAAACTAAGGCTAAGCATGGCTCTGACACAACTCGTGTGTCCTGCACCCAGCCCATCACAGGGGTCCTAGCCCCAAGCTGGCTCTGCCCTTTCAGTAATTGGGCTGTGAAACAGCCCCTGAAAATGCCCAAAACCACAAACTGACCACCATTAAGGACGTATGAGCTGCTCTCTTGGCTGTTGTTTTCTATTCACTTCAAGCCATAATCTCAGGCAACCTTTAACCACAGAGTAACAGGACAGGTTTGCACTTAGCCTTGTTCTCCCAAGGAGCTAAAAGTGCTTTATAAAGCCGCAGCCAAGCAATGCTGTAGTGGTACTTCTGCTATTGCACAGTGGCTCTCTAAGTTACAGGGAAATGAACTGATTCACCCAAGGCTGCACAACATGTTGGCATGTCAGCACAGCCCAGATCCCAGCTTTCTGGGAAGCTGGGGTAAGCGTGCATTAAACAATGAAAGATGTGTCTGGCTGTCAATAAAGACCTAGAAAAGCTGCAATTGCAAACTGTGAACAGTAGCAAAGTGACACAAACACTAGCAGCATGATCACCAGGTACCAAACAAAGCACAACTAGCCAAATCAGTTTCTTATAAGGAAAAGGAAGAAGAGCAGAACAATGCCTTTTACTATGTGGGCTGTGTCCTTGCTGGTTAATGCTGCAGCTCCCTGTGCAGGCAGGCCTTAGATGGACAGGCTGAGAATAATTATGAGTCGTCTATGCAATCCTTTGCTGGGACTCTTCGCTGCCAGAAGCTGCTTTACTATATTCCCAGCCATTTCCCTAAGTATCCAACAGATTGGACAAAGTTAAAGAAACATGGGTCTTGGGCTTCAAGGCCACTGGGAAGTCACTAATCAGGCTCCCAGCTGAGCCGAATACAAGGAAGAACATTGTTAGCAATAAACACAGACAAATCTTCTCTAATTGGAGCCCTGGAATGGGTATACGCTTCTGGGGAAACCCTCTGGACCATGTTCCCCGGGGGGGGGGGGGGGGCCGTAAGGGCTTTTATCGTAGTGCCAACAGATGATAGGAGAAAAAAAAGACACAGCAAAAGCTTCATAAGCAGAAAAACCCCACCCATAGCCCTTGTCTGGCATAGGCTTCTAGTCCAAAGGAGGAGGGCAGTGTTTCCACTTTTTTTGAGGCTAGCGCTAGGAAAGTCTCCTAAAAGCCAAGGGCCAAATGCTGATCTTTCTCTTCAAGAAACAGTCCCAGGGAATGGGTCAAAGACAAAGCAGTTGCCAGCTGCAAGCACAGCTCACGTCTCCCATATAAAAGAAAGGCCCCATCCTGCAGTGATGCCTACGTACACCCTACTCTGCACAAGCGAGCAGCCCTCTGTACAGAGCTGAGCTGCGTGCTGAGGGCTGTCCTGCAGCCAACCTCCAGCCCAGGCACAGAGCCCAGGCAGCCAGGAGACCAGGACGAAGGGCTTGAGGACAGAGCTGACCCTCCGTGGCTGCGGGAGCCCTCACCCTTTGCATGCCCACACAGGTGGTGGGCAGGCAGCCTGGGGAGCTGCGGAGGTGGGGGCCCGGCTCATGGGCCCACAGTCCAGTCTCACCATGTAGACACCAACCTCACAAAGAAGACTTTGTAGGTCCAAGGCGTGGAGGCAAGAAGGGAGTTTCACCATGGTCTCCTCCGTGAGAAGTTGGCGCTGGGGTCATGCCCATGAGGAGATCATCAACGTGGTATGTGGGTGCATGGGATCAGGTTGGCCAATCTGCCAGGATCCTGGGGAAGCTCTGCCAGGACCCTGTGCTGCCTCTTGAAGTGCTAAAATCAGAACAAATACAAGAGAAAAAAAAAGAAGGGGGAAGAGGAATTATTGAGAATTACAGTGACAAATGAGCAGATGAAAGGTACAAGTGTCATCTTTCTTTTGTGCTCCCAGGTGGGACTTTACCAGCAACAATGAATACCACAGAGAACTAGGCAGCAGTGGATCAGGTAACACCCCCTCACTCCATTTGTTAAAATTCAAAACACACAAATGCTGAGGTCTTGCTAAAAGCAAAGCACTGTCCCCTCATCTCATCACTCCATGTAACCCAGAGCCTGTGGATAGCAGCTACAGTGAATTAACATGAGCAAAAGTAGCTGGACTGAATTTGCTAACAGAGAAAAAAATTACAGGCATGTTGTTAAGAAAGAATGAGCACTAGTTCTCTCTGTTTATTCTGATTTTGTTTGATTGTGCTTGCTCTAGGAAACATGAGAGCTGGTAGGGATCATATTAGCAAAGAAAACAGAAAAGAAACCAGTTGGTAGTTTAGAGTTCATGCGAACATTGTGCCAGAAAAAAAAAAGTTGGCTCAGAGGCAATCACTAAGTTGAGAAAGGATCTATTGATAAGATACTCTTGAGGAACAATCTCAGAATGATGTGATAGATGGGAAATGGTGCTGCAGAGCTAGGCTAAGCCATCAGGAGAGAACACTGCATCGTTTGGGTTTTTTCTTTGCTTTCCGCTCCATTCTTCCCCATTTATTACTAGAAGGAAGAGTATTTTTGCCTGTAAAAATCTTTGTGCTTAAAGAGGTAACACTGGTATGCGCTCCGACACCAGTGGTGAACTGGGTAGCTTTGCTTCAACTTGCCGGAGAAAATCGTAGTAAAACCATTAGCTATGCATCTCTATAGAATCAACATTACCATGACTTTAAGCAGCTACACTTACAAATTCCTTGCTTGTGTGGAAAAAATACATCACAATGGTTTCAACTCACCATAAAGCCGCTCCCACCAGCTACTCTTCATGCCTTTTTTTATGGATGTGATGCATTTACAGATGTTCCCAGAAAGGGGCAGTAGAGACCAAACCCACACGATGAATAGAATAGAGACATCCTGATAGGGAGAAATAAATAAAGAGCGAAAATTATTTGCAATGTTTCTTTTTCTTGGCATACAGAGGCTCCACCATGTGTCCATTCAAATAAAACAACGGGACCTGTATAGGCCAAAATGGGGCTGCTTGGTATAACACAATAAACTCAATCCACTCTGAGATCGCTTCCTTCACCTGCTTTTCAGAGGAGGGCACGAACCCTGCCAAACGTGGATGCTGTGTGGGTTGCAAGAGCTGGCACGAGGGCGTGTAATGCATCGGGGAGCACTGTATAATGCACTACTTAATACTTACGTCACTACAGCAGCATGGCAACCTTTGAGTTGGCTTATTAGCAGGGGGAACAATAATAATTTGGGAAAGGTTTACTATCAGGCTTATGAGTACCTATACCACAGCTCATCACTAACACAATTTGGCTTCCACCTAACCTTGAAAGAGAGGAGACAAAAAAAAGGGGTGCTTATAATATCAAAATTCCCAACAGTTCATGTTGGTGTGAAGCAGGGAAGCCCATCCCTGGACCACGTTTACAATCGCTTCAGGCTCTCTCAAAACCACTCGAGTTAATTCTAGAGTTGACTCAAGCCGCTGCCTGAAGGAAAAGGCACAGTTGTTTACCTGGAGCAATTCATGTATGTTTTACTTCATATAAGCCACCTATCCCAGCCCTGTGCTATTGCTTTATACCATTTTCTTGCGCGGTCTGTAATCCACAATGGAGGGGATGATTTTGCTGCTGTGGATGTCCAGGAGCTCCAGTCATGGGACAATACAACAGGCATAAACTATGCAGCTGGTCTCTTCCTCAAAGAGCTTCTGGCCTAAGAATAAGATTTGAAAACATGAAAGCAAGCAGGGGGCAATGTGAGGTGAGAAACCAGCTATCTGCAGCAGAGGAGCTGAGGCAGTAACAGCTTTATCAGGAAACCAAGAACCCTTTCTGGTCCTGCTCTCAGCATAGTTCAACACACCAGCAAATCTGGCTGCAGACTGAAATCTTGGCTTCCCCTGAAGCCAATGGCAAACATCCCACTGGCTTCAATGGGAGCAAGACTTCACGCCAGATCTCGTGCTTCCCATTCCTTTGCCGTAGCCATGAGAGCAAGCTTCCCTTCCAAGGCTGTGTCTGCAGCTAGGGCCTTCAGGAGCAGAAGAATGGCTCTCCTTGCAACCTGAGAAGTATCAATGGGAAACAAAAGACTTCTTTTTAACAGAAATGGTGATTCCCCTAGAGAACAGCTTGCTCAGAGTTACGGGACTCTCTGGAGCCCCATTTCTTTCTCTCTGAAATTTTCCCCTTAGTCTTTAACTGCCTGTTTTCCCTTAGGCTTTGACTGCCCACAGGGTGCACAGCAGCTCAAGCACACAGCTTTTGGCTGTGATGAAATCACTAGTGGGAGAAATGGTATGAGCCGGGTTATGCAACTAGCAACACTCACCTCTCCCAGTCTTAACATCCCTCATTCCGTACCTGCTCACATAGCAGTACCTGTACACAGCGTGACATACAGCAATACAGCAAACAGGCAGGAAAAGACTAAGCCAGCCCATTTCTGCTTTTATCACGGCAGAGTTAATGCCTATTGGAGGAGGTAAAGAAAGGGATGCCGGAAAAGCTGTGTGCTGACCACACAGTGCTCTACGTTTGTTCTGGCACGAGCATCTCTCTGCTGAGATGAGCATCTTGAGATCTCCAAGCTACTTGTGAGGTGGCAAGGTCACAGCTCTCATTTCCTGCAAATCTTTGCTTTTCTTGGCAAAAATCAAGGATTTTGTTAGGGAAATCTTGGTGGGTGTTTTGTGATCAGTCAAGCACAGCAGATTACGTTACTGGAGGGTGCATACAGGACCTCCTGTCTTCTAGATGTAGTAAAATGAGTCTGTTTACTCCAGGAATTCAGGAGTCACCAGCATGGTGCTGACCACCTGTATTATTTCTTAGGTCATGTGGCATGTCTACTGGACAGATTGATGTCCGTACAGCTGACTGTTTGCATATCAATTCTAGAGGCAAAGGAAATTCTTCAAATCCCAGAGGACAAATGTGCACTGCTACAGAAAAGCAGGTGGAGATGTGCCAAGTTACAGCTCCTCAGTTGCTGCCCCTGTGAAGAATGCCCTGCAAGGAAAACTGGAAAATATTTCATGAAAGAGTAAAGATAACACAAGACGATCTGGCAAAGGGTAGAATTTAATATTAATGGCTTTCCTTTAGTCACTGTATTTCCTGTTCCTAACTTAACCCCCTAAAATCAGCAATGGTCAGAGAAGGGCTATAAACTTTTGCACATCTAAAAGGTCTTTCACTGAAAGATCTCAGAGCACTTTGCAAATATTAGGGACTGCTGAGGGATGGCTGTCCCCTGAGGAGACTGCCCATGTAGCCAATGGGCAGATGCTCCCTTGGCTGCAGAGGCCAAACACTGAAATTTGGCTTCTGCCATGCTCTGCAAGAACATCTTCCTTCTTTGACTCCCAGTTCATCACAGGAACACAGTAAACGAGAAGAGCTGGGCTCCCCTTGAATTCATGCTCCAGATTCAGTGTGAAAAACCCCCTCCCCATGGACAGATGGGTAATAGATACACAGCAGTGATGTGACGGGTGTCGTTTCAGCCCATCAGCCACTTTAGGATCTTGTCCCTGGAGGTCCTCAGGGTTTCATGGCGACTGTTCACGGCTGTGCATGGCTCAGCTGCTGGTGTATCTAAATAACTCTGTGAAACAACAGCACACTGAAGCTTGCTTTGAAAGTAAGCTGGACTAGCCCCATCTCCCCACCCTTCCCTACCAACTGGTACTTGCCTGGAGGGGTTCAAATATTAGTCAATGGCTCCTCTGAGTCCTGTGGTCCTTCGGTCAGGGGAGATCCTTCTGTGCCACCCATATCTTCCTTTACCCTGGCAAAGTACCTGAATTACTGAGCTGACTTGCCAAGACAGATTTAGGCTGGAAACATCTCTAGAAAGATGGCTCTCATTAAGGGCTGAGGCCTGCAAAAGAGCACAATGCTGGCTGGGGCACAGAGCTGGGGAGAGAAGCGTTAGTCATCGCCTGCTTCACGTTCGGCCCTTCGGACAGTCTCCTCTCTTACAAGATGCAATGTTTTGCCTGTATGACTGTTGGCAGAAACTAATGAGCAGAGCTGGTTGAAAATTTTCCATCAAAACAATATTTCTGTTTTGCCAGAAGATAGTTTAAAAATTAAGTGGAAAAATTACAGAAAAGAGCCTGGGTTTTGGCTGACATCGTTGGTCAAAAAAATCCCAAACTTGAGATTTTTTAGCCAAAAATGGAAGTATTTGGGGTAAGGCGGGGGAGGAAAGGGGAGGAGACTGGCAGGTCTTAGCGATACCCTGAAAAACATCTAAGAAAATTTTGACAAATATGAGGATGTTTTTGTCATTTTTTTCCATAGTGAAAGATACTTCTGCTTTTAGAACCATTCTACAGGGAGGCTGGAAAACAAACAAGCAAATATACTTTTTCTTTCTCTCTTATACATATGGCTATAGATACTCCACAGTTTATAGTAGAAGCATAGGCAGCAGTTCCTCTAGACAGATATGTAAGAAAGACGAGATCTCTCATAGGAGCTGCCCAAGAGCCTACTACCCAAAAACTATAATTCTCAGAAAGGGACACACACACAGCTGATTCTGCTGGGAGTTTGTACAGCTGATGGAAAGCCTCGATAACCTCACAGTTGCCTTGCATACAAATAAACTGCGCCGTGGAGACAGCCAGGGAAAGGGCACTGTTTGCGAAGGAAGGTACTATGCACACAGCTGTTGCAAAACCATCCATACTTAATAGTCAGTCAGCCACAGGCAATGTTGTTGCTAATACCATTGCAAGGAGAATGGCACATAAATACCTGGGAACATGCAGAAAGCTGTTTTCCATCTTGCTTACACAATAATGTGGTTTTTCTTTTTCCCCTTTAAAATTGTGTCTTCAGCAAAACATGGTTGGGAAAAAAAACCAGCTGGAATCTTCCTTACCCTCTGGGAAATGTGACTAACAGCATTTCTTGGCCTCAGTGTCACAGTCCCCTACTCAAGGTATTGTTGGCCAGCATTGTGAAATGATGAGGGGGAAGAAGTGGTGAGCAAGAGTGGCTGAAGAGACCAGCAGTCTGGTAGTTTAGCAGGACCCTCCTTCCTCGACAGAAACCTGGGCAGAAAGCAGAGGTGATAGTGCTTAAGCCAACGCAGTGCAAGCGGCACCGGAGGTGAATCAGCTCTGTAAGAAAACTGAGATGTGACATGTTGTTATTAGGCAGTGAGGAGCAGGAGAGTTTCAATTTATAGTGATTTCCTAAGGAATTAGACCATGATTCTGGACAGGATTTATATTTTAAACAACACTTAATTTTTTTAAAGGACTAATTCAATCTAGATGTGGATTTCATACCTTTTCCTTAATGAGAGCAGTACCGGGGGAAGCACGCTCAGAAGTACTGACGTGTCCTGGCAGGGGCTCCGACTGCTGCAACTCGCCTTGCTGACAGCCTGAGCTTGACTCTTGTCCCATGACAGCCCGGGGTTACAGTCCCGGCGACTTCCACCACAAGCAGCTCTGGCTCAGAGCTGCCGAAGTGATAAAAGACTTCTTGTGCGTTCATCTCAGGAGGAAAGTTTGGTGCCAAACAAAGCTGCAGTCTGGTTGGGTCTTTTTGCCATTAGAGACAAAATCAAGGGGAAAAATACAGAGCTGGGGAAATAAATGGAAGCTGCAAAATGTTCAAATAATGTCTTTTCCAAGAAAATGAAAAAAATCCCCAAGAATGGCTTGTCTGGCTTTGCTGGCCAGGCCGTGGTTGCACTGATCTTTGTGCAACCTAAAGATCCTGTTAGAGGATACCCCTTTTTCACCGATTCATCAAGAGTCTGAATAGTTTCACTGCCTGTCTCCAGGATGGCTGCGCAATGATGTTGTAGTATGCAGTGACCTTACAGAAACTGTCAGTCATCTTTCAACAGCTGATGCTTTTTAGGGTAGCAGAGCCAGCCGTACAGACTGGCGTGCTACCAGTGCTCTCCTCCTGCTGAACAAACGAGCATTTCCCTCTCTGCCAGCCCACATTTTGAGCAGTATCCAGGCTTGGGGCTGGATCTTGCAGCCCAGATTCTGTAAGGGGCATCTCTGAAGTGATGTGGATTTTACCCGTTGCTACTTCCAATAACAAAAAATGTGTCTGAGGATATAAAACCAGTGGGGAATATCCCTTTCCCTCCCTTGCCAGTGCAGTAACCACAGTATAGGCTCACTCACTTGATTCAGAAGCAGCCTATTCTCATCTCCATGCCTTTTCAGTTTGCTTCTGCCAATAACCGCAGCTAGCTGCTTTGGGAATCTGCCTTTTCCCCAGGACCACCTGTGGTCTGCACGCTTTTGAGAGAAGGACCATTTCTTTGGCCGTGGCCTTCCAGCATCCACATGTCTGGGTGTAGATTCTAAATGCCACCGCACAAAGAACACTGAATCACTATAAAAGAACTCAGAACAAAAACCATCCAGAAAGCAACAGTAAGGGGAGTCATACGGCTACTACAGGAGGACAATGAGAAAAATATTTTTCTTCAGAGGACTGAGGGAGGAGATTAAATGCACTTGAGCAGATGAGGGAAGATATTTTGTATAGACTGCAAAGGCAGTGAAGTTTCTGGTGGGTGCAAAGCAAGTCTGTGGGGGACAAAGCAGCTGCAAGAAGAGGAAGAGGGGAAAGGGACAATGATCATGCAGGAAGGGCAAGGCCACGAAGCATGTCTGTGGGAAATAGAGGAGGAAGGACAAAGCAAGCATCTCTGGAGTTACACTGAGACTGCTATAAGCCCCTGAGGCTCAGGAGAGGCTGGAGACACCAAGGATGCAAGGGCTCACCTTGAGACTGAGTTGTGCCAGGAGCTGGCCCCACACACCGATGTCCTGTGGGTTCCACCATGGCGAGCATGCAGAGTTGCTCTCTCTCTCGAGGTCGGGGAGAATGCCAAGGCCTGTGACGTGACCCAGACAAGTCACACTGGAGGGTCCAGCTCCACCCAGGCCACAGAGAGATGAAAGGATGAAACACCCAAACAAGAGCCTTTCACAGCCAAACATGAGGAGCCGAGGGAAACCACAACTTTCAAGAAAGCCCAGCTGCTTCTCTCCAGCCCAGAGGCCGAGGTGGTTACCTACTCCAGGCCATGTGGACCCAGCCAGCGTCTTAGCTGTGGTAACGTGCAGGGAACACATATGCAAGCCCAGACATCAGCTGCAGGACTCTGCTAATTGGGAAAGTCTGTCTGAGTGTCTGGCCACCATTTGGCAGACACGGCAGCTCTGACAAAATAATAGATGTGGTACAGTGCAGCCTCCAGCCATTCTTCGTCGGGTCTGTCACATGAAAGTGGCATGAAAAGAGACAAGGCGATGCAAGACACATGGAGGTCAGCTTTGGAGACTCTCTGATTACCTTCTGGGTAGTTACTACTAAGGGGAATTTGTGGTCCCTCTCTGCTTATATACTTTCTCGTTTAAACTCTCCTTTTATAAACAGGTAATTCTTCCCATCCAAAGTGAAGTCCTTCAGTCCTGCTTGTCCAAGGCAGTTATGCTGTTGGAAAGTCTCTCTCCAGGCAGACCGGCCCATTTCTAAAGACTGTGAAGAGAAGCCAGAGACATAATAAAAGGACAAAAAAAAAAAAATGCACACAGAAAAGATAACTGGTCTTTGTGCATTAGCAGCGTTTGAGGAACTCCTGTCTTCCTACTGAGCTGTCTCCAAATCAAGATAAACAGAAGGATCCTAAAGTGCAAGTGTTACGGAGAAGTATTGTCATCAAACGTGTTCAGCACAGGTCCAAGTACTCGAAGAAGAAACGCTGTTCAGGAGCAGTTCCCACAGCCTGCCTGTTTCTGGGTGCACTATATTCATACACCAGCAGGACAACAAGTGACGCAAGTAACTTGCCAGCAAGCAGGTTACCAGGGCTTCTTTTCTTACACTGTCAGAAGTGTGAGTGCATTGAACATGAGTGCATCTGGCACGGTTCTTCTCTGCCTGGAACTCCACAGCATATTGGTGTTTGTGCTGACACTCTTCAATAAGAAGAAAACATACCTTTCCCAATGGACCATGTGGTGTTGGGGAAAAGGCAAAGAAACATGCGGTTTTCACTCTGCCAACAGAGCAAGGTCCTCCAACAGTAGTACTCTGGGTGATGCATGGGGCTGATGCCAGGGTAAGGTGATCCATACTGAGCTTTTTGGAAAGAAATTGGCTTCCAGAGAAAGCAGAGTCCCAGCAGCTTGCTGCAAGGGACCAAGAGACAGCTAAGGCTGTCATGTACACCAGGACTTGCAAGAGTGAAGGAAGCAGGTGGAGTTGCTGGAGGCAGAATTGAGCTCCAGGCACCTGAGGAGAGATTATACTTTCCTCCTGGTACTTTTATGCCAGAGCACCAGAGCCATCTGACCCCACCTGTCTTTAATGATCTTGGCTGAGGTGTCTTAAATAAAAAGATAACTGAGATCACAGGGAAGGACAATGGCTTCAAATCATCTGGTTTCTTGGTTAGAAGATGGGGATTAGGAATAAGAGAAAAACAGCAAACTGCTACATGGAAAATAGGCAAACTAAGCATATAAGCCTACTGGATTTATAGAAGAGATATTGGCACATACCAGGAAAATTTCAAGCCAAATATATGACAGCATTCCTTACACCCCTCCCACTCATTGCCATATCCCAGCTTAATGTAAAGCCTTTTGGCTTCCAAAGGCTTATAGCTATGTTTTATTGTTTAAACAGGTCAACAATTGCAATCATATGTTGACTCCAGGCAACACACAAACACGATGATGTGTGAATATACACCAACACTTGGATGGAGTTTCTACAATTTTGCTGCTGTTAACAGTCATATGTATGATGGCAGCTGGGCTGGTATCTCCTCCGAAAACTAGGAAGCCTATCAGTGTTGTGCCATTACAAGAAGCCAATGTGAAATCAGTAAATGAGCTCTATTTTTAATATAAGTATAAAATTCATTCCTGGAAATCATTTTAGGAGGAGGACTCTCACATCAACAGTACTTCGGTTTGCTTTTAAGGCTGCTTTAGAAAGATGCTGCTCCCATCTCCAAGAAATGTCCTTTTAACAAGAATGGAATACAGATACGGCTGATGGCATCTTTGTAAGACAGGATGGGAGAGGATCTGACAGGCACATCTGTGTGCAGCTGTGTGCAAATAACGTCTTCACCGTGCTGAGGCGGGGGTTAAATAGTACAAAGATTCTGGCTAGTGCCTACAACAAAGACATTCAAAACACTTGGCACTGAAGTAATTCTGTTTATTTCACACCAGGGAAGTGTGCAGCTAGGTTATGTAGATACCTTTCCAATGGATGGGATAGTTTTGCTCCAATATAAATTTCCACATGCTCAGCAGTCTTCATTATCAGGTTGCACCTGTGGAGCAGCTACCATTAAACATACAGCAAGCTGCCACTTCATCTCAGCTCCAACATACATTGAAAGCAACCTTTCTCAAAAGCACTTGCAAAATGTCCCTCCCGCCATGCATAAGCTTTAGCTTCCCCGCAGCCTGCTCAGGCATACACAGCAATATCTCAAACGGAGCCAGGCTCACTTTTTCCAGACAGGCATTTTCTACTGTTGTGTCACTGACCACAGACCTTGCAAGGCATTAATCAGGTATTAACATTCCCTGTGCTTTATTTTGCAACCCAACCAGGGCAAGACCCATCATTTCTTGATTTGTTAGCACTCTGGGAACTCTGAGATGCCAGAACTTTACTGACAAATGACCTTTTACACCTACCACAGCTATCAAACAGATGGCCTAGACTTAACCAAATCCTAGTCTCAGTCCAGTATTAGACAGATGCATAATGTACGACTTACAGCTTCACTCCTTTCTCTTAATTTTCATGCTAGCTATTTGGTTTGCTTTGTACTTTTTTCAAGATCAAAAACCTTATTAAAGTTGTTATGGAAAAAATAAATTTATTATTCAACATACTAAATTTTTTCAAAATGGAATGATCCTCTTTTCTTTTTTTTTTTTTTGTTTTCATTTACAACCGGTTCCATTCAGTTTGACTGTTTTTATCTTTTCTATTTATAACCAGCACCAAAAAAAAAATTACCATGGATACAGTACATATGCAAATTAGCTAATGGAAAAATATATACATTTCACTCTGTAATGAAAAACTTAAATGATATTATTGCCATGGAGAATATATCCCTGTATTATAATAAAATATCAAGCAATAATCGACCGCTAAGATTCTTTTCCACCAACAAAAAATAGCACCATACATGAGATAGTGAGAATCTACACTCAGTAACACAATTGTGCAACTAGAAATGTACAGTACTTTAGTAACAGTACAGAGTATTGTTTACAATATGGAAATACCACCACTGTAATCAAAAGAGCGTCAATCTCTTACGAACAACTAAAAAAAGTATTGTCATAGCTACACTGAAACAAACAGCTTTCTTTTCACCAGTATGTACTAACTGAGGGCAGAGCATAGCTGTAAATTCATAGTAAAGCTCCTATAAAATGATACAAAACAGAAGTGCAGAAGTATTGAACAGAATTAAATTTTTTTATTATTATTATTTTTCTGGCTATTATAAAATGGGAAGGTTGTCCCCATGTGAAGTAAGAGAATGTAATAAAATGGAGCTGTGTTGTGCCATCAGTTTTTAATTAATGTTGATTTCTGATTAAAAAAAAAAAAGTTGATGGACACTAATCTGTGGCCTGTGAGAGCAAGTGAGGTGGTTTTTTCAGTGCTCAGACATTCAAAAGAATTCCTTATAAATTATGTTTCCTTAGGCAGAACCCAGAACTTGGACCCAAATGTCCTTTGAAGTCCAGGACCTAGCATATTGGGACAGGCCACAGGTCTAACTAGCCTCGTATCCTGTTCTGGACAGGGGCCAGTAGTGAATTATTAGTGAAAAACATGAGAATTAAAATCCTTCCTCTCCTATGCACCTTTCTAGGACCCCACTTTTTGCCTAGAGAGGGTGACAGATCAGGACTGGAAGGAAAAATGACCCCTGCTATTTAAAAGCACCTTTGATTCCCGTTAATAATAAATGCACATGCTGTTCTTCCAAGATAACAGAGAAGTCTGATGGCAAATCCTTCAAGAGCCCAACTTGAGTGTTAGTAATGCCAAAAATGATCAGCAAAGGAGTGGTGTTTCACTGGACCAGGCCACTTCATGGGCAAATGTTGCCCCTTAAAAGAAAAACAGCAAACTCCAAACCAAGTGAAGGGTGCAAGGAGACCCATCTCAGCCAAAGTGCTGTGAGGTGGCTGTGGTGGTAGGGAGGCAGCAAGGACCATCGCAGCCCTGCTGCACAGGCAGGGATGTGTTACTGCAGGGTATGACAGCAGGCAAGGGGGAAAACTACCACTGTAAATTACAAATATAAATCAGGTCCTTCGGGCTCTGTCTGATCTCTTGGAACTTTCTCATTAGCAGTTCATCTACCTATTAATTTGCCTAACTGAACATCACCGTGGTATTGCCTAAATCTTCCCTGTCACCCCTGCCAGCAATGTTTTCCATTGATTACTTGTTAAGTAGTTAACACAGCCTCTGTGTTTGGGCTACAGGGTGGGGATAACAGAAGAAGGAGGTCTGATCCCGACTATAAGATGCCAAAAGAACATCCAGTATAACAAAAACCAAGTTGGAATCATTTCCCTGATAGAGAAAATCATCTGGGGCATTGGAAAGCAGATCTGTTTGAGACAGGCACTTGAGAAAAAATTATGTGCAAATTTGCCTTTGTGCATACAGGCCAGCCCTTGTGTGCACACACGCTCATTTGCACTAATAAGCACAGATGCGAATGTGAAGCCCACACAGTATTGGTCTGTTGATGAACATTAGCTCCCTGTGCTTGAAAAACTTAGCCCTTAATAAAACGCTAATGAGTTATTCCAGTGAGGTCCTGGATATTGAAAGGATTGTAACAAGGAAGAAAAAGTTGCTTTAAAGATATGTTAGGTACTAAGAGTCTTTATCCCTCCTTGCATTCAAAAAAAGAGACAACAGCAACAAAGACAACTTGAGGACAGGTGTGAGCTGCAATTCAGACTGGCCCAGGGGCTGGGGGTAGTAGCTGGGCTTAGTTCTGCACTCATCTCCAAAGAATAAAACAGTAACACCCAGTTCTAGAGCGAGTACAAAGCTGTAATTCATCCAAACATCTCTGTTCATATCATGAAGAGTGGGCTGTAACTTAACCACTGCACAACTGACCTTGGACCCTGGCAAGGGACATGATACATGTTGGAGCAAGATATGATAGGGAGACATTGATCTGTAGGACTAATGGAGGGGACAAACTCTGCCCTGGGTAGAGCTCCTGTTTCAAGTGTCACATCTCAGAGAGGAGTTTGGTTTAAAGTGCAGAGACATGGAAGAGAATATTATATATGCAGCACTTGCTAAGTGCTCTGATAGCACCAATCTGATAGCACCAAACCTGATAGCGCCACAAAGTTAAGACAGGAAGCATTAAAATACAGTGAGTAAAACCCCCACTGCAGGCAATGGAAGTCTTAGCCTTATGGCTTCAACAAGCTCAAGATTATACTTTGAATGTCTTGTATCCCTGACTACTGTTGACTCAAAAGGCTACATAACCTCAGATGTATACAAGAGCCAAGAGATAGGAAACACCTGTTCTGCTCTCCGCTCCATCCTTCACACAAAGGTTGTTCCAAATCCTGTTTCGGTACCGACCCTATCCAGTTTCATGGTCCTCTTAAAAAAAAAAAAAAAGCATTCAGTCTCATTATCTGATTGACTTCTAAAAACTGGAGAGAGATTAGGCCAAGCAATCCCTCAGAGAGCTCTATATGATGAAATGATTTCTGGCTTCTCCAATCTCATGTAAATGGTTCCTCCTTAAAAGTAACTATCTACTGCTGTTAGTAAGCTTCCATTTCATTAAGCTCAGAGAAAAATTAGGTTTCATAAAAGAAACTATATTATTCTGGGGAAAAGGGAGAAAGGATTGTTTTTTAAAATTAGAAAGAAGAGCAATCCCTATCAGTTGCTCTAAAAAATATGGCTTAGAATGTTGGATATAATTGTACTGAGGTTTCTGCAGGAATTTCAGAGATGTCCACGCTCTGCTATCAGTTTTCACAAGCTTTTACAGCAAATCCTCCCTTTAAATTAAGCCTTTCATTTATGTGTGTCCCTCCAAGCCCACTCCACAGTGGGATAACTGTTGGGAACTGAAAACATCAGATGAAAGCCAAGATTAAAAGATTAAGTAATGTCTCTACCTTTGCTGAATTATTTTGCCAGAGGCCTTCCTTCATGGAGGTACCCATAACCTTAATCAATGTAATCACTTTGCAACTCTTGTCCTTTTCTTTAATGATAGCAAGCCATCCAGTGGCTGGTGATTTAATATATTAAAGTAAAAAGCATTAATGAAAAATGTAAGGATGTCAAAATACGATAAAATGATTGGCTCCTTGAGATGACTCTTCCTGTTTGTTTTTTTAAGGTGGATGAGTGGGTTACTTTGGTATCCAGTCTGTAGATTTAGTTTCAAGTCTTATTAGGTATGCTTTGGAATCCACCACATTGTAGCAACTCATGAAGTTCCAGTACTCAGACCTACTAGTCCGTGATTTACATACAAATAGCTGTAATACTCTAAGAAGTAGCACAGGTTCATTAACTCTTCTGCTGCATCTTGTTTGCATAAAAGTCTCTGCAAGTCTGGCAACAGCGCTGATACCACCGCATGTCTTGGCACAGATTCTTCTCCCGGATCACCCTGCAGTACACTGTCCACTGGTCGCCTGTGCACTTGTACGTGAGAGCAGCTTTGGACAAGAAAAGAAAGGAGAAACTAGCAGATTAGCCAGAGAACAGCATTGCAGGTGTGATCAAAATCACTGCATATGAGGGAAGAAAGGGCCAATCTCGCTCTCAGCACCGGAGATCAGATGAAGTTCTTTCTACCGAAAAATCAGGCTCTTGGAAGTGCTTACTGCAAGGGTTCAGCTGGACATGACCGGGGAGCGCAAGCTTCCTCATGTTGTACCTATTTTGTCTCAGTGACAAATAGGCCTAGATGAACAAAACGCCTAAAGCATCGGCCTAGATCTAAGCACATGAACACTGCACAGCAGTCAATGGGAAGCTGTGTGCTCCCAGGAGAGTGCTTTGCACACTTTCAGGAGTGGCTATCATCCTCTCGGTGGAAAACATTTTTACAAAGGAGCAAAATCAAACCCAATTTGAAGAATGTAAAGATAAATTAATAGGAAGTAAAACCAATACTTCTTAGTGTAGTAAAACCAGTAGGACAACAATTAACTATTGGAGGGGGAAATGGACAGCAGAAGCTCCCTCAGACTGACAAACGGTGTGTGCAGGGGGGAAAGCAGTTTGTGCAGGGGGGAAAGACACTGTTGCTGAATCTGTTGACAATATCATGAAAGGGTCACATATGCTTTTATAAAAAAGTAATGGTAGCAAAACTGCACACTAGATAAAAATGCACACATACAGCGAGTGCTTTTTATGGTATGTGATTTATAAATTGTATGTAGCATTCTTACAAATTCTGTGATAACTGGAAAATCTTCTAAACGAATATTGTGGCCTCTGAGGCTGGGAAAAAATGGTCTAATTAAAGAACATCAAAAGGTGCTGACCCAGCAGCACCTTGAGTCCCTTGCTCCTCATTTTGCTGGATGAAACCAGGAAAGGCTCTTATCCTGTATTTAGCTGTCAGTCTCAGTGCCAAGCACCAGAAAACAGTGGCCGCAAAACTGGTAGGAATGTTTATCACTGAAGTTTTGTTCAGTTGGACAAGAAGTAAAAGTTGATAGAATCTGATGAAGTTGCACTGTCCCAGAAAAAAAGGACCATGAAGCCAATTTAAAAAAACCATATTGCGAGAAAAAAATTTGAGTGGCTTTGACTATCCTAAACAGCGGGAGGGTAGAGCTATTTCTGAGTCTGACAGCAATGAAGGGGCTTTTTGAGGGGGTTAGATCTGCAGCACTCCCCGCTAGCTATGATTCCAACCAGGCACAGAAAACGTGATGTAGCTGAACAAGTTACACATCTTGCAAGAACATCTGAGATAGACCTTATAAATCTGAGATAAGAGACTTTCTATAATAGAAAGACACTGAGCCACAAACAAAGCTAGGACTCTAATATTTTAGAGGTCCAAGGTCCCTCATAGGTTCTGAAGTAAGACAGAAAGCATGTCGAGGAAGCAACATGGCTCAGGTGCCTGAGGGACAGAATAAACCCCCTCTGAATGTGTCTCCACTGAGGGCCACTGGACTCAGATGTAAAAGTCAGGTGAGGTGAACTCCACGCTTAGATACTTCTGAAAATGTTACCTGGGATGAAAAACATTCTGGAGTGGGGATAAGGCAGCATGGGTTTTGTAGACTACTGGAATTTTTTTCTGTATAATTTTTTTTGGTGAGGTTTCCCTTTCAGAACACAGAAATTTTTTTTTAAAGATAATCAAATGAGAATTGTTTATAAGCAGGAAGAGCAAAACACTCAATGATATATCTTTCTGCTAATATCAAATATCATTGTTTCTGGCCCTGGTGATTCCAAGCCCGGTTGAGAAACAAAAGCATCCCAAATTACTTGCAGATTACTTTCAGCAGGGACTTGAGCCTCCTCAGTCTTCTAAACACGTGAGCTTTTTATTGCTTTGTCCTAAAATGTGAATTAGGATGGATTTCTTGTCTCATCAGTGTATCAAGGGCTTACTTCTCAAATGAAATGTTTTCTTTTCACTATGCTCTTAGTGCTAAAGTATCTGGGAAGTACTCTCATATGTTCTTAAACAAAAGAGGTTAGAAGCTCCTCAGTATGACTGCATTTGCAAGGATAAAATTTCCCATATTCTTTTAAACATCTGGTAAACTTTTGGGAAACAATTTTCAGTTCAGAAGCTTCAAGTCCAGTCCTAGTTTAAGTGTTATTTAATACTGGACAGTGCTATTAGAAAATGGTTCTCTATTACTTAGCAGCTCTGTCTTTTCATGTGTATTTAGAGTCGTCTTAGCCTACAAGACTAGCTCTGCTGAGAGGGTGGAGGCAGTTCTTTCTGGTAAGCTCTTAGCAGCATTGTTTACAATCCAGCCTCTTGTACCAAAAAGTAATGGGAGGCACCGATGAGGCTGTGTCCATGTAGCTGATGGCTTAGTTTAGATTCATCTTACTGGTGATGATGTGTGAAATGTAAAGAAACCAGCTTGGTTCTCAGAGCCGTGGCTGAACACACAGGGCTGAAGTTTGGAAAAATATATTTTTATCCCCTTATAAACGGAGCAAATATGATGTGGAAAATCATGGATTCCCACAATTCTGTATTAACAGAAGCATTCTTAACTAGAGACATTTCTTAAATACAGCGTTAAGGTGTTTTGGGAAACAGATGGCTTATCACCATATTCTCATCTCAGCCAGGTACACAGCGGATGCAGGGAGGGTGAGGAGAAGGACAGTGGCAGAAAATCAAAGCGTTCACAGAAAGAGGCTGGATGCTCCCTTGCCTCCCTGGGCAAATTAATTCATCAAACCACATTCTTGTGGCAGCAAATGAAAAGGAAAAAAACCCAGTGATGCTCTACTTGTCAAGGTCATATACTTTTCTTGGGGCATGGATGAATAAATTTTCATACTTTACACTCACTGCTGCAAAAGCGGGGTGTGAAGGTGTTTGTGATGGGGAAAGATATGCCTGTCAGCTCCGTCACCTCTGTGATCAGTCAATCACCCACCATTTGTGTGCTCCTGTTGGTCTCTTGGGTCTATCCACTGCTGAGCACTCTAGCTTAGGCAAAGTCTAAGGCAGGGATCGATGGATGAGATGACTTATCCACACTAGACCTTCAGTCTAAAGCCGGAGTGGGTGGGTCCTCTCCTAATTTCTGGCCCTGAGCAATCCTCTGAAGCCCCACTTTTATCACACTGGGCACACTGGGACCCTGGACTTTGTCTGGTCCTTCACAGGTGGCATTTTCCCCGCAACACCCCTCACTCACCAAGTCTGGGCGAGGTAATTGTGTTGACGTTTATCTTCTCATTGCAGACCTCTTGGTGGCACTGCCTGTAGGCCGCTGGCTTGGACAGGACAGGGCACTCATTGCCATGGCGCCCGGTGACTTTGTGCATACACTGGACCACGCGTGACTGGAGGCCTTTCCCACAGGTTGAGGAGCACTGGAAGAGAGAAGGCACTGAGGCATGGTCCAGGCAGAGTAGCTTCCAAATCACATACACACATACACCAGAAAAACCACTGCCAGAGCTTAAGTGTGCAGCAGACTGGCAGCTCACTATGATGCTGAGGACTCAACAACAGGGTCATTGTGTCAGCCAGGGACCCTTCATACAGCTGTTGCATTTGTCCATGATGATTTTGCAGCTTCAGGGAGTGCTGTGAGCAGAGGAACTGTCCTGAGTCAGGGAAGGAAGCTGTGTCTTTCTGTCTGGACTTGCTGGGTCCATCTACACTGACTGCCCCTGTGTATGCCCATGAGATTCAAGCAGGCAGAGATGCAATTCCCGCCACCAGCCACAAAGAGGCAAAGTTGGAAAACGTATACTGCTTAATTATGGACGAGCAGCTTCCACCTCCCTCTCCATGAGGGACCCAGTGGTACTGGTTGTCTTGGTTTAAAAGCCCTCTCCAAGACTTGCATGGTCTAACAAGGCTTCCTCCACAGATGAGATGACCACTGCCAGGCACTGATTTAAGATAAAACCAAGGATTACAGCAGAAGCAGGCAGCTCCTGCTGCATGCCCAGACCTCTAGAGAAGCTCTGTTCCAGTATACGAGAAAACACATCAGGTATTCAAGTATTCACTCTCATCTATCCCTGCTAACCGTCTGGCACTTGTCTGTCCTCCTGGGAGCAATTGCAAATTGTACTCCATGAGTTTTGGCTTCTATTAGCCAGGAGGCCCAGCCTGTTTATATGCTCTCTTTGTTGTCATACAGTTGGAGTCCCTACCTCTCCCTCCCTCTTCCTCTGGCCCAGTCACTTGTGATTTACAATGTCCTACTTGCACGCTGTTCAGTTTTAATAAAGCAAACACAGTGAGCACAGTGAGGTGCACCAGCTGGAGTTAATAAAAGAACCTTGTATTTAAAATAAAGAAACAATGGGTTGCAGGACTTTGGTAAGATTCCTATTTCTGCTAAAGCCACACACAAGCAAACAATGGGGGAGAGGAGGAGGTGGGGGAAAACTCAGGAGATATAATTAGGATGATGTCAAAAAGATCATGCTTTCTGTCCTCTGATGATTCTGAACAAAGTCAGGGCAGTGTATCTCTCTCCCTCAAAACCACTATCACCTCAGAGTGGTACTTCTTAAAAATGGCATGCCAAACATTGAAGAAGCTCAAAAGACGAGAGCCTCTGAGGCTGGACTGAAGTCCAAGGACGAAGGATGTGTATGCAGTGTGAACGCTTGTACGACTAGGACCCAGAGGCAAAAGAACACATGGAATATATGTAGGCCTCCACCTCTCCCATCTATGGGGGAGAGCAGAGCAAAGCTGTGGTTGTTTTGTTCTGGAAGTATCACAAGAAGCCCCTGCTGCTTCTCAAAGACCATCTGATACAAGAAGTATAGCTTTGTTCTGGGTAGAGCACGGGTTGCTTTTCCTTCCTGTGTGGATCACTAAGAGGCCTGAGAAAAAATGGCCTTGGATGACCAGGACCATGTGAAATAGAGCTGACGGAGTCCTGCTTCAGAAAACCCAGTGCAAAAATACATTTACACAATGTGAACAACGTATTTCTAGGTAGGAGGAGTTGTAGGATCAGTGAAACCTGTTTAAAAAATAACGTAGACTGTTTATCTCAGTTTCTTCTTTAGTCACTCACATTAATGACTGTTTATTACACAGGTTCCTTGTACTTGGTGTACTTAACCGAATTTGTATTTGATTTTCTCTTAACTTTCCCCCTATATTCCACCTGCTCTTTATTCCTACTCTTTCTCCCAGTGCCTTTCTCTAGGACTGAATTTCTCCATTTGGAACCATCTCTGGCTCTTCTGGACTATGCCATTAAGCCATCCTGGTGTGCAGCTTACCTCCGTGTTTCCAGCTATGCAGCCCCCTCCACAACCTGATTATTGTATTCTGAAGGTAGCAGTTGTGCTATATTAAAATTTTACATGTATTTTGGAACTTCTTTTTTTAAATAAATAATTGGTTTTTTTTTCCTTAAATAAATAATTGGTTTTTTTTTCCTTTACATCCTTCTTATTTTAATTTAGGGTCAACACACTAGTATATGACAGACTTTTTTGCACTCAGATTTTCAGATGTTGAATTTCCATCAAAATTTGGTCACTGCCTATTAATACCTCAACAATGGTTATGGTATTTAGGCCTATGCTGAACGAGCCCTTCCTTTGTATGCCCTACAGTGAGCTATTCCAAAAAGCAATCATTAAAGTCCCTTATTTAAATCCCCGTCACAACCTGAGCTTCTGCAGTGAGATCTAGGCATTTTATTAGTGTTGGGTGTCCCTCTGCTGTTCCCCAGCACTGTGTGCCCTCAGTGACTTCTACCCGTCTGGAAGCCAGTGAGGCATGGCCATTACATTTGGATTTTAAGTTAACAATTTTTATCCTGATAAATGTAGCTATTAGGCCCTTCCACTTCACTAGTCATATGCAACCTCTAATACTCAGGATTTCAATGGCACTTTTGGTTTTCAGAGTGCTTTACTAATCTTAATCCTCACAAAATCCTTTGCAAGGGGAGTGAACCGTCCATCCATGTTACAAACAGAATAGCTGTTACTACACAGGCGTAAAATAACCCATCCAGGCCATGGGGTTCCTTCACATGATTGTAACATAGTGAGTCTGAAACCTCTGTCTCTGGCTTTAGGCACTCCCTGTGCTTATGAATGCTCTTAACAGAGGTGGGGGGAAAGAAAAAGAAAGAAGAAAGAAAAAAGCATTTTTTCTTGTAAGGTGAATAAGGTTTTCAGATACCAACATACAAACACTCACCTACCTTTGTCTGTGTTCCTGTCTCTGCATTTGTTAACCAGCAAGGAGGGCAAGCAATGAAACTTTTTCCACAGACACTGCCAACTCCAGTCCTTAGACAAATAACAGCAGAGTTTTTGCCCGAAGCAGTTTTATTCCTTCTCCTGGGAGACTAGGATCACCACCTATGCTATGCAATTAGTTTTTCACAGCCAGGAAGACAGATTTTAACATCTTTCTTGAACTCTTTTGGGCTTGGCAGCTAAAGGAAGGTTGGACATCTGGCTTATTTTAAGACAAAATTTTCAACTCTGTACTTGGATAGTCTCTTTCCTAGGAATTTCAATAGGAAATAGGAATAGATACAAAATACATACAAAGGGGGAATTGTTACTCACGCTGCACTATGAAAAGAGGACATCATTAAAAGAGGCATAAAAATCAAACTCCAACTGCACAGCAAATTCCCATAAATACCTTCCCTCCTGCTCTGGACAGCTAAATGCATTGCTACAGTCTCTCTGTTCCCAAATATTTGTGGAGCAAGTAAGCATGTCCACAGAACAATTTTCAGGGCCAGATTCACTCTGTGCCCTCTGATACAGGATGCTCAGACTTGGACACAGGTTATGAGGACTTTGAGTAAGGAAAGGTGCTGTGGCCTTCTTGCAAACAGAGGAACTTCCAGGCAGCCAACAGCTGCCAGAGAGAGCGTATCGCTTGTGGCAGAGTGTGGCCTGGGCTACAGGGACAAAAGTACCATTACAGGCCAGCACCTGATCAAGCTTCTGTAAAGCTGGTACAGTTCCACTGTGCAGAATGCTGGGAGACTCCAGTGCTGCACAGTGTAACTGCGCTGATCATATTTAAAATGCTGTTGATTGGACACTGGACTTTTTGGGCAAATATTGAGTTCTTACACTGCTATTAACAAATATACTCTGAAAATTGGAAAAGCCTTTGCAAGTGTTGATGTAACTCTCAAGAAATGCACGTTTTGATGCCATGATGGAGTAAAGTGATCTGTGAACGCGGAGGACTGGTTTTGGAACCTGGTTCAGAGGTGCATGGATCTCTGCCTGCCATCTGAGCTGCTACACAAGTACTGAGAGAAAACCTACAAGCAACTTGCCTACTCTGGGAAGGTCGGGACTTCGACAAGTGGCTGAATAGAGATGCCGGTGTCAAACAAAGAAGTGTTTTTTCCCTTCCACCAAGCATTGCCAGTGATATCACTTTCAGAAAAATGCATATGCAAAATTCATGTAGTTTAACCATAATGCACTAAACTGACAATATAGCCATTGTAAATTGGAAATCCACCCACATGCAAAGATCAAAGGATTCTTCAGCACTATAAAAAAGAGGGGGTTAATGAACAGTTACAGAAAGTGAACCTAATGAGAGCCCTTGTAACTCCCAGTTCAAACACTGCTTGAGAAGGCAAAAGGAATACAAAAATGCCTCCATTCACATTCTTTGGCAGTAACATGCAAGCCAGTGGGGATATCCAGAAGGAAATAAACTCACGAATTGTCAAGGCAGCAGCTGCATTCATCAGCTTAAAGAAGATTTACTCACTGAAAAACTCCAACCTTAAGACCAAGCTATGATTTTTCAACTGGAATGCTATTTCCACCTTAGGATACTGATATGAAAACTTGAAATCTACCAAAGGTGCTGACAGATGTCTAATTGCTTTGAAAGCAAATGCCTCAGGAGAATATTAGGTATTAAACCAGAATGAATTTACAGTAAGTGCTGAGATCTGTCAAGGACTTTAACACCTGATCTACAAAAGATAGCCAGAGAAAGAGAGAGGAATAAGAATGAATGAAGCCAGGACAGGGCTGCTGTTGGGCAGCTGGAGGAATTCGTAAGACAGACCAGTCCAAAGTATCCCTGTGTTGAGGCTTAATGGGGACAGAAAAAGGTACAGGTTTACCACTACAGAGGACAGAGGACAAGCTGTGATCTGTTCAGGACTGAATGGGATAATGAAGCATTGCTTATGCCTTAGCTGAGGGCTGCTGGGGAGGCAGGGATGCATTCAGACCACGTCACCTTTAAAAATGTCACTTTTCTAGCCTCCAAGAGATAGGTGTTCATCTTTTTTGAAAGAGACTTGTTTTTCCCAGCAGAAGGTCACAGCACCCCTTCAGCCAATCCTGAATGTACTCCAATATTTAGAAGGCTGATCTGTCAGAGGGAGATATAGTTCAAGATGACTGTCATAACTAAGCTGAAGGCAAGATGTTTTTTTTCTT
This sequence comes from Sagittarius serpentarius, assembly GCA_034782735.1. Classification (NCBI taxonomy): domain Eukaryota; kingdom Metazoa; phylum Chordata; class Aves; order Accipitriformes; family Sagittariidae; genus Sagittarius; species Sagittarius serpentarius. The sequence continues at coordinate 19,945,087 of JAVKLA010000002.1, forward strand.
TATTAATCAGTCTGCAGTCATCTGATGTTTAAAGATACTGGTTTGTCCCCAATTTGCTGAAAGTTGCTGAAGCCAAGGATAACACTATGGCTAAAGCTCCAATATTCAGAGAGAGAGTCATGCTTTACTGACTTCAGAGTTCAAGTATTTCAAGGCGTTAGGATAGGGTAGAGTGTTTTTCCCCCTGGGGTCTTATTTCTTGCCTCTATGAAAGTCAGAAAGAAAGCAAGAGAAGTTCCTATTAATAACATTCTAACACAGCATCTGAGATGAATGACAAATGTCCTGTAATTGCTCCATTCCCGAGACCTTAATAGTATACATGTGTGTACTCTGAAAGTGCTCTTCACACCTTAACATCAGGCTTTTTAGCAGTATCACTTATTTAAACTCTATAGTTATAGCTGAAAGGAAGCATGCAATACGCTTTCATAAACATCAGGTCAACTTTCACCATGGCATCATGCTAAAGAAAGAAATTTCTGTCTTTTCACTGATAAGATCTAATTAGCCCAAAGCAAACTGTAAGCTGTTTTTCAAGCTTCCTTGTTCTTTTCTTTTCTTTTTTATTTTTTTTTCTTCTTTTTGAACCCCAGATCTGTAAAGAGAACATATCTGGTCTTGCTTACAACAATCTTTCATTTGGAAACTTTTGTGAAATGACTGATTTGTTTAATTTAGCCAAGAAAAAATGCATACCGTTCTGACTCAGTATGGGAAGAAACAATAAATTATAGCAGAAAATGCTCATGGCTGATGTGACAGTATCTTAGAAGGAAAAGAGAGAAGCAATCTTTGCAAACTGCCTACAGCTGTGCTTTCAAACGGCATGACCCTAAGGAACAAGACCTGACCAGTACATCCAGCATGTCTCACTGCATAATTAAGCTTGACTTTGCCATTCTGAAAAGTTCCATTGTGTACAGAGAGTTCAGAGATTAAGAGCTGAATGCATGAATATTCTGGATAGTGACAATGCCCCTAAGTATTTGTGCAATGCAGCCCAGGTGCATGCTAATGAGGAGATGTCATTTAATTCATTATACCAATCAGGCAGGATTTACTTCTCACAAGCTTTCAAACTGGGTTTCAAGAACAGGATCAAGCAGAGATGTGAAATGATATGGTAGTGCCTGTAGGGTACCATATTCTAGCATGCCACCTATAGCACGTGTGCAGTGTTTTGATCTGTGGCAGGTACAAAGTGGAAATACTCCATATCCTATTCCACCTGAAAAACTGCAAGGAAATGATGCTGAAACACACCTTACGTAAAAGTCATAATCAAGCTAATTTTAAGGAAATTAGATAGTAATGGACTACTATGTAACCATGGGATCACATAACTCACCTCAGGCTGACTGCTTGAGAATTTACGCTGCTTTTACAGCAGTGTGTGCTACTTACACTGAGCAATGTTTTTATGGGCTACACGAGCTATAGGCTCACACTGAATCCTGTCTCAGATGTTAGCCTGAAAGAATATCTTGGGAACGGAAGCTCTACTGATCACAGGTTTTAGTTCTTCATCAGATAATGATCAATGCTACCTAAATGCAATTTATTAAAAAAAGTAATTAAACTAAGGGCTCCATTAGGATTACTTAACTTCAGCAAGAGGCTGCTCATCTCTGTCATCTGCCTGAGCATTCTCTAGACAGGGACCTACTCAGTGTTGAAATGTATGATGCTGAACTAACACTGCATTTCATCTCTTTGCACAGTCAAACAAGGGATCACCAGCAGGCTGATACTATTTTATCTTTAAAGATGTTCTGGAAGATTGTCACCTTAATGCCTCAGTAGTCATTATAAATCTCAGAAGGCTATTAAAAAGACTGCAAAATTATATCAGTCCCTGCTAGTGATACATATTGTGTGCTGTAAGGATTCAAGGGGCAAAACCCTCTTCAGATGAGTAATACAAACTTTAAATGGTGAATTACCTACTGTTAATATTTTTATAAACTTGATCCTAGACACTGTAATGTCTCAGAGTAACTCAGAGAAAATGAATGCCAATATTTGAACAGGCTTGTCTTTCATGCTTTCTTCTTTTTCACATTAAAAAAAAGAGTAAAATAGTCACGATGGAATTCCATTTCCAATCCACTGATCTTGGTGGGAGGCTTTAATTCTCCATCAAAAAAAAATGCACTTAATGAACTAGGCTTTTAAATAAAAAATATCAAAAAGGAAAAGTTATTCTTCCAATTAATAGGATCACTGGAGGCTGTATTGGAACATGAGACAATAACATTGTGACAGAATGCGCTCCACTTCAAACAAAACACCGATGAATATGCTCTTCTTGTAGCACATTCTCCTTTACTAAGGAACCATCAAAATAATTTGTAGTATGGATGTTCCCAGAAACTCCAGCAGAGATGAGCTCTGCAAATTGTTGTGCAAACAAGGAGCAGTCATTGCCTCGAAGGCATGAGCAGGACTTAGTTTCTGTAGCTTACAGTCCCCAGGGGAATGACATAGCCAGCCAGCATTGTAGTCTGCATCTCTTCGCTTTCCATGCCTAGGTTTCCAACTACAGCTGCATCGACTGGGGCTGGCAGTTAGCACAAGTCTAGATAGAGGCTCAACCTTGTTTTAGTGCCATTATACAATGTTTACACCTCTGACCATAGCTAAAGACATTCCGCAGATGGGGGAACAGAGAATCAAAGAGCAAACTAGCTCTGTTTATGTTCTCTTTGCAGTCAGCAGAGAGAAATCACCACTTCAGAGGGCAATTCAGCCTTTACTAGGGAAAGGAGATAAAACCATTACCTGGAGCTCCCTGTCTTACAATGACTATAAATGGAGCCTTAGAACTATCTCAAACAAGGCTCCTAGCTGTCAGATGGCGAGGACTCAGTGATGTGAATTCAATTAAGTGATGGACCCATGACCATACAGAAGTCTGTAGTTAGTACGGGCTGAACTCATATGAACTTCCTTTCTTTCCTAAAATGCATATTTCCAGTGGAAGTATGAAAACTGTATTTCTAAGTTTGTCCACAACAGAGCAACCAGTTCTAGTTGGTGGTACAAGGCAGTAGAATGGCCTTGGGCTGGGCTTTAAGCTGCTCGAGGTGACAGATTTGTGAAATGGCAGCAGGAACATGGAGATGTCTCCCCATCAGAGGCTTTTACTTCAATAACCCAAGCCTTTTTCTCAGAACCCTTATTCTGGATTCAGGATGGTTCATTTCTCTTTTACCTAAGTTTGTGGAATAAAATCATAAAGGGAACAGAGAAAACTCCAGCACACTCTGCACTGACAGTGAAGACGACAAAAATATAACCAATAGCCTTGGAGCTCTGTCACATGTAAACTGCAAGCCATGTGCCAGAATTCTTCATTTTATGCTGAAATTCTTAGCTCACTGAAGTCACTGGGAGTTGGCCATTGATTTTGGTGCATCAGTGATTTGACCCATAGTATTATAAACAAAATTGATCTCACTGCAGCAGAAGAGAGGAGTGGTTTCTGCTTTGTAAAACAAACACTACCTTTCTCTCACACAGAGATCTATTCTATTCCATGTATTTCCTCAATGGAGGTTAAACTAAAGGTGATGGTTTTAGCACATCACAACTCAAAAGGGTACCATTCTACTTCAGAAATGCAGAGCAATGGCTTTCCATCTTCTAAAGGGCTGCATGAAATTTTTACTAGGTTACTGGCAACAGCTTTCCAAACTGAGGAGTGTCCCTGGCTGATATAACCAATTTTGGGCCATTTGTTCTCATCCTCTGCAGCGAGGGGTATTTTGAGATTAGGTGTTGGCAAGAAAGGCTGTGGTTTGCACAAAAGTGATCACGTGCCAGAGGAACAAACCATGGGGGAACCACGACTAGCAGTACAACTTAGAGCTGCCCATAGGGGCAGTAGTTAGGCTTAGGACACTCTGATGCTCTGGCGCCTGGTCATGCCTGGACTAAAGAAGCAGAGGGTCTGAATACTAAAGCTCTTTGGGTCCTCTCCTGTCACATCCAGCTGTATCATGTTCTGGAGAAAAACTGATTTGCATCAGTGAGGCCTGTAGACAATATTCCAACATCAGTTTCTAGCTATGGTGCTGAATGCACATGAGCAGCCATAAATCATGAAGTTGTTTGCTGAGCCAAAGTGAGTAAGCGGCAGGAAAGGGTCTGTCAGCTGTGATGTGCGACTGCAGTTTTAAGCCACCATCCCTCCTGTGGAGTTTTCTCTCAGTTCAACAAGAAAAGTTATTTTCTTCAAGGTAGAAGAAGATGAACTCAGTTATGACCTTTATGAAGAATTAACAAGTTGTCCGTAGTTTATCATAAACAGATGGTGGGCCAAGCCATGAATTTGTAATGAATGTTAGAACAAAGGACAGTTTGATTCTATATTTATAACAGCTTTGAATATACCTCTCAAACCACAGCTGTCCTTGATTTACTCTTCTTATCATGTAATGTGAATTAATCATTAAAAGTGAGGCATATAGAGGATTTTGCTGATGTTCCCAAGCATTTGGAACTCAGAAAACATGCCTTCCTGGCACTGGAAGACTGTAGAGTATTTTTTGGAACAAAAAAACCAAAACCAACCCCCCAAACCAAACCCAACATGGTTTTTGGTGTACTGCAAGGCTAGGGGTTTTACCTCTTAGAGAATACAATCTACTGTAATCCTGCCAAAACAATTAATTTGCAATTACAAAATCCTTGTTACCACCCATTGTGACGAATAACTGCTGATCTTCGGTATGAAACACCTCAATGTCTGGCACAAAACCAGTATTTTTGTTATAGGAAATTAGATTTTTTTCCTCCCTATTGTTAATATTCTCCTGGGATGAGAACCCATAGCCAGCATTTCATAGGCTGAGCAAAATACTGTAAAGAAATTGGCAACTGTTGATGTCCAGGGAGGGAGGTGGCTATAGGTGATTTTTCACATGTGCTTTATCACTACTGACACTATTTGGCCACAAGAATATCGTTTAACATCACACTTCGCCAAGCTGATCCTTACTAGTTTCTAGAATATACAATCTTTCTGAATCCATGAAAGTTGCACCAGGTGGTTATACGAGATGTAAAATGGTAGAAAAAGATTTCTCCTCTACTATCTCTCCTAGTTGAAACCCAGCTTGACATGTCATATATTTCTGTTTTCACATGAAAGCATGAATCTGTGATGGTTCCTACACAAGACCCAAAGATCATGCACAGCCTGCCAGGTCAGATGCTGATCTGCATGCATAAGCCTGCATTAACTTAAGTGGCTGAATTAATCTGGATTTACACTAATGTAAGAGAGACTGATTCCTAACCCACTGTGCTGAGTGAGATCCTTGGCTTGTGGCCAATGGGGAAGAATGAAAGACAGTTACCCTGGATTTACATTGGGTTATCCGAGATTAATGTAGGCCTTAGTATTTACAGAGCACCTACTGTAACTGCGAAGAAAAAATACGGTAAAGCCAATATATTACAAGGCTTGTATGTATCTTTCTTCTTCTAAAAATCTTTTCATTGGGCTATGTAATATAATAGGTTAACGAGCTAAATTGTTGCCTGAGGGACAGAAGTTGCATGTTTAAACTTCTGCCCACAAAGCTGGAAATGCACCCTTGTCAAAGTAGCACTAACGATGGAGTTAGTGTATCTTGTAATTTTACCTTCCTTGATATAATACCAGCTAAAAGGAGAACAGTAAAAAAAATGAAACTGGGAACTGTGAACCATTCTGTGCTATTGGCTCGAACTACAGTACTTCAGTCACAGGACAGAAATAGAGTATGTTGAGGCATATAAAATAGTGAAACAATTAAGTAAAAATGGAAATGGAGAAAAATCCATAAAAATCTTGTGGAGAATTGCTCCTGCTATATAACCTTGCCTCTTCAGTTATACCCTAGAAGAGTGCGAAAGCCAACTGGAGAAAAGGAACTCAAAAAATACAGCCTTGGCCTGTACATTTGCACCTGAGTGCTTTCCCTGCTACATTATTACTAGAGCAGAATGGGAGAGAGCTGAGGACATGGGGGGAGCCTTGGGTAGCTAAAAAGTAGTCCCTAGTGCTGTTCACCTTCAAGCACAACTGATCTTTGTCACCACCATAGCTAGCCAATACACCAAGCCTGCATCTCCCTGCAGCAGGCCAGCAGTGCACCGCCACATCATTTGGGACGTATGTTTTCAACTGCGTGAGTCATGGTAGACTTCAACACAAAGTCAAGAGTCCTGCAGCTGCTCCCTTCAAGTGCAGCCTAGTGCAGGCAAATGGTATGGGCTCAGGCTGTGTGTCCTGCTAAGCTTCCCAGAGAGCCACATACATATAGACACATTCTGTTCACTAGCTGCCCGCGCTCTTCACAGGAATGTAATCCTTGACATAAAGTTTGTCAGCAAAATACAATTCATCATGAAAGAATGAACTACTGTCTTGCTAAAGCATCAAGAGGCATATTTTCAGCAGCCTAGGATTCTGAGGCAAGTGCTGGGAAACTGAGGAACTTATGCTTGTTCTTTTGACTAGCACAACTACAACAAAAATGTAAAAATGCTTTGAGTGCTAGAACATTTAACAGCTCATATTTCAAATAAGGAGGAACTATTTCAAAGTCAAAAGAGTGTATGAGATGTTTGTTTCTTTAACTGAATGCAAACTGGATGTGGAATTTCCTTTTGGAAGAAACAACTGAATGGGAGATGGCATGGATTCCCATTTGTATATTGCATCATATATTAAAAAGGATGATATAATGAATTGCAATTCTGAAGAATTCAGGCAACAATAAAAAATGATTTGAGGTTAACACCTTCATTGGGTCTCTCACTGTGCCATCTATCTTTCGAAGACTCTTGGGCCACTAACAGTTTAGTTATGTAATTCATAATACCAATGCTGCGTTGGTGTTTAATGCTAAAAATAATAATTATATCCCTTTAAGATAAGGGGTTTAAAAGAGAAGTTGCAGTAGTGCAGAGAAGTTGTAAGTTTAATAGCAGTGGTAATGGAGGTTACACATGGTTCCTAGTAACAGAACAATACTCTGTCTTTAGAATTACGGTACACAGTCTGTTAATCTCAAGCACTGGACTAACAAAGGTAACCTCAAAGACATTTAAAATAACTTTACAGACCTGGCCCTATGTGCTTGCAAAGTGAACTAGATATATCAGTTCCTCATCCAACACTTGAAATATGCTGCAAATACATTGGGAATACACAAATATCACAGCCAAGACTGCTTGCTGAATCTGCTCAATTAGCTCCAAATGCTTTCCACAGCTATAATACGCAGTAAGGACCATCTGCAAATAAACCTGCCAGAAAATGGAATAAAATTCCTCTTCTTCAGAGCGTGGACAGGCAATGGCTGCAGAGCCATTACTAAGGCCAGTGGACAAGGTTTTGGCTGGTAGGTGCAGGACAAAGATCAGCATGGCCATGCCTCAAGCCCTCACCTCTTCTACACAGAAGTGGATTCAGGGTCTGAGAACATAAAACCACTATGCGTCTGGCACAGATCTGGAGATTTTACTGCTGCCCACTCTTGCACCTTCTGAATGCAACAGGATCCAAGATCTTAGATAGGATAACCATATTCATTACTGTCAGACACAAGGTGAGTTATTTATATAGGGCTGGGAGCTCCTTAGGGAAGTGATCTGTCTTCTCATGCAGAGCCCATGTATTCATGTATAAAAATAATAGTTTGTCATTACCACCCAAACAGCCTGTTCTATTTACAAGTTGTATCTAGGCTTGACTTTTTAAAAGAGGTTTTGCCTCTTTCTTACGTGACTTCCTGGTATCTTCAAATGATCTTGGTTTGCGAAATTAAGGATTGGAGGCCAAGTCACCATGCAAGCTGTTTGCACACAAAGCATCAAAGCCTCGTATCTTAATCTGTGATAATTACTACTGTTAGTTAAATCTTGCTTCCCTGATGATTCTTAACAATAAGTAACAAATGCACATGGCATTAATTGCAAAAAGTTGTTGCTTGTTCTGAGATCAATTTGTATTAATAGAAAAAGTTTCCATCTTAGTCAGCAAAAAGCTCTCTCACAGCGATTTTTACAGCACCAGGAACAAATGTTTTACAATGGAATTTTGCCCTGGAAGTATGAATTTTAAAGGGTTCACTATAATCTAACTGCCACAGACTCTGTGTTTCTCCTTAAAGGAGGAATTGTTTTAAGCCGGACAACACCAAAAAGGAGTTGCTGATAGCTGTAAAGGCTCTCCCCCTAAGTCTAAGCTGTGCATTAAACCTTCTGGATCCTTATGATGAAAATCCTTTGCTCAGTATTTGCAAAGAATTGAATTCCACACCAAACATTTCAGCTATCTGGGTTTCTGGGACAATACATTTTCTTCAAAGAATTGTATCTACCCATATCCTTTTCTAGCAATTCAGTGGTGCCTTTTGTTTACCCCTCTACTCAGAGAATAAGAATCTAATTGTGTGATCTAAGTGTCCAGTCAGAATTAACGAATATGTCTAGAATTTTAAATGCTCATTATAAACCAAATCTAAGTCCAAGAACATCCTGCTGGACTCACACAGGGTGAAATTCCTGGGAAGCAGAGAGTTGGCACAAGCTCTCTGTAGACAGAAGCAGGCCACATATGCAGAACATAAGCTTTTGTGCCCTTCTGCGCAGGGAGGATCCTGATCCTGAGTTAAGAATTGCATATAACAAGTGATTTTGCACTGATCCTGTCCTGCTCACATGCAGACACTAAATCCATCAACAACACTATTTACTGTGACCAATGTACGATTGCAGCCTTTCTAGCAGTGACCCAATATCTTTATCAGATTGGAACCATTCATGCAATACTGAACTTTCAATCCATGTAATGTGATTACACAATTATTTCATATTCCTCCCTATAAAGAGAATCCGGGTCAATTTGCACGCCAAAATGTTTTAAAATTCCACAAATAAATAAATAATGTTATTTCACCTGTTAACACACGGGAACTGTTTGTTTTGGCCAGCTTGCATGGACTCTGTGTGCCAGGTTATAAATAAAATAATGTTAAATACTCTAAACATTCTGTGATACAAATTCCTGGCTCAGCACAAATACAGACTTTTTCTATGTGGCAGGTTCTTAATGCATTCTCCAGCACTGACACCATTAAATCCATGTATCTATGACAGAGTATATCTATAAATATTTGCAATTCTTAATCACAATGTAAAAAAAATGCAATCATAGATAAGCCAATTTGCCCATCATGGGCCTCCACTTCACCGGATTTTGCTTGCTGGAGTTTGGGTTTTTGGAAAGCAAAATGCAACTACTGTATCCCAGTGGTTTCTGCACATGCCGTACATTCCAGAACACAAAGTAGACTTTCTGTTTAAAGAACAGTACAGTTACAAAGATAAGATAAAACCAAACTGGAATATAATATTCCTGGGAAATTTTAGTTCTTTATGCAAACATGAAGTCAGTAATGTAAAGGATGCTTTATGAACAACACTGGCAAAGGCTGAGTTTCTCACACTGCCGGGCCTCCTTCCCCAGCAAAACTACCTGTTACTTTAAGATCAGAATGCAAATACAGAGCAGACTCTGCTCTGGTTTAATCCACTGCATTCGGGAATTAATTCCACTGATGTCACTGGAGAAACTAAGTTCAGACAGGCCTAAGTGAAGGTAAAATCCAGCCCTGAGTAAGGGACTGATGGTTTTGGCTCTGCCTTTAAATGCATGGCTTTCTTTCATTTCAGGTGGTTGGAATAAGTCTAGGATGGACTATGCTGTGTAGGTCCCAGACTAGCATAAAATTCAGCTGCACAGCTCTAGTCTTGCATCTGTGGTAATAAAACAGTGTACTGTCTGACTCTGTATGCAGGACCTGCATGAGGCAGAGGAACAGAATTCAGCTGTGAGTGCTCCCAGTTACCCTCTGTTTCTTTGTGAGTCTGCTAGGGCTTCCTCCCAGTAGTATTCAGTCTAACAGTTCTCCCAAACCTTCAGATTTATCACCTATGGGATAAGACGACTAAGGTCCAGCTCTCTTCTCAGCTCCATACTGATGCTTTGAGGGAGACAAACTCTCACCACAGCCCCCTCGTGGGATTTCCCTTCTTCTCAGTGACCAGCTTCCTAACATAAAGTGCAAATTTTTAACACATATTTACACTCAAGGAAACCAACCTTCCGCTATTTTCTTTTTAGCTTGCCCATGCTGGGCATGGGACACACCCTTAGTTCCCTGCACTCCTGGAAGATACTGCTAATGAACTCTTTTCTATAGAATTCAGTCTGCTAGCCAGAACTGTTCAAAGTTTGATTTTAGAAATACGGAAAGCAGTTTCAGCATTGTTTATAAAGTAGCTTTTTGACAACAAGAGCCCACCTGTGGGTGGGAATCTTGTGTAGGTTTTGCCTTTGGATGGTTAAGCTGTCAATTAATACTCATTTCTATCCTGTTTGGAATACACTTCTCTAAAACTTGCTGGGTCATATCCATAAGCCTGTGTTGCAGTATTTGGGATATGAACGGCACACGGAAAGTTTAAATCCCAGCGAAACCTCCAATCAAAACCAGTTAAACCCTTCCTTTCCAAATATTTAAACTGCAAATTAACGCGGACAGCACAGGGAAGCATAGCACTCCGAACATCTTAGCACTTAGAAATAAAATACCATGTAGTGTTCACTGTTACCTTAGACCAATCGCCTGTTTTCCATTCATAACAGCCTGTGTGATCCTCACACTCTTCCTCCTCTCTTGGCCTGGTGGCTGCATCACATTTTCCTTGAGAATTTGTGCACGTCACTGTTCTTTTCTGAATCCCCTTGCCACAGTCTGCTGAGCACTGCAAAACAACAGGTATTTGTTTTCTGTTACATGATGCCTAGAAATGATAACTTTTATCTTGGTAACATAGCTAAAAGGAAAAGCTGGTTTTATGAACACAGGGGAAAACAGGTAACCTGTAAGATTTTCTCCCAATAATCGAAGCCCCTTTCAAACATAAAAGAGTAATTTGAAAAGCACAATAACGGCTAGTGAAGTATTTTACTTACAAAAAAAGGCAATTCTGAAAATCAACCTTCTTTGAAAAATATCAGCTGACATTTTGCCAGAATTGGTGTTACAGATGAAAAACACAGTCTTGTATTTAAAAGCTCATCATTCCTACTGAAAAAGGACACACCGAGATTTACAACACAGAACTGCCACATCCCTTGATGTATCATGGGAGTAAAATGACGGTGGTAAATCCATTTTTAAATCACAGTAGCATGAGACCACTGTTAGGAACACATTTCTGCAGTACAGTTTGTGCATACCATGGCAAAGTCACAGTTCTCACACGTTCTCATGAGGAACACATACATGACCTTCACTCTTTGATTTGCCATACGCTCTTCACTATGTTAGTTCTGAAGAACTTCAAGTGTACAAAGGGGATAGCTCAGGAGAGGCACTATTCAGTGAGCCACAGTGTTGTGATCAGCTTCCAACCATGGCCAGCAAGCTAGCCACAGACATCAGCAGGGATGAAGGACAGACTTCTCAACACCAAAATCATAAGCAGGGACTGTTTCAAGTCTTCTGAGAAAGCAGCAGGCTACTAGGGCTGCTAGAATCAGTTGCTGAAGGAAGACTCGTTTCAACCATTTGGGCACTCCAACATTCATGTGAGTGAGCACAAATTATCCCCAAATATTTTTGTGCCTGGGCACTATGAAGGTAGCTTCTACAGAGCAGCGATATCTGGTCATTCATTTGTTATCTCTGCCAATGGTTGGCTGGAAATTTTGTTTTACTGAAGAATTTGTCTTGATCTCATTGACTGTACTAGGTGGGAAAAGGACACTGGCATGAACTGAAACACAATTTGTTTTAAATAACCAGTTTGGTAACAGAGTAACAGATCTGCTGATGCCGTCACAGCCATCTAAGTGCACGACGCTGTACAACAGCATAGCTAGTTTCTCTGCTCTTCATTTTCATGCCACTGCAGTGGTTAAGAGTGAGAAATTTTCTTGAAGAGCCACTGGGGACAGGTGGGCGGAAAAATGATAGATGTACCAACTGAGATAAAAACTAGCCTCCTCCAGCATGTCAAGTTCTACCCTTCAGGGGATCAGCATGGAAAAGACAGTTGATTTGACACTGAATAAATAGTGAAGATATGAGATATTCTGTGAGGTCTTTTGAACGTATTCCAAGAAGCTTCTCCATCCAGGGGGTCTATGCTGGAAACAAGCATCAGCTTGATATAAATTACATCAAATGGACAAATCTCAGCATGCCTGTCTAACCATCTTAAAAATACAATCCAGGCAGTTCTGACCTGCTGGCCTTGTTAAGGACATGAATGACAAGCGTTTATGAGCTGGCAAGCAAACAGACATGCCTTTAAATACTTCAGAGCACTACAAAGTGACTTCTTGAAAATCTGGGAAACCTTCCACTTAATTTACTATGTGCTGCTCATGGCATGACCTCCTTACGGATGTAACATCTTTGTAACAAGCACAATTGTATAGTTCTGCTAGACACAGGGATGAATTCTCCAGGCTTTGCAGAATTCCAGAAACTGCTTTGCTGGACTCCTCAGAGCACAAGACCTGCCAGAGATCCCAGGCTGTAGCTCCCTAAATGGTACCTTAAAGCCATGAATTTGCCTCAAGTTGTATAGACTTTCCCAAATTATATATAATTTTCCTGAGTCCTCAGGGTGGACTCCTCAGGGTTGCACTCGTTCATCTCAGACTACAAAGCACAACATATAGAATCTTTCAAATGGTCCAGTTTACTCAAAGTAAATCAAACTGAAGTGGGAGTATTTTTCACAGTAGGAGAAATCTCTAGGTGGGTTTTACAAGCAAGTCTGGGAAAAACACCAACTGTTTGTTCTTCCCACAAGCTTTTAAGTCATTCACAGATTAACACTGCATATACTTTCCTAGACAAAACAGCATTTGCAAAAGGTTTCCAATGGATCTTTGGTGGTCACATATAAATCACCCCCTTTAAGAGTTTTTTTTCTTTCCTCAAGTCCTCTGTTTTCATGAAGAATTTCTCAACATACAGATTTTACAGAGATTCCACAACAGAGCAGTCTACAAATTAATATGAGCAGTCCCTGAGTGTCCATCTGAGATCATTAGGTCTTATTTTATTAACAAATTACTTAGTCAAATCCCATGAGGTTTTGTAAAGAAGCAACAGAACTTTGCAGTTAAGACACAGCTCCTTTACTTGAAGGAAATCCATATTTTTTCCTATTCTAGTTCCCTAACAGTAGAAACATTCACCCTTTTCTGACAGTCTCTATTTTTGTCATTAAAAATGGGCTGAACAGTACTTTGTCCAAAACAATCTCAAGTGTTTGGCAATAAAAGGGGAACTTAATTTCTTCCACAATGAAGATTGCATTGGAATCTGCTTTGAAAACACACATTTTTGATTGGGGACCAGACATCAATGTGACCTTTTTTTGTTGTATAACCAAAAAGTTCAAAACATACGTGAGAAAATTGATTTATAAAATGATACCACTACTGTGATATTTACTCCACAACATGAGATTAAAATGTTAAGGGTTAAAGTAATTACCGCTAAAGAAAGTCCTAGTTATGAGAAGTGTTCAAACTGGCAGAGCATCAAATGTGTCCTGGAGTCAACTGTGCTACATAACAGCAGAAATGTGCCAGAACAAGAAAAAATTTAAAATCACAAGTGGGCAATTACAGACAGGACAAAAGGTAAATAAATTTATCAAAGGAAAAGTAAACCAGTTATTGAAAAAATGATCTAAAAATATTATGTATTTGCAAATGAGTTACGTGGTCACAAATATGGAAGATTTCCACTCTGGTTAAAGTATTCTGTAACTTGACTTACTCCATTTCATAAAAAGGAGAGAGAAGCTGGCATTGTTAACAAAAGACCCAAGCTAAAATTCTGCATGTAAAAAAAGTAGGAATTGCACCATAAGAATATCCTCAGCTATAAACAGTTTACTGGTTCAGCTATAAGAAATAAAGAGGGCATAATCTGAAAGGGTTACTCCTATAACACACAAAAGACCTATAAGACAACTTTCTCCACATCTTTTGAAATGAAAGAACTCAGAAAGAAAATGAATCTCATGCATTAGTGAACAGATAGAGTATCCTAATGAAAGCAAACACTACTCTCACTTAACTATCATCTCACTTGCCAAAGATTTCCTGTACAAAAGGTGGACAATGGAATCACATTGTGTTTGTTAAGAGACACTGTTCCTCAGTGCAAGATCCCTTGTATCCTGAGCTTCTGTAACTTTTAAGCACATTTCTAACAATAATATTTTGCAAAAGCTCTTTGACAATGTTTTAAACAGGAGCTCACTGTTTCAAAACAGAGATGAATAACAAGGAAAGATCCTTCCCACTGGACAGCTGCTGGACAGTACCATAACACAGCCAGTCTGGAATGAGACTGGTAGAGCTGTAAGCACTGCATCAAGAGTGAAAGGATCTTCTCATCATTCAGATGAGGCTAACAGCTACAATATCAAAACTAACATGGACATCCTATTAGGACTGTTATGAGGTACGGACAAAGTTGCTCTGTATTAGCTGAGTCCTGGTCACGAAATGTAGGCATACTCCCAGTTCACTCTGTTGCTAAACAAAACACAGGCTAACTGTCTAGACCACACATCATTTGTATCTGAAACACATATATAATATCTGACAATAATTTCTTAACTCTGCAACTATGTAGAGGTGCACCTTTTATACAAAGTATAACCAGCTTTTCCATGTTCCTGGAATTACACGAAAGAAGGTTGGATAAGGCCCAAAGACTGTACATTCTCTGCAACGTGCAGATACTTGATAAATCTGGTATTTGTTTCATACTGCATTTAAATGGAGCCAGAAGCCCTGGTGGGTTACTACACTTCTGGCCTCAGGTCAGTGAAATGTTTTTCCTTGCTGGTCAGAGTTTTCAGATGGAAAGATATAGTTAATACAGCACAGTATCTAAAACCTGCCTTAATAACTCATCCGGTATGGAACACAAACCTCAGTTCCAAACCGATCATCTCAACAAAAGACAGTCCCACCCAGTGCCTCAATACTGTGAGGCACTGAGTATGCTGACCGTGAGAACATGCTTAATTTTAAGCACTTAGTTGGATTAAGGGCCAGTGTATCCAGAGCTGTGTGCAGTCTGGCTCCTTTCTTGAATCAAGTTCCTACCTTTGACCACTCTGATGCTTCCCAGATAGAAAGGCAGTCCCGGCCTTCACAGCTTTGTACTGTTGTTGGTTTATTGCCAAGGCAGTAGAGGTCTCTCGTGTTAACGTAGGTGCCATTTTGCAACTGATAAACACAAGTCACTTCCCGATGCTGGACACCTTTCTCACAAGTAGCAGAGCAGGGACTCCAATGGCCAGTCACCCACCTGGGAAGGAGACAGAGAAAGAATGTTAAAAAACTGGTGGGATAAAACATTATGCTTCACTTAAAAACAGTGAGAAATGGGCAGCTCTTCCTAGATTTGTGGGGTCTTCAATGGTGTTGTATTGCCATCATACTGAGATCAGGTACCTTTAGAAGCTAAAGTGTGTAGAGTAGAAAAGGGCTGGTATACGAGTGAATATCCACTTCTGTTTCCATACTAGACAGAAGCACAAACTCTGTACAGCTCTCTTTAACCCTCAGTCTCTACAACGTGGCTGCATTTTTCGCCCAGGTAAAGACAGACTTATCTGCAGACCATCTTATCCCACAAATATTGTTGCCTTTGAGAGGTACTTGGGAAAACCACTGCTACATCTGCAGTGGAGCTGTGCAGAGAACCTATACTTACTGTGTACAAACTGGGATGTGGCTATGGCCAGAAACCTAGCCCATCACGGCTTTTCTGCATCCAGGAACAGAGGCAGCTTCTCTAGCCCTACATCATGTGACCTCAAAGCATACAAATCCTCTATGTCCCAGACTATTAGAATGCAAAGACATCTCCTGACGCACTTTAAGTTCACCCCCTCCCAGCCACTGGTGAGATTTCACTTTTCATAGTTGGGCTTTTCAGGATGTTTAATTGGAATCTCATCTGTTTGAAGTTCATGGCATTAGGGGCCTCAAAAATGGAGAATAACTGGTCATGTTCATTCTTAGAAAATCTGACTTGCATTTAACTGCCAAGGCTCAAGAAGTACTTAAAAAGACAAGATTTTCCCTATAGAAAGGATCCTACAGTATTGTTTCAAAGCTGCTGTAGCTCACAAGGATGTGCCATTTCCCTATACCCATTGTTTCTGTGAGCCTTTGGGATTCATTTACTTTGTAAGCACATTTCAGTTGCCATTTCCTTCCCCTTTGATCAAAGTGTGCTGGGAACAAATACATGGCCTTTTTTTTGTTGTTTGCTTTGTCAAGTCTTTAAAGGCTCTTTGGTAAACATTCAGTGCAACGTTGTGAGGTGTTTGGGTTCCTCCAAAGAAAGGAACTCATTGCTGCTGTGAGCAGTCGCCCACTGTGGGCATGCAAGGGAAATGAGGCATCCTCACCCCTCCGTCTTCCAGCTCAGTGTAAGGCCAACTGAAAGACTTCCACTGACTCCAGCAAGTGCTGGAAGCACAACTGTGGTTAAAGCTGGGCTACAAGGCAATGAATAAAATGTCTAAGAAGAATGTCAATTAGGAGGCATGTAAGGAGAGACGATTTTTTTCCTAAAGACAAGGAGCATCGATCTTTACGCTTCCTGCAATCTGTCAATGAGGAACATGTTCTCTGTAATTACAGGCATTCCTGTATGAAGTGAAAGACTGGAACAATAACTATGGAGGCACAGTGCACCGGAAGGCTATCATGCCTTTCTCACCAGGTAATTGACCTTCTAGCCTGTTATTTAGGACTGTCATCTAGATTAGTATCCTTATACCATGAATCTTTTACTTGTCACCAAATCTTGGATTATCTGTTAAGTGGCTCAAATAAGACTTCTCAAAAACAAGTCTGCTCAAAAAAATTATTTCATTTTGCTGAAGGCTCCCATAGTCTGAGTAGAGCACCATACTTGCCAACTTATTAACCACATTTCTTTTGAAGTTGCTGTGTAACTTCTGCTAAACAAATCAAACAACTGTTTCCCATCTTCCCATTCCTGAACAGGGAAAAAACAGTTCATCACAACTTGTAGAAACATCTTCACTTGGTGCAACTGTCATGAATCCATTTGCCAAATGCTATGACTGATGACCTGGTGTGAGCACTGATGACTGCATTGACAGTGAAGGCAGAAGCCATTTGGTTTGAGCAGGACGGGATCGGGCAGGCTGGCCACCTGTCTTTTGTGGAACAGGGTCCTGCTCAAATGTTTCTGTGCATTAAAGCAGTTGATGCATCTGTGAATTTCCATTGGCTAAAACAGCTGGCAAGACACCAAACGTGTTTCTCCAGATAGTAGTTTTGGTGCATGTCTGTGGCTGAGTGCTTGGTATTTTGCTTACGGAATGGGAAAATGCCAGCTGGGTAATCGAATACTAGGGCTGAAAGACTGACAAAAATAGCCTTGAAGTGCAGAAATCAGTGTTCATGAAAATTAATAGCCAGGCTCCCTTGATATCAGCTGGGGTCTGCCCTGTCAGAGCAAATGTGGAGGGAGTTATCTATCTGGGTGAAGGAACCACTCAACAAGGGCATGGAGTGGGAAAGAGTGACTTTGCTTTATGAGCTGATTGTGACTCACAGGGCTGGGAATGGTTTCTGTACAGGCTTCACTGAACTAATATTCACTTCAGCACTGTACTCTCACTGTGATCTACAGCTACTGGCAAAAGAAAAATGGAAAGGGACTGAAAGCAAAGGAGAGAGATAAAAATACATTCTTGGCAGAGGCTGCCTGTGAGCTTGCATTTAGGATGGGCAGCATGCAGCATGCCAACTATTTCCAAGATGCCTTAAGAAGTAAGGTTTTGACTTTCCTTTCAGGAAGGAAAATTCTTTTTCTCATTTTTTTTTTGTTTTTGCTCTTGTGGAGGGGAGAAATCACCTCATTTCTACCCTGTTCGGTGGTCTTGAGTTAGTGCTGCTCTAGCACAGATACAGCAGAGTGTAACTGGAAAACTGGCACAGAAAAAACCAATATTATCATCATCATGAGAAGAACAGTTGCATGGGGCATGAGCCAAAACCCAGAGAATCAATACAAAGCTGTGCCTGTGGTGAAAATGCAATCTCCAGCTTTTTTGTCAGAGTGGCATCTGTATGGCCAACTTCAGCTGCCGATCCACTACATCCCTGATCCCTGATCCGAGGCCATTGGTTACAAATAAGGTGGGGCTATACTGTAAGGGATCTCTGAAACCTCACAGCCCACTCCATCCTACTTGTGACAACTGCTGCTGACATGGAATCAAAATACTTAGAAATTAAAGGCTATTTTAAATTGGTGGTTTTAGTTTCATATCCAACAGACAAGTGACATTAATTTTTTGAATAATAATAGTATCAGTAAAGTGGGCTATTTTCAAAGGCATCTAGGGCATGATCACTTTGACCACAAAACTTCATCCTCTCAGTGAAATCTCTCCTTGGTTCAATGGCTTGTAAAAATAACCTGGCAAACAAGTAAATGCGAGTCCTATGTGCAGTACTGGCAGTGCCCTGATCTTCCCCCCAAGTTCTCTCGAAGTCCCCTTCACAGTCAGCTGAAAATATTATTTTAGTGCCTGTAAGACAGAGAATCACGGCAACTAGATTTGAACAACATTGTTCACAACCAAAGTGGAAAGACAAGGGATTTATGGATAAAGTGATTAAATATGAAAATTCCTGCCGGTTTCATATTTGGTAAAGGAATGCACAGCAAGGTATTAGAATAATTACTATCTGCAAGTAATATACACACAGGGAAGAAAAATGTAATGTACAAACAGTATCACATTATGGTTACTATTAAATTACACTACAGACAGGTTTTCCTCTCTACACTGTCATTATACCTTTTGAACACACCTGCATGTGTTTAAGAATGAGACTTACTTTTCATTTTTTTTAAAAACGGTGTTTTTCTTATGATAATGTAAAAAAAAATTCCAGTGTTCTAACTCAAAACACCAAGCTAGCTCTGTATTATTAACTAAGCCAATTAACTGTTGTACACTAAGCCCTGTGTATATCATATAGAGCATTTGGCTTCAAGTGATGTTTTAAGCCTGTAAACTGATCTTAGGGATTGCCTGACACCACAGTTCTTTTCAGTTTGGTCTTTCCCTCCTAGGTTATAACCTGTCTTCTCTTGGACCTTGTGAGTGCTCTAGCTGGAGTCGCTGGAGAGCCTCTCATTTTTCCAACAAGCACTGATTTATGTGACAAACACACTCATCTTTCTCACAACCATGGGGATGGCTTTATCCATGGTATTATTATTTGTAATCTTACCTCTATAGAAGATTCAAGAGCTAGATGATCCCTGCTGGTGGTTAGATTTAGGAAGAAAGTGAGGAGTTCTTAAGCACAGATTTTTTAACCCAGTCAGTGGCTGTCTTTCTAGCTAAAAAATGCCCAGAAGGGTTTGTTTTTCTATAGCCTCAAAAAGCTGGGATGGGCAGGACATGCAATCTGTGAGGGCTGTTTTAAATCTTTGTCTTCTGAGTCTTCCTCAACCTCTGACCTCTCAGTATCTCTGCTGAGGAATTGGGAGTTCTTCTCCTAATCTGCTTTGGCAACACTCATCTGGCAGGCCCCTGGAGCAAACTTGAAATATCTTTTGGAGGTTCAGTTCATCATTTGATCTTTCTATGGTCTGGATTAGTCATCAACCTTGAATTATCCACTGTACCTACTTGCTTAAGACTCCCACATTTTCTAGGGAAAAAAATTGTCTACACCGCTATGTACATAAACCCAGGGGAGTTGAATGTCTGCAAATGAAGACTTGTAGCTAAGGATTTGGGGAAAAATACTATGAAGATAAAATGGGTCAGGGCTGAAGGATGGGGTGGAGGAGTGCAATCACAAGACATGAGGTCACTTATAAGAGATTTGTAGCCTCTTATAACATAAAGCCATTACATGTTCTAGGGTAAATACTGCAGCCCACTAAATTTCACCTGGTCATTTCTGTCTTGAGCCCTGCAGAAGACCCGTGCCTGCAAGTATGATTCTGTTCCACTAAGTAAACATCCATGACATATTCATACATGCACACACTATCTACAGGGATTGCAATACTTTTGTTCCCTCCCCAATGCTACAGTGAAATTAATTTCCCTGCTATCACAATAATAGCTTGGATGTGACCAAAGACACATTTGCAATAACATAATTTTTTCTGGTTTTATTAAACCTGGTTTTTTTTAGAAATGGCTCTTTACTACAACTAGTTAAGAGCCTGTACTACTGCTGAATAAAGTATCAGAGGAAATTTGCTACTAAACAAGACACAGCTAGTCTGAAAAAGCACTTGTGACAGAAACTGACCTAAAGCAGTGTAATCTGAGGGTTCTGTTTCTAATAGATTTTATTGCATGCCTTGTGGTTCAACATACATTGTTGCACTAAGGTACAGGTGAGGATAACTCATTGTCTACTTAGTACTGGTCTTCAGCACCAGTTTGTGATGCAAAATCATGCCGAAGTCGCACTTCATTTTCTGAGGCACCTGGGTGAAACTGTGGCTTTACTGGTATTAGGCAAAACTCAGACCAACTTGCAGTGGGGCCAGGATTTCACACTGGATAATTTTAGCATGGAGAATTGGAAAAGATTTCTGAGAATCAGTCACGTGGAGTTGACAGATATTTTTTGCTTACAGCTATCAAACTAAGTTCATGCTTGAATATAAAGAAGCAAGAAAACATTGTTTACAAATGGACTCATGATTTCCACAAAATATGCACAGTCTGCTATTGTGTCTTTCTCTCCCTACACACTTCTGAAACTCTCCACCGTATCTACATTACTGGGGTCAAAATAATCAGGTGAATCTTGACTTTTGGGAACAGGTTGCGCCACACCCAGTCACTAGAAGGGTTTTTTTTGGGAAAAAAGTACAAGGAATCTAGTAGAATAATACAGCTGCTGATGCCGAAAGTAGGACTCCAAGACTAACATTCCTGTCTGATTGCCTTTATAAACAGTGCTCAGTAATTTTCCAGTACAGTAGTCATTCTGCTAACAGACTTGCCAACTTTCACTCACAGAGGTTTCTATTTTTCTTTAGTGATTATCATTTTGACAGCTTTATTTTTTTTAATTTCCCTCCAATTATAAGATCAGCCATAGGACAATGTTTTATAATTTACATGCATCTAGGGAAGGTTTTTTTTAAATGGAAGACATTGTATTCTCCCTCCTCCCTCCCCTAAACTGAGCAGATCACTTGGTTTCAGCAGACTCAGTGTGGCGTTGGTGTGAGTAGGTGCCCTTCTTGCTGACAGCTGCCTCACTACACTAAGGCACAGAATACTAGCACTCGCAGAGCCCTTTTGTAGCAAGTGACCCCTAACCTGATCCATGCCTGGTGTATCTTTGATGGGGCAACTGGGGTCCAGCTCCATTCCCTGCCTTTCAAGGAAGGCAGTGCCTTTTCCTCAGCTGACACCACAGGATGAAAACAGTGTGAAGAGCATTACAGGAGGCAGCAGTAGGAGTGAATTTCACAATCAAATATTTTGCTAGATTATCCTTCTAATCCTTCTTTGTGGGTAAAGACTGCACTTGGCCTGAACAGCCTCAAACCAAAGCAGCACACACCATTTAACATTTTAAAACAAGGCAATGTTCAACCATAAAGTTGTTGAGTCAAACATTATAATGGGAAAAACTGTGATGTAAGCCAGCCTGGGTGTTTACACCAAAGCTAAGAAACCTGTCTCATGACTCCATGTGAAAATCAATGCCAAATTAACTTCTGCTCTAGCAAGTCATCTTGAATTATTTGATGTAAATGCACTTAGCAGTAGCAAATGAGCCCTCCTCATTCTACTCTGTTTGTTCCCAAGCCTTCTCTTACTTCTCTTCCAGAACTGCTTCATTGAGTTGAGTTGCTGGATTTGCTTGAAAATACCTTTGTGTCTTTCAGTAGCTAATTAACTACTGATTGCCCGTTGCTGTACTTGATGAACTGCCTACAACCTGGAATGCATGTGATTTTGTCTCCTTCTAGTGGATGGTGATAACCAGACATGCCCGCAACAGGACATCAGCTACCCTCTCACAAAGGTGCCCAGAAGTGTCTCAGGCTTTCTGGTCTACAGCATTTGGCTTCTACTCCTGCAAGACCTGCCGGAGACCTGCTACAGCTGCCCACCGCCGGCAGCCCGGGGTGGTTTCCCTGAAGAGCAGCCACCAGGGCGCAGCATTGCCCGCTCGCTCAGCCGCCTGCAGCCACTGCGTCTCTCACAGTGTCCAGCACAGTCCTGGCAAATTCATTAAGCTCAAACTGATTCTAAGAGATCCCAACTCCAGTTTTGGGAAGTACTTCAAAATGAGCTCTTACGTGGTGCCTCTTTGGATCAGAGGGTGCTAACATTACTACTTATGCCAGATTTCCAGGCTAAAATGATTTGAAACCCTCCCCATGGCTGTTCCTTCTTCCCTTTTTTTCATGTAACCAAATTCAAAACATACCAAAGGAGATGTTTCTTAGCACAAGGCACAGATAAGGTTTAGAACTTGTTGCCATTGAACCTTATGGATGATAAACATTTGTACAGGTTCCAAGAGTCTGACTGAATTAATAAAAGAACATACCCATTTGGAACCATTAAATGTCTAGCTCAGTCCCTTCAGTTAACAGACGCTCCCAATATGTCCCTCCAGTTTAGTATAATTTCCATACAGCCCTGCAAGTAATTTGCTAATATTCTCAAGGAGTTTTCCATCATACTACTCCCCCCTCAAATTCTACTATTTGCAAGACTTTCACCTCACAAGATAAATTCAAAACTGTTCTGTTCCCCATCTACCTGTGATGATAACACAAACAAACATGGTGAAACAGATGAGAATCAAGGAGATAGACTGATTTCTGTATTCTTGGACTGTTAAAGGGAGCACTGTCACAGGTATATGCTGGAATCTAAAGGGAGAGGTCGACTCTCAGACAGCAAGGGCCATACCATAAGCTTAAATCAGACCAGGAATCAAAGCAATGGGCACTATCAACCTTCGCACACTGAGGCACCACGCTTTGAGTGGTCACTAGCCTTTTGGGCAGGTCGGTGAGGTGCTGAGCCAGCTGGGGCCTTGGCTGTTATAACTGGCTTAATTTTTTCCCCAGCAGGCATCACTGCGGTCCATGAGCCCTTGGAGAGCACAGTGTTGGATTCCAGTCCATGGACAGAAAAGTGAAAGGGGAATAGAAGAAAGAAAGAAGTGATCCATGTAACCACAGAACTGACCTCAGCAGCGTGCCAGTTTTTAGAGCGGATTTGGAGGGAAACAATAATCAAGGACATAGTGGTAAATGGATGCAACATAGGTTTCCTCCAGGCAAAACTCATCGGCTGTATTTCTTTGATTAAAATAACTGCTTTTCCAGACAAAGGAAATGTGGTAGATTTAATCTATTTGGTTATCAGTGAAAAACTCCTTTTGCTGCACTGGAAATGCTTATGTAAGTTGTAGAAACTGGTGATGTGCTGCGAAACATGGGTATCTGCGTAATTTGTATGGTAGGTGAGAGCTGGCCACAGCGTAGTGCTGTAAAGGAATATCAGGTATGAAGGGAATTTAGATTAGTTATGAGTGGACTTCCTGAAAGATCTGTCTTGCATTTGATCTAATTTAGTATGCTCATTAATGACCTTGGCACAAAAACAAGAAAACTGCTAAAAAATTGGGGAAAATGCTGACAATAGAAAGTCTAGAAGCATTGTCAATGCAACAGAGGATTAGGATGTCATACAGGAAGAAATGAATAACCTTGAGTACTGCAATAACAGAGATAGGATGAAAATTAATAGCATACAGTGCAAGGTTGTGTGGTTAGGGACTAATAACAAGCATTTCTGTGTTCAAGTAGGATTCATATGTTGAAATAAATGCGGAGGAAAACATCTAGAATGACTGTAAGCCACAAATATGATGCAGCCATGAAAAAAGCAAAGCACGTAGCAGGAAAGATACTGCCAATGAAGAGAGGAGAGCATGAATGCAACTGTGTAAGGGCTAGATTGAACTAAGACTGGGATTCTCCATACAATCCTGGTCACCTATGCACTGAAATTATGAATTTAAATAACGTAAACTAGAGCACTAGTAGAGAAAGTGACCAAGGTGACCAAAGGAATGAAGAACTGATGCACAGCCTCTGATGCAATAAGAAGTTAAAGAAAAGTAATGGATTTAGCCCAGCAAAATAATGGAAGGAGGAGATACACTGGTTTGCTTTATCATATGGCACTTAGCCCAAGGCAAAGAGCTGGGGAGGGAAAATACTGTATAAGCAAAGGAACAGAGCTGATGCAAGAACGAATGGTTGAAAAATGACAATGAATAATTAAGACTGGAAATAAAAGATCCTGACCCACATGAACAGCAAGGTCACAGAAGAGCCTTCCAGTGAGGGAAGGAGTATGTGGAGCAAAATCAGTTTATGGAAAGGAGTCTATGACACGCTGCTGGTAGTAGCAGAAAACTAACCCTTGGAATCAGGAGATACTTTCAAGTCCTAAACAGTGAAAATAAGGGCTCAGGTCTCCTGTGGTTTTCTGTAGATGAAGGCAGGAATTTCTGGCTTTTATGCTGCTGTTAAGCATCTGTGTAGGAACACCACATACTCAGCAGGTCCCTGAAAGAACTCAACCTCTATTAAAATCTATTACAGCAAAGAGGAGGAAAATTAACAGTGTTTGCATACAGGCCATTACAAGTCTAACAGTCGGGAAATTTCATGTGGTTTTGGTTCTTTTCCTGCATTAGAGGGGGGCAGTTTCATATTCATAGACCCAATCATGCATGTTGAAGTGTGTGGCCACTGGCCGACCTATGTTTTCAGTAATAACAGCTGATGTGATCTGTGATTTCTGAGTCTTGTGCCAACGTGAGTGCTGGGTTTGCCTATATATTTGGGTTGGTGTTCAGTGTGCTGGAAACAACCCATACGCACCGCATGCAAGAATCCAGATTCCATCTGGTTACAGCAAGGTTTTGTAAAAAATATCTAAAGAGCTAGGCAAAGGATTAGAATAAAGAGGTGCTAATAGGGTGCAGTTGGGACAGGAAAGGAAGCTGTAAAGAATTTAATGGAAAAAGAGGGTCAAGGAACATAAAAAATAAAATAGGAAGAAAAAGAGGCATTTTTTTAAAAGGTGAAAGAGTAACAATAATAAAGAATGAAAGATTCTTTTATTTTTGCCAGTTTCAACAAAACCCTTAAGAAAATTCTCTTCTCTGACGTTTAATTTTAAAACATGTCAGTGTATCCAATCCTTTTTACAATCCTGCTTTGTTTTTTTCAGATGCTCTGTTGCAGTTGCAGAGCTCTAATCTTCTCCTTGGCCTCGTGAAACTACTGTCCCCTGCCCCACATTATTTGGCTTTCCCAAGAGGTGGCTGAAGTTCAAAGGGACATATAATTTGCAAAGCACTTTGGGATCGTGCTGGAAGAAAGACACTGTTATTAGTATCATACCCTTTTTTTTCTCCAGATAATTTTATATATATATAACATGGGTTATTATTTTTTTATTTTTTATTACAATCTCAACAGCCATAGCCTCTTCCTCTTCCCCCATTTATACAAGATGATCTCACACCATTCCAAAGAGTCTGCAATCCAGATTATACATGGATTGAGAGAGGAAGCAAAGGGACAGTGTGGGATACTGAATTAAATTCACATAGCACATCCAAAAGAGAAACAGAGCGTGAGTGTCCTATGACCCAGTCCTGTGCTGGCCATAAGACCCTTCCCTAGAGATAAATTCTCTGTAAGGTGATTCTCTTAAATTTTAAGTAAAAGTGTAAATGTAGTTTAAAATGCACAAAACAGAGCAGGTTTACTATAGAAAGGAAAGCATTGTTCCTTCTTTTGAACTCAGGTAAAGGGCTTAGGTCTGAGTGGAAAGGGAAAGGACGTTATTGTAACAAGATGCTACAATAATTTTACTTGAAACCCTAAAATAAATTCAGGGCTCATAAAAAAAGCATTGACATGGTGAAAGAGAATGGTTGCTTTAAGATGTTCTTGGTCAGAGAATATGCTAAGCATGCATTTCTAATATCTGGGTGGGCAAACGCAAGTGGAAATTTAAATTCTACAGAGGCACAGAGAATGTGCTTCTGAAAATGTTTCCAGTTAAAAGCATGTTAAGTGTGAAAGTGTAGTCTACACGGAGAGAGTGAGGGAGTGTGGTCTATCAGATCATCAGCAAGGATTTTGTGGCCTTTCCGGGTACTAAGCACATTTGGTGTTTGCTGTCATCGCTCTGAAAAAAATGGACCAATGAGAGTGTCACTGTGCCAGTGCTAATTGCTCCTGGGGAGAACTGTGCTATAAATTGCCTGGTAACTCCACACAGAAGAGATACCTTGGAATAACATTAAGGGCTGGACCTGAATCCCCAAAGGAACACAATCTCGATATAGGATCAAAGTATTCCTTTCTCAGGAGGCTTTGTGTGATTTGACCTAACCCAGTGTCACTGTCCTGGACCGGCAGCAATGCCATGGTGAAAGTGTGCAACAAAGAGGAGACTTCACCAAGGGCTCAGGGTCATGGAGATCCCATTAAGAAACAGCACTGTGGGTCTTATGGCTCTAATAGAGCTGATGGCCAAGACCTCCCTTTGTTGCTCTCAGCTAGTAGAGGCAGAAGCTGCCCACTTCCTCCAGAGCTTTGTAAGTTGCTTTTCTTCATCTCTACCACCTGGAACACCTCCATATGCCTGGGCTCACTCCAGTCTCCTCCCAATGGCTTCACAAAAGGTCTAGAAGAAATATTTAATGCCAGGGAAGAAACACCAGCAGATGCTCCTAGTTTCTGTCTTTCTGAGAGAATGACACGACAGAAATCCCAGCATCACTGAATTTAGGAAACTTCCTCATGAAAATGACAGTTGTTTCCTTGAAGTCATTGGAAGTTTGCCTCTCCTTACACACCTAGAAGCACATGGGGTATCTCACTAAGCCTTTCTGTACCACTGAAAGCAGTATGGCCACAATATTGTATAGTAGAAATAATAGGCAGTGCAGACAGAAAACTAAACCTGAAACAGCCTGGCTGTATTGATGGATTACCTGACACTGGATTTCCCCGCTTCAGGGCACTTTAATCAGAGTGCAGGTCTAATTAGAAGGAAGTGTGCTGTTTCTCATTTTCCCTATTGTTTCTGCCAGCAGGATTAGCTCTGTAGGTACGTTTCCCTGGCTTGTCTGATTATACAAGATACAACAGCTAGCAGGTTGTTTTGAATATGCTTTTTTAGATATTGTTGAGTTTTATCCTGAATTGATTTTATGTTCTAACTACTATCAAAAGCGAAGCATCTACACTATTCCACAATGCTAAACATTACTGCAGAGCAAGAGTGAACTTTTTTGTTAGCGAACGAACTGAATAAATTAATTTGCCTTCCTGTGTTTTGTCATTTTGTCTTTTTTATATACAATACAGACCAAAATTAATTCAGCTGAAAGTGCTTGCCAAGCATCTAAAATGTGTTTCATCATCATTTCTTGACTTCAGCAAGGTTTCAGGTATGTTTCCAAAACTATGCAGGTGTTGCTAGACGCTGTACAAACTTCACATGAAGAGACACTCCTCACCTAGAGACTCCCAGTCTGAACTATGCTAATACAGATCAGGCATGCAACACAGCAGGTCAGCTATAGCAGCTTAAAGGCTGTGGGTTGTTTCTGAGGTTTTCTGTAGCACTGTTTGACAATTAATCAGACCCTACTCAGTGCTGATTCAAAAAAAAAGGTTAGATATGCAGTCGCTGCACTCTTTACACTAACTTTATACTGCAAGTTGCTCTGTCACCCAGGAGGCAGCCAAGGGGAAAATAAAACCATCCTCAAACAATGCATGAAGGCAGCTTGCATGGAATCTGGCCTTACTGGACACAAATTAAACGGACTCTGAGGTAATGAAAATCTGACCTGCTCAACAAAAGGAAATTAATATTACAGTTGGTTACTATGGCTAACAATGTGTCCCAATACTTTTAGACATTTTCACCATGTTCACCAGAAGGAGGCTTTGGAAATAGGTGATTTGTGAAGGAAAAGGATATTGGGGTTTATTATTTTTTAACTCCTTACCGTGACTGGCAGGGGTGTGTGTTACATTTCCTGACCTGGGGCTCGGGGCGATTCACTCGTTGGCAGTCACTGTCATTCACCAGTGTCATGGTCTTGTTAATAATTCGAGTACAGGACACGATGGTTTTCCGTTCACCTACAAGTCAAACAAAAAACAACTCTGAAAAAAGAAACCACTGGCTAAGAACAAAACCATGTCAACTCATTAACAAAAATTCAAAAGCTAGGAGCTCCCTACTATCTCTACAAGATGCAATCTACTCAGACCTACCATCTCTGCAAGCAATCTTATTTCCCACTTCTGTCTTACCTTTGTACTGTTCTGAGTTTTTTTCAGAAAAGCTACAAATCTTTCCCCATTAATTGTGAAATTGACTGCTTCACAGGAACAAAATGTTAGGCTTTCTCTTTCTAGTGTTTAAGGTGGAAACAATCTTGAAAATAATTTGCTTTCATTTCTGGTTCCTCCTCCACATGTAGCTGTGCCCTGTAATCACCTAGGACAGATGCTCCAGCTATGTAAGCTGAAGACACACAACCATCCACCCCGCAGTGAGTGATAATGACGGGACAGCTGCCTTTTGCTGCTCCCCATTCAGGAAGAGTCAGGTTGAAAAGGAGTGACTGAGTTCAAGAGTGATAAACTGGACTTGTTTGTATTTCACAAAGAGGTGAAATTAAGCCACCAAAATAAATTATTTCTTATCTTCTGGTCCTCCAGATATGCTACTTTAAAAACCCTGCCAGTAAGAGACATCTCAGGAGTAGTCGGCATTTATCACATAAACCGTCTGTGCATCAGGAGTTTCACCGCAGCAGTGGGGTCCTCAGGGTTCAACCTTCTACTGTGTGACATAAGGAAAGCTGTGCCACAAGGTGGCATGACAACGACGAGATGTGACAAGGAAAATGCCATCCCTGCACCATGTGACTTTGCCTTACTGCTAATTATTTTGGTTTCTCAGATCCTCTTCTTAACCCTGAGTCTGCATCAACTCAAGTTTATCCATGATCTGCAGCAGATAATAAAAAATAACTCAAATTCTGTTAATAAAAAAATTGTAAAAGTCTGCATGGAAGGGAAAAGGTCCTTCAAATTTTGAATAAGTAGTAAAAGCATCTGACAACCAAAATATAAGAGATCAATTGCCATCCCGGCTACTACTGGTGGGAGCCATGTTGCCAGGTACTGATTTGATTTAAATATGTGGCAGGCTTGCAACATAAATCAAAAGAGCCACAAACAAATTTCCTACTCATTCATGTGAGGGTTTAATGGCTCTAAGAAATCACTGTTTGAAAACATGAGTAAAAGTAGAAGTCCATTTTAAAATGAGTTCTATGTACAGAAAAAAATAAATCCATTATTTCAATACATGGAGGGCAGTGAGCCTTCAAATGTGAAGATGAGCACTCTTTCTTTGTGTCATACAATATGATAAATAATTGGGTCTGCTGGTGAAGAAAGACTGGCCAGAATGCATGGAAATGATCCATTTTCCTCAGGGGAAAACCTACTTCTTCCAGCACTGAAAATTCAATGGACAGTGGCTGACAAACCAGTCTCTGGTTTCACAGGCATCAATTCCCCCCAGGGTTCCAGCAAATCTGTCTCAGCACATCCTAGGGATCATCTGAAAAGTGTGATTTGCAATGTGCTCATGTACTCCCAGAAAGTCCACCCCAAATTAGGAGTGTCTGATGCAATCTCCAGGAGTTGTCACAGCAACACTGCCCGTTTCATCCCCGGGGAAGGAAGTGTCTTTTAGTGAACATGTCTGAACACCTGTGAAAACTCTGCTCCCAAGAATGTGACGGAGGCTTGAGATATGGGGCTGCACACGGCGCCTTGAGCCATCCATGGAGCACTAATCCAGGTGCAGTTCCAGCCTACAGTAACAAGCCGACAAAGCAGTGTCCCTGCCAAAATGCTGGGTGAAAATTAACTGTGGGGATGTGGATGATAGCTGGGAGAGCTGGTGAGAATGAGCTCTCATTTGAGTTCATTACGGCAACATCCATTCCCATGGCCAGTTTCCTTCATGCTCTGGCAACGCTGTGTTCTGCAGGCACCTCTCTAATGGCTGGTGTCTGCAAACACCGTACAGCAAGTCCCACCAAGCTTCCAAATGGCCTTACCTCCTCCACACTGCACACTGCACCCTTCCCATCCACTGTGGGTCCAGATGTACAAAGAATCCTGTTGCTTTTCTGGCTCGCTTCTGTTTTCAGCAGTGTAGTTTACAGGAATGGTGTATTCATAATGAATTCCATAATTCTGGTCATGAAATAACAGCACCTGGTTCAGCAGGAAAAGAAAGGCTGTTACAACACACCGTGTACTGGGAAAGCTAACAGACTGCAGTGACAGTGATGTTGGAAATGCTGTCTCGGGCCAATACCAAGTACCTCATGAAAGGCAACCTAATCTTTATCTAGAAACCTGAAATTACAGTGGTATTGGTAAAACAGGGCATCTGCAGGAGCAATAACTGCTTATGATTTGTGAATATTTAAAACAGTCATGGAGATGTCTAAACCTGGAATTCGGTGCATAACTTTGTTTAAGCCTTGATGTGATCAGCAGGCCACTGGCTATCTAAAGAGAAATAGTAAGACAACAGAAAGCATTACAGCAGTTTTCATATAATAGCTATCTTAATGAGCATCTAGAGCTAAAAAGTCACTCATCTTACCTGTCTAACCCTTGTTTTCTAGAAAGCAAGTTGTCTGCAAGCCTCATGCAGACACTCAGTCTTATGGTGAGGGACCTTTGTAAAGAATGGGGAAGTTCTGGGTTAACACTGTAGATCATCGTCCTGGGCATCCTGCTCTACACTACCCTGCTTGAGCAGGGGGTTTGGACAAGACAACCTCCAGAGGTCCCTTTCAACTTCCACCATTCTGTGATTCTGTGAGCTGCAGCATATACTGTTGCATTTGAGTTGGGCGGCAGCAGTCCATAGTTTGAAGGCAGAAATGTTTATTAACACATCCAAAGGAACAAGGTGATCCTTCTCAGAGCAAATACAACTAATGCAAAAAAAAGTCACATGCCTCCTAGGAAATGTGGCACTCAAAGTTAGCAGGACTATTCCTGCTGACAAGCTGTAGGAGCAGGCTTTTATTGTCTCAGAAACCTGAAGATGACAAGGAAGAGCCCTATCATACACCTGCTGGCAAGATACATATTTTCATACCCTGCATATTGCTAGAGGAAGGTGAAACCTGCTTCCAGCAGCGGGCTGATTATTTCCCATGGAGTCACATGTGATGTTTCTAGTGCTATTACTCTAAAATTCACTGACTATTAACAAAGACAGAGGAACAGAGAAAAATGCTTATTTTTTTCACCATAGGCAGATGACAGTTCTGGTCCTGTTCTGATTTACATGTTAGGCTTTATTTGGGGCTCACTTTCACTGGCTTGAGTCAGAAGTGACTAGAAGGAGGATGAGGTCCATGGAATCTGTTACCACACTATTAACAAATGCCATAGAAGTACTACTGTAATGCTGATGGTGTGGCTTTAAACTTACTTATACTTATTATCCCATAATCTCAGCAGCATTACACAGGTGAATTCTGCTGGCTTTTGTCACCTACTGATAGGAGCAGCACCTTATCAAATAAGATATTTTAAGTAGGGCTATCATAAGCGAAGCAAGCAGCTGCCCAATTAAAAAAACCAAATTGGCAAATGCTATTTTCTCCCAACAATAATTGTTTCCCATTCAGATTTGCAGAAATCACTCTTACTTAACTGAAAATCTCACTAAAGCTGTCATAAGCTCATTTAACCAAAAAAATAACCGCAGGTGCTGAAAGAAGGGGTCCAGCTTTCAGCCACTGACATCCTGGAGGTCTATGCAGTGAATACTGTGGGGCTACACAAACTCAGCACCCATAAGTTGTTCTGCACAGTGCATAACCCTGGGCAGAAAAGCATCTTCCAGAGGATGTGGGGAACAAAGATACGATTTTGCTTCAGCTACCACAACTGAATATCAAGGTTGAAACTAGCTGGCCATCATTACAGTTTCAAAGATGAATGTTGTTTTTTTTAAAACACAATTCGAAATATCAGGCAGTCAGAGGCAGAGAACTCAAGTCCTGCTCTAGCTTTCTATAAGTGCATGAGATATGAACAGCTTGTTCTACAGAATGGATCAGTCTTGTCTAAAGCACCTTTATGCTCTGGAAGTGTCTGGGTGTCCTCTGTGGCTGAGTGGAGGTCTAGAACAGGCCTAGTTACACAAACATTAATTCCTCTAAAAAATATACTTACAGCAATGCAGTTGGAGAAATGCCTCAAGTATTAAAAACCAGCTCCTAAAAAGAAATCCTTATTATCTCAATATGGGTGCAAGACTAGTGAATCTAAAGGCCCATGTGAAACCAATTTCATGCAATTTTGTAGCCATACATAATTGGTGTGTGTGTGTATGTGTGTATAATTGGTTTCAAATGCAGGTCACAATGGACTGACTGAAGTTTCTGGCTCTGTCAGTCCAGTGTATTCCACCACTGTTTGAACAACAGTTTTCTATTTAGAGGTAACTGGTAACCATCCTGCCTTTCTTGCTTTGAAAGAATGACTCTCACTACCTTGTATCAAGGAAAAGATTAATATCTGATTTGAAGAAAAGACTTCATGTGTGCTTTGTTTATGACTGGCAGTGATTTTAAGCCACATGTTTTTTTAATGGTCTAGTAACTTTTACTTTCCTCCTTTTTAATAATTTTGGTGGGGGGGAAGGTGAAGAAGGAAAATTTCCTCTGCTCCTGTCTGCTGAAAATGCCAGTCTGTTCCTGGAAAGGATAATCATGGAGAACCTCATAATCACCAGTTTCCTATGTTAGTTACTTACTCCTTAATGAAGGGGAAATGAGTATTCCTTTAAAAAAAAAGCTCTGCTGGTGCTGAAGTTCACAAAATGGTGCTACCAGATTTTACTGCAGTACACCTCAAACAAGTAACGCCCTGGAAGGTTCCAAGAGCTGGCAAAGGAACCCTGCACAGCATCTTCACAAACAGTACCTGTGCAACTCCTTTTTCTTACATGAGGTTAGGAAGACCTTGGCAGCACAAGATACTTTGTCAGTGTCCTGGTTTCAGGAGGGAAGACTTGTGTTAAGGCCAAAGTCAAGCACAAGCTGATTTTTCTGATGATGAAGGTGGCTCCTGTATACACCTCCTTTGTGTGGGCAGACCTTGAATTACATGGTGAGTCAGGAAGGTGCTGGTGTGCCCAAACCTGCACCACTGACTATTTCAGTACTAACCTCTTTGAATCCAGCTTTACGCTGGTCTGTATGTGAACCTGGTAAACTCACTCATCTGTCTGAGAAAGCAGAGATAAAACATCTCATGTTCCTACACAGCGTATTTTGACACAGAGTATCATGATTATGATTATTATTATTATTATCATCATCATCATCTTTTTTTTGTGTGTGAAAAGTGTGAAAAAGCAACTTTTGAGCTTTTCAAACTGGGCCATGAAATGTTGCACAATGAACACCAGCAAGCCAAAAAATTCAGCTGAGGAAAGGGAGAGACTTCTGATTTTTAGCAGAGGCTTACAGATAGCCTTCAGTGAGCAAACGTGGCAAAAAGTCACAAGGAAAAGAAACAGCACACAGAAAAATGTAATTGGATAAAAAAGTTACAGGAAACAATGTATACATTAAAATACTCTATGTTTCTATGCAAACCTCACTGTGGAAACTATAAAGCTTTCTGCAGACTTTCAACTAGTAAAACATATGAGAGAGGCATTATTACAGCTATCTTACAGGTAGAAATGTTATCACCAACATTAAGGGACTAGCCCATGAGTCACCCCATCACCCATTAGTGACAGGACTGGGACTACATTCCTGTTCTCACCCCTGTGGACTCCTCACTTTTGTTCTCATACAGCAGCCTATGACTGTTTATAAAACGCCATAATGGAAGGACAATGTTGAACATTAAGAAAAACTTTCAAGAACACCTTAAAATACAGAAAATTGAAAAAACAATATAAAGAAAACAAGGAAAATTTCTGTATGTAACTAAGTCACTACAGCGGGTCAAATTCACGTGTATCATCTGTACATGCTAAATCTGCTTCTCTTCTGTTAGAGGAATAGTGTGTTTAAATACAAAATACATTCTGGCATAAGCTGAGAAGATACTTCAGCAAATATCCTTTCACGTGTGTGAGTGAGTGTGTCCATGAAATAAAGAAGGTCCCTGGAAACCTACATCCATGTGGAATGGACCTGTCACATTGTCTGCAACACATTACAGGAGTATCCTGTACTGGACATGAGCTTACTGGCACACTGCATGTTCTCCCAGAATATAGCATCATTTATTTTTAAGTAGGGAGCTGGGTTTCTCCAGCCTTTGCAATGCTGCAAAAGAATACAAAGAAAGGCACTACAGCATACCTTTAAAAAACTCTGGTGAGGAAGCAAACAATCAAAATTTAACTTTCAGCTAGGATATAAACCCTTTACGTTGCATCACTTAAGAAACACAAACAAAGGATATAAAGTTACCATCAAGTGCAGTGGTATTTTAGTTGGTCCTTTGGCAGAGATTTTCTCCCACAGACCCCTTCGCACGTACCGGACAGTAGTGCCTGCGATCTGAAACTCACCAGGAAGCTCAATTTTCCAGTCGCTGTTAATGGATCTCTTACTGGAATCTTTTAAAGCTGGAATGAATCAAACACCACGGAATGATATGTAAGTGAATTTGTAATTACAACAGACTTTTAAGCTTCTCAGTCCGCCTGAAACACAAGATGCAGTATTGTTGTAAGGGAGGTGAGTTTAAAAGAAAAAAAAGTATACTTTTAGCTGACTTGTCATAATGTTTCTAATGGGCATGTTCTGTACTGCCATTGATGAAGGCATTTCTAATTATATTAACATTGCTATTATGTAACAATAATGTCATATAAACTGGTCTTGCTAATGTTTTACTACCTAAAATTATTATGTTCTGCTTTCTGAATGAGCACCCTTCTCCAGTTTCAAAACTTTGAGGCATTCTCTGGGCCATTCCACTGCCAGAAAATTTAAAAGTAAAAAAAAAGAATGTGCAGAAGGAGTTAACAAAGGAAATAAAAGGAAGGAAAGATAACTACCCACTATCCTTGAAAAAATACTATTAATTTAGCACTAAATGGTAGAACTCTTCCACAGTTTGACTTATTTCATGAGCATGTCCAAAAACTACACATACTTACGGCATATTGTTGAACGCAGTTACATATACAGCTCTGCTT
This sequence comes from Sagittarius serpentarius, assembly GCA_034782735.1. Classification (NCBI taxonomy): domain Eukaryota; kingdom Metazoa; phylum Chordata; class Aves; order Accipitriformes; family Sagittariidae; genus Sagittarius; species Sagittarius serpentarius. The sequence goes on from JAVKLA010000002.1 coordinate 19,980,616, forward strand.
TTGCAAAGGAAAGCTTGCACAACTGAAATGTTTTTCTTTGATTTTCAGTGAAGAGAGATTTAATTTGGGTTTAAAAGTAATACTAAAATACTACAGCATTGTGCTAACAAGCAAGAACCACAAAGTAGAAGTGACTGACCAGGAAAGTGCAAAATTTACTAACCCATTTTCCTTATCCAAGCTGAGCAGAGTGCAGATTGTAAACAGAGAATGTCATTAGAGAACAATCAGTTAGAGTAATAATTCTTCCTGGAATAATCTCATTATTATTTGCTCAGGGTTACATGGGAAACATGTAGGCACATATGTAAAATGAACATGCCTGGAATATTGTGTATATTGGAAATTAACACTTAGATCACTTTGGCGATTATTCTTGAATCTAACTATTTAGATTTTAATCTTAGAAAAATGGGTGGTACCATAAATTCGGACACATATACTAAATTGGCAGACATGATGTAAGAATCTAATACCATAGAGTAGGTGCTTGAGTATGACCTGAAGATACTTCTGGTAAAACACTTACACACTTGCAGTGTTACACTCTTACAGCTATTAAAACTGGTACTTGGGGTGAAATAGTATGAGAGCACCGGTGGCTGTAAATCAAAGGCTGGTTTGCAAGGCAAGATCTGTATATGTTTATGTAGACTGCCCATCCTGATACTGACTGAAGTCTGGCAGCAGTTAGTTTCAGAGATTCTCATTCAGACAGTATATAAGGAAACCTATTCTGATCTTCAAGCATTAACATAAAATTCATAGATCATTTCTCTCTAAACTCTCCTTCCAAATGTAGCAAGATAGCTCTACTTTTTTTTTTTTTTTTAGTTTCCAAGCAGAACTAGCTTTTGAAACAGTATTTTCCTAAACTTTCCTTGAGAAAAATATCAATCAAATCTCTGTGTTGATACACGTGAAGATTTGCAAGTGCAAAATAAAACTGCTCCTGAATTTGTGTGTGCTCCATAACGCAAACATCGAACAAGTTAACATTTAGCTGTCATAGTTGTAAAGAGAAGTCAAGTTACAAAGCAGAGACTGGTCAGTGGACAGAATGTGAGCTTGGGAGATCAGCTTAATACCCCCTTGTGCTCAAGCCTGGAGGGCAGAATATTCCAACCTGCAAGCACTAGCTACACGCATAATTTAGAGTGGCCCGAGGTTGTTGTAATTACTCCAGAGGCTTTTTTGCAAGTTAAAAAACTGGACAGGCATTATAAAGCTCCAGCATCAGAAATAAGCAGAACTTACGGTCAGGATACTTCCTGATGCCTTCTTTGCTCTCAAAGGCAGAAGCAGGTGAGATACTATCTACGTGGGTTTGATGAAAACCAGGGCATAAATAAAAAAACATCAGCAGACAAGGAAAAGCCTGCCACAGCCACCCTTCTTTCAGAGTCCATGAGCTGGACACACATGCATAAGGTCACGTGCTGTAGGATCACATCCGTCCTGTCAGGAAGTGCCTCTATGCATCATTAAGGACAATGTAGAAAGCTCTACAGAAGAACGAAGTCCTGTAAGGTGAATGTTGAGAAGAAAAGATACTTGGAATAACATGTCCTTTCTTCCAGCATAACCTGTTGCATCAGGATCACTGATATCCTTCAAACACTGAAAGACATCTCCAGCCATAAGGACATCACATTACTGTTGACTCATCAGTGCAAGTTGATTTAGGGCTTTATGTGTTTTCTATGTTAGAATGGAAGCACAGTTATCCAGATGTTGGTGTGATGCACTGAGGGAAGAGAAAATTGGCAGACCCTGTTCTAACAGAAAGTCCCAGGCCCCTTCCTTTGTGGAGATCCATGCACCACGATAAAATTTGCCCTGACGTCAGACTAACAGAATAGCCTGTGTGTTACTGGGCTTCCTTAGTTCAAGGTTAACTGCATCTTTTGGCTAAGCCTTTCACAAGATATTTTCTTAACCCCCAGCATTTCATGCTTATTTTATTCTCTTCCAGTAAAGAACACAACCTTGGCTTTCACTTAACTAAGTGTGTTGCAAGAAGGTAAGAGGAGCTGATTTAAAGCCTTTTCAAGTCAACAGGAAAACCTCCCATTGTCATCTCTTTGGATCAAGTCCCTATAGCCAGCAAACCCTTCTAAGTGTTCTTAGGCTATATATAAATGTCTAATATGCTTAGGAGACAAGGAACTGGACCTCTGTCAACTGCACAACTCAGCTGACTTACCAGTTGGGTCTAATTTACTGTGGCAGCGTTTGTAGAGATATTGGGCTATTCTGCAGAGACTTTCCTTTTATTCTAGTTGGCCATGTCTAACACCTTTCATATAGCTATTACAATGAAGGTTCCCTCAAGAAATGAGGGGCCAGCTCATCTCTTCCTCAATGAGGTTTGAGAGGAAGGAAATTCCTGTTAGTTTTCTCTTTAGGGGGTTTCCTGAAGAACTGTTCTATTTGGCTGAAGAGGACAAAGTGCCTGGCTCCACAGGTCCCAGAGGGTCTGCTGAAGGTAAGAGGAGATACCTGAAGTGATTCCAGCACAGGGCACCATCTCACAGTAGAAACCTATTTTTACATATATTCTATATACAATGCACAGACATGTTCCCAGGCACCTGGGAATCTCCGTATTGTTAAAATGGTCCCTAGCATATCTTATGGCCCAGGTCAACTTGAGTTCTCCCAAACAACTCCTTGCGTGGGTCAGAATCCAGGACAATCCAGGGTCCCTTCTCAATAAGCAGTATAAAGGCAGCCCCCTCTCACTGGGGGCTGAGAGCCCATACGCAAGATGCTCCATGACTGCTGGCCTCAGTGGCCAGGAATATTTCAGGGCACATTCAGTTTACCAACTGAACATCATTTGTAGTGTCTAACCTCTGGGAAGTCTGGAGCAGGTGGGGGTCACAATGTCCTCTACATCTGTGTGTGCCTTCCTGAGGATCTGCATCCTGGGGAGTTACTGGAGAAAGGTGGAATATCTTTCTGTCCTGCTGTACACAACCTTCCTGAGAGCTCTCATGGTCCCATTAGAGGCTCCAAAATCAGGGTGAAGGGAAACTGCAGGTATGGTTTCCCCAGGAGGAATGGGATATATGAGGGGGAATGTTTTTTCTGAGGAAAGTTCTCTTTGGCACATAGACTAGAGGTCTGATGACGTCCTGGTATTTGCATGCTACAGCAATGTAACTCTGCCTGCGGTTTACTTCTCTTCCTGCTTTGTCCCTTGATCTACAAAGTACCTTCTGCAAACTTCAGACAAAATTCTGAAGCAGGATGGCTTTCCTCTGCCAAAGCCTAGTGGCTTCCAGGCAGATCAAAGCAGCCATCACACTGGCCTTGAGGAGCTGTGAACATGACTAATCAAAGCAGTGGATGAGAGAAAACTATCTCCATGCAGTATGGCTGACTAGTAAAGATAGCACGGCATATGCTCAGTGCTCAAAACAGTGTATAAGAGCTTGAATGACTAAAACTATGCTTTGGTTCCAGCTCATCATCAAAGGAAAATAGCTTGCTGATGAAAAACAAAATGTTAATCTTTGTGGACCTCTTTTCCGGGTAAGATTTGATTTTGATTTCTGCAAGCACTACTCCCTTAGTGATTGAGAAGACAGAGAGTTCTGGCAACAGCCCTGTTCCCAAAGGTACTCCTTGAGGACTGCAGGAATTGCAGTGGAGCCTCAGCAGAGTATTTGGGCCAAAGTGTTTTCACCACTGTTTCTCTTCATTGCACACAAGTGCCCCATCAGTAGGGATCAATGCTGCAGCTATAAAATCTCCATGTCTCTTAGACACAGAGTACTGCTCTTTCTCCAAAGGCTTTTGTCACACACAGTTACTGCAGGCCTAGCTCTGCCTAGCCCCAGAGGTGATAGTACTAAATTCAGTGGGGTGAATAGGGCCTTTTGCTTTTATTGAATGCTATACTTTTTATCCAAGCATTGCAGAAGCACTTTGCAAGACAGCAAGTATTTTTACTGCCCTGTTAGAAGATAAGCAAAGCATGCAACAAAGAACACTTGATCAACCTCCCTGACAGCTCAGTGGCAGGATCTGAGGAGACCAGGATACACGCAGCCTTCTCTGATGAAACTTGTCTGACTGTGGTCAAAAAGCCCAAACAGGAAAGCAGTTGTGAGCCCTTTTTGCCAAGCAGTCTTCACTGATTTAAGCTAGCACCCACAGGATTTATTCCGCCTTGGGCAGCTGGCTGCATTTCTTCTGGGACCCTGTGCCTCAAATAGGGTAGCGAAGCACAGCTCTTTTCTCTTTCCACACTGTGGGTGCATTTAGGCAGTAGCAAGAATCCACTGTTACATCTCTAAGATTTTTTCTGGCTCAGAGTTGTACAGTAGAATAGCAAAAGAAAAAGGAACCCCAGTGACAACCTGTAACTTCTTTTTTTCTTGTTGGCTGGAAGACAGAAACTGACCAATCTATTTCTAAACTGGCATTTAGTCAGATCTTTATTTTCACCTTGGGTCCCTCCAGCTTGCTTTCCAGCCTGCAGACACAAACTGCTGAAGCATTTCCTGTTCAAGGTAGTTTTTAAGCATTACAGCCAGCCAAGGCAGGCAGCGTGGGTTGCCTGTAGGTGGAGGGAAATTCTTCAGGCACTGCTCCCAGCACATGGAATAATGATTCCAAATTATGCTGGGCTCATTTTCAAAGTGCTGTACCCGGTTCTGAGTGGAAACAGGACCTGACTGGACTCCACTTTGTCAGTGTAATTGAAATAGAAAATCCTTCCATACTCAGACCTGGATTTACAATGCATGATGAGGCCTATCAGAGTGACTGGATTTTTTCTTGGTCATCTTTTTTGTCCTATTGGAACATTCCTGCTGCTATTCTTCAGCCTAGGTTAGCAAGACATTGGGTATCTTTTCTTTGTGTCCAGTGTTCCTTGAAAGAGAAAACCCTCGAAAGATTTGAGAGGTTCTCCTGGCTCCTGACCATGAACCAAAGAGCTAAAAGCATTCAGAAGCTTTAAAATAGCCAGATTTTTATCTACCTTTATGTGATGCACACAAGGCCAAGTCCTGCTCTCAAATATACACAATCCTAATTGTCACCACCCGGAAGGGAAGTATCTGCTTTAGTCAAGGTTATGTGGTCACAATGAAGGGCAGTTGCTAGCTCCATGTAAGACTTTCAATGCTGCAGCTATCTGCCAAAGCCCAAGCCCCGGACAAATACCCTGTGCAAATCCCACCAAGACAAACAGAAAGGCTGGCTTCCAGAAGGCAGAGTATTTGCAAAACCCAGGGAAACACTGGCTCTCATTGTTCCACCAGTGTTTTGCTATGTCAAACATCTTACGTGTAGGCGTAATCCTCTCCCAGCAAGCTGGCTGCAGCATTAGTGGAAATACTAGCAGCAATGATAATGTGCTTGCTACCAAGCAGTGGCACAAATGCCAATGCTTTTGACTTAAGGGTAGCTGAATGACATGATTTGCCCTCTTTTCCCCCCCCGAATCTGGAATGAAAGACAGAGAACAAAAGCATCTTTCCCAGTGATACTTCCAACTTTGGTAGCATCTCAAGACAGAAAACCAATGGCACTAGACCTGAAATCCTAAGACACAATCACTATGTAAATGTTTTCTGTGGAGAGTCATGAGAAAGCCAAGCTAATTCACTGAAATGTAAAAGTAATGTTAAGGTTAAGCTGATGAAAATTACTGAGATCCTGAAGAAAGACAGCTGAGCAAAAGGAGCTTCTAGAAAAAGACAGCTGAGCAAAAGAGAAGCAAATGGAAACTTACGGATTGCGAACTATGTGAAAACAAGGAGATAAGAAGTAGAAGACAAACAAAAAGACGCATGATCATCATGTGATCAAGAAGACTATTGGCTAGCTTATGCATGAACAGTGACTGTATAGCTGCAGATATCCACTAAGCTGAACTACAAATATAGCTGAGGTTTGCTAATAAAATTGTCTTCGATTCACCGCAATCAGAGTCTGTGCCGTAATTTTCTACAGTTTTCAGCAGCATACTATATCCCAGAACTGGATATTAACATCTCCTTTTGGCTGCAAAGACGGACAATTATAAGCAAAAGCCATGGAAATCAGAAACCAAGGGTCCTAGTCTGAGCTTTGCTCCTGACTCCCTGCATAGTCATGAGCAAGTTGCAACACCTCAGTTTCCCCTTCCACAAAACAGAGAGCAACAAACTTCATAATCCTCTCAGAGTTCCTACCACAGGCTTGATATATTGCTGGAATCAATTACATCTTTCAGAGTGCTTTTCTATCCTAAAATCTTGCAGCGTCTCCACTGTGAGAAGCTCGCTTTGAAAGAACCAGAACATGCACAAGCGAAAACAGTACATAATACTTCCCAGGCTAAGGGACAGATGGAACATGTGTCTGTTCCAACCACTGCAATGAGAGTATCAGCATGTGGAAGGGCTGAAACACTGTTTGATATGGAAGGACAAAAATAATGTGTTAATGAGTTCATCAACAGCAAGAAGAGCATTTCTGTGACTTGGTCTCCCTAGAAGTAGATGGGAGATTAAACCCTTTCATCTGGTCAGTAATGACACAAAAAGAAACACCCCTAACACTGGAGAGAAGAGGCAGAAGACCAGACTGACAGATGTATATTGTAGCTGACTGGTTTGCATTTTACAAATGCCCTTCCAATCTTTAATCTAAGTGATTAGTAACGGGACAACAAATTTGTTGACAGACTCTACCTTACAACAACCTCACATACAAATCTGACCCATCACCCACATCTAAAACTTTGTTTCCAACAGGGAAAAGAGGAGAGGAAGCCTGTTCCCCTCGAAAGGAACGCAGGAGTTGAAATGAGAAGAGGATTAAACAAATTGTTTGGCCTGAGAAAATAGAGGCAAGTGGACTAGAGGCTGCAGCTAGCCCACCTCAGAGTGAAGGATCAGGTCTTAGGTACAGCATCAAGTGAAAACTTGCTGTTGCAGGAAATGGCACAGGCAACCTCATGGTCAGATTACTGAGGGACATCAGCTGCCCTGTCCTGCTTCTGCTTCAGTCTGAGCTGGGCGCCTTCCTGTCTGTATCTCTGTCATTCCTTTCTCTAAATGCACTGTTCTCTTTCCCACTCTCTCCCAAAGTGTTGCGTGCTCCTGGCAGCTATGTTCAACCCAGTGCCAAGTTCTGTTCAGGAACTCTTCTGTCTGTATAAAAGTGTTCTCTGGGCCTTTCAAGTTGCACAGGGCCTCTAAGTGTCACATACTATCACATCAAGCAAACGTCACGAAACCAGGCCATGAAAGCAGAGAGAGGCTGCAACAAGAATGAAATCAACAGCCGCTTCCTGGCAACAACAAATCTATCATCTTACAAGTCATTTAGAGAGGGGTCATTTTAACAGAAAACAGAGCTGAGTTTTGAATCAAAACATTTTTTTCTTTTGTCTTTTTACCCAGAAAACTGTGAGCAGGTTTATCCTCAACCACTCTGATCCGCCGGGCACCTGCAGGGATCACAGCTGCTTCGATGTAACCTATGGCAACAAAAGAGCAGATGGATGAGAGCATGCCACAGACAGCCAGAGGCATCAATCATTCAGTATCTCACCATGAAAAAACCAGCTCCTGCCCAGGTAAGGGAATGGGTGGGAAACACTTCAAATGAGATCCCTGTGTTGGCAGCCAAGTTTCACTGCTGAGACATGCATGGTTATGACTAACATTTCAGCCTGAGAAGAGGGAGAGAAATGCACATGTGCTGCTTAATTGTGCTTGGGCCTAATTAGATTTGCTCCCTTTGAATCACCCTGGCTCTCCTGCGGTACTGACAGGAATGCACGAAGACTGTTCCTGAGCTGATGCAAAGTGTCACTGTCAGGAGCAACACTGCATATCACAGAACAGACATCTGTGATTTGAAATGGAGGTTCCAATAGATGCTCCTGCTTTTCTCTCTGAAAAAAACCCTGCTCAAGGCTGTGATCAGTATCAGAAAGTACTCACTTCATCAAAACATTTTGATGATGCTAAAACTAAACAGCAGGAATTAGTGGGACAACTGGGGGGAAAAAAGTTGTTTTCACTTACACTTCAGCTTTATAAAAAAATTGTGGAGGATATAATGGTAACCGTCTCCTTGCATCGGGCTGATAAACAGAATTCCACAGCTCAGATTTAATGTAACAACAGAGCTGAAAATTTCTCAAGGACTGACCACCAGTCAGTTCTAAACATGGCCAGCAGATGCACATGCCAAATTAGACCATCTGAGCATCTGACATGGTAGGGAAGTTTTTATAGCAGGCCCATCATATTTTTATAGAATTCTCTTGGTTTTTATCGTTCTGAAACTCTCTTGGCCTTTTCATGGTTCCTTCAACAACCAGCAATATGACACAATTATACTGCTTTTGACTAACGGAATAACAGTAAGAATAATTAAGAGCTACAAGGAAATGTAGCCTATTTTCCCCCACCATGGAGCCATGTGGCGTTACGGACTTCTTCCATGGGGTGGAAGTGGTGCCTTTAAACTATAAAGCTGAGGAACATTAGTGCCCATTTCAAAGGTCTGGGAGCCAGGCAGAATTTTTCCACTGGCCTCATTGGACTCTGAATCAGGCCCATGTAAATGTCACTAATCTCATCAAAACTATGACTTGTTTCTTTCTAATTGGCCACCCCATTTACTTTGCAGTGTATAACTTGGCACCTCTTTTGGTTATTGCTTTCCCCTTTATTTTAGATGTTAAGTAGCTTATCCTGTATGTTCCCTCATCCCCTTTTTTGCTTTAAAGGGCTGTGTGAAACTGTTCTGTGTCAGCCCTGCCTTTACAGAAATTGTGGGCAGTCTAGAGCAATGAGCTGGAGAAGTGCTGGAACAGAGACTTGTCTGACATTCAGCAATGTTTGGGGAGCTATTTTAGGGACAAGTGCAGCTGAATGGCCATGCTTCTGCTACGCTGATATGGGGGGCCTCAAAGGAGGATGCTGACAGCCTCATGCATCTCAGGACTAAGCGATTCTTTTACCACTATGACATGAAGTGAGACAGACAGGGATTTTGGGTCAGCCTGTGGATTCATTTCTACCTGTCTGAACCAGCGGAGTGCCCAGCCCCTTTGTTGTGCTATGAATAAGGCTTAAGCTCTCGGGTTTCATAAGGTTCACTGGGTGGATAGCTGATTTGGGCCAGACACACTCCCTCTTTCCCTGATCTTTGTATCTGAATGACACTTTCATTTGACCCTTCGGTTCAGTTCTTTTTGCACTTGCTCCTCCTTACTCAGGACATCTCTGTCAGTCATCCCTTGCAGGCAAAAGAGAAAGAGGGACAGCAGAGCTGCAAACCATGTCTGTGTACAGAAGCCAGAGCAGTGGCTCTCCCATCTGCTATTACAGAGTGGGTTTCACTGGAAAAAATCATTACTTCCAGGGTCAACTTTTTTAAGGCAATATTGAAATCTGTTATGAAATCAAAGGAAACAGATGTTGGATTTTATTCTAGACATTGCCAGGAGTTGGTTTTTCATCAGTTGAGATACCAAATTACAGTCAAAACAGAGTGTTTCAGCAATCAAATATCCTCACTGCACCCCATGCATCTGCATATAAACCCAACCGACAATTACCACCAGACATGAGCACACAGCAAAGGTGTGATTAATGACAGTCCGTCATGGGGAAATAGGCCCTATGACACACCTGAACACCGCTGTTAGGAAGCCAGTTTGGAACATGCCCAAGTTTCAGGTAATTTAATGTACCTACTGGAGGACTATGTACTTATTTATTTTTTAAATCACATGCCAGATACAAGTGCCCAGAGCTAAATCATGCAGAGGTTGGATACAAAGTTACACTGAGTTTAGTGGAAAGCCAGTCACTAACTTCAGTGAACTTTGGATCCGTCCCCTGACCTAGCCACAGCCAGGAGTGTGTCACACTGCTTTAGAGGTGAGCAAGCTGCGGAGCTGTGCTTGAGGTTCAGCTAGTGCCATAAATACGCTCTCATTTCATCACTGTGCCATGAGAGAAACACCACGTGGAGAAGTTGACTTTTATGCTACTTTTTACAATAGTAAATAGTGGAGTGTAAGCTATTAATAGCGTATTAGTTCTGGAGACTGTTTAGTTTGGTCTTACACCAGATTTTTCTCCTCATGTAATTTCTAATCCTGATTAATGGCTTTGGGGGGGTGTATTCACAGCTCCTGAATAAGAAGAAACATACTGTGCTAACTCACTGAGATCATGTGGCACAAATCCGACTGCTGACCTTTACTCTTCTGTTAGGGAACTGTGAACTGCTTTGCAATTGTATGGGTCTGACCTGTCCTTTCAGAGATGAAGCAGAATTCTTGGGCATGTCCCACCAGGAGCATCTTGACAATCTCATTTATTATTTCCAGCAATACTGTGTGAGTTAGTGGTCAAATCCTATTGCAAATGTACTATAGAACATCCATGCAAATTTGCCACAGGTACAAACTCAGATCGCTACCACCACTCCAGTCTGATCCTTAGAGCTAATGTGAGGCTTCTGGTCACAGCCTTTCTGATCTTTGAGACAACTGCACCAGAAAACACCTCCATTGTTTTCCAGGCACATTTTATTAAGCAAACTGTAACTGTAGATTGCCAGAAAGATTATCAAGTGTCAGCTAGTAAGACCAAAAAAGTCTCAGAGTTGGCCCTGAGTCAAGGACTCTCAAAGATCTGTTAGGTCTTAGGATAATTGTCTGCAATGCAGTGATTTGCAAGGTTAGGCTTAAAGTCCTGCTTTAAATGAGGAACTGGTTAAAGACTGATGAGATTTGGCAACTATCAGGCAGTATTTCTAGTAATTTCACCCATAAATCAGCCTGTTAAGATGAAGCTTTGAAAGTACAACAGGAGAACTTCATTATTTGGTAATTTATAGTGCTGTATGTAGTATACTCCACCTTGGGAACAGTTACTTTGGCACGCACCAATCTTTCTGGATAATCTGCATTACATCAGTGTCTCAGGAATGTAAGACTGTGATTGAAGCAAATCCTAGATACAAATTATATGGTGTAACTCGTATTAGGAGAGACACCAGAACAAAGAGGTGGCTTTGTCATCAAGGAGATTAATATGTGAACAGTGGCTACTGTATCTTCATTTAAATGCTGGAGAGATTTGCAAGAGGAAAGCAGCTCACACAGGAAAATCCATTGTTAGCCATTGTTATTATTTCCAGAAAGAACAGAAAGTTTAGTGTGAACTTCAGAATGTCACTGATCTACTATGAAACTGTTCTCCTAGTTCATGTTGCAATGAAAGACGCACTCCAAGGTAAAGGAAAAATTATCCCATGGCTGAAAGTACTGATTTCTGGGCACCATACCTTCATATCTTATCCCTGTACACACGTGAAAATTAGGTGCGAGAAAGTCAACAGTGCTCATCCCATTATGAAACCTTCTAAAAGTGCTTTGAACAATGATCTCAGGGTAGAAGGCAAGGAAATCAGACTGCCCTGCCTACCTGCTGGTCATGGACAGCACAGCTTCCGTAATATTTTAGGGATAAGAACGAGCTGGGCATCTCAGTTTCCATGACCCTTCCCACCTTGCACCTTTTGCTAAGTGCTGGTTGTTGCAGGGGAGTGGAAATATGTCCAGTGGTAACTACGTGTCCATTTTCTGAACAGTTGTGAAGATTCTCACTTGCTGTTAGTTTGAGAGTAATTCCTCCATCAGCACCTGTCCACTTCCAGCCATGGGATAGCTCACGTGGAAGAAAATCAGTTCACTGGAGAGCCATGGATAGATTTCAAAGCCTCCTACTATTGCTGTGAAGTTGGTTGCTGGGGTTTCTAACTTGCATGTTCTGCTTCAACCCTTATAAGACATCCTGGAGTTAGCCCTAGGGCTCTATTTTCTCATCATTTAGATGTACGTCCTATGGACAAAAAGAGTTTCTTGTGTTGGCTAAAGATGCTCCTAGACAGCACTACAGCACTACTGTTCAAATAACCTTTCTTTCTTTTAAATATGTGCTGAACAAGTTGCGCACATAATTAAAAGCCTGCTTTTTCACCATCTTAAAAAGAAAAATTGCTAGCAAAGATATACTCTTCGTTTTCCAAAACGATAATTACAACAACTGGCATATCTCACCTTATTATGTTCTGCCATTAAAAAAAATCCAAATAACTGTGGTCCTTCTTTTGGATCACAAGCAAAGGGCAGCAATGAAAATCTTGATATGGCTGAGAAAAATCAAGAAAGACAGATGTAGGTCTCATTCTTAATGCAGGTCTCTGAGCATTAGAGGCACAGCCTTGGAGTCTGTGTAGAAGTCAGTGATAAATCAGCTACCCAACAGATACGAGCCAAAGAGCTGTCCTTTATTTCTAAGTCCCCTGTACAGTGGCATGGAGACAGAGATGGACTTCAAAACAAGTCTGTGTTTGGTTTTGAAAAATTGTATCCTAGAAATAGGTACAGGGCATGCTGCCAGTCAAAAGTAAACCTCAGTCTAAACAGTGCATTCTGTCGGCCTACTGAAGACAGCCAGCTGCACACAAGTGTATGTGATATTTACCATCACAAATAAAGGCTTTTGACCTCCTCCCCAAAAGAGAAATGGAATCCATTTCCCACTGGATCACCCTGGATCACAGGTGGCAAGATCTGAACTGCTGGACCTCCTATGATGCACTTTGGATGTTCCACCATCATGCCCCACTAGGGTGGCAGAACCTCATCTGTGACATTAAGGTTGGAAAAAAAAAAGAAATTGGCCAGGTTCTTTTTACTTCATTAATAAAAACTTGGCTTTCTTTCATGCAGATAGGTTTTATAAACGAAAGGATCTGTACTTGATATTTTTGTCAAACCATGCTAAATAGTAAAAGGACTTGAAGTTTATCCATGGCTTTTGATACCAATCTCCCCATCTAATCCAACCAAAAGAAGACAAAGAACCAACACCAAAGAATGTCACCAGCACGCACTGACACTGCAAACAGCATTCAAGTATCTTACACGAGAAACACTTGGGAACAGCCTTTGCCTTTGCCATCACACATGTGGAAACCTTCTTACAATGACTATTGGTTACTAAGAAACAGAAAGGAGTTGGCATGGATTTAGTTCGGTTAATAGGGCTTGACAACATAATTTGCAATCACAGGACATATAGGGACCAATCCTGCAATCAACGGAGTTCCACGTGCAGAGCTGGCCCAAAGGTTGCAGCTGCAATTCCCAAACCAGATACCACTCCAAAACAATGACTTGATGTTTGAAGTCTATCCTCTTCTGATACAATAAATCAGCGCACTTGCCTCAGTTTGTTGGCTTTGACTTGGATCGCAGCTAGTTCATGGGGATTTGCCACTGACCTGTGCAATCATTTACACATCCCAACCCTGAACCTGTTACCATAGTCATATTGTGTATTCTCCTTTGCCCCAATTTTTGTCAGATTTTTGTACATATTTGCTTAAATGTCAATTTAAAGAAAAAAGGCCAATTTTTTTTCTTGAGTAACCTCATATTCACTGTGATACCTCAGACCCAATCCTGGAGCTTTGCCTACTGCATGAGATTCAGTAAGTTAACCTGAGGACCTGATTCTGCAAAACAGCAGTATGTGAATAGAAATTGGTGGGAGTAACTCATAATACATAAAATGTTTGCAGAATCGGGGCTGGGAATCATAAATGAACCAACCAGTCTGTTTTCAGTGTCTAACATAAAAGAAATTCAAAAGCAGGAAAACATGAACAGTGAACAACTAAAACCTGTAAATATTCTTTCCATTTTAGTAGGCTAGGATGTTCATGAAAAGAGTGTAATTAAAAACATTAAAAAGCAATGATAATTTTCAGCCTAGAAGAAAGACTGTTTGGCATATTGTGGATAGCACTTTTTAAAACTATTCCCACATAAAATTTAATTCCCTTCGAAAGTAATAAATCAAAACATCTACTAAATGTTTATGAGATTATAACTGTGAAAACAATTACTTTATAGATTATGTGAGATAGGTGAAGGTGGAAAAATGGCATTGACAAAGCAATATTTTGGCAAGTTTGCACTTCTGAGATGGTCAGCAAAGAATAAAGATCAATAAATGCTTCAACGCTGACCATGATTCAGTCAGCCTTCTCTTCTTATTAGGTCACAGGGCACTGGGAGTGGAAGCCTCCTGTAGTGTCCTGGCAGCCAGACAACAAGTTAAGGCTGAAACTGTTCTGTTCCTACAGCCTTGTAAAGTTACCACCCTCAAGCAGTCTGTCTAGTTGGAAGCGGGTGCAACCTCCTGGCAGTGACCCAGAAATTTCTTACTTATCTGCACAAGATGTTTTGTAGTTTCATTGGAAAAGATAAAAGATAGTTACTCTTCAGGAACAACTAAGAACTTCAGTAACAGCTACAAAATCCGCTACAGAAATAGAGAACAGTTTTTTTTCAATGGAAATGAGAAGATTTTCCCACCATTTGCATCAAATACAAATGCCTTGACATAAGTAGGTGGAAAATAACTGGGACAAAAGAGTCAAAAACAATAATGCAGGAAATCATTCAACAGGTTGGCCTAGCAATGCAACAGCACAAATGTGCTCCAGAAAGATGTGGTGCAGGTGGGAAATCCTACCTGCATCTCAGAGGAGGTGACAGATCACAGCTGGCTCCACAGATGAGAAGGAAGGTGCAGACGAAGAGGTCAATGAACAAAATCAGAGCCTCAGACCAGTGCTGAGACTTTGATTAAGGGAAGCCGCTAAGCACTGGTGCTGCTTTAGTAACTAAACAGAATGGAAATGTGTACTAAAAATACAAAGGGAATCTTTGTGTGCTTTGCTGAGCTCAGCCCTGGAGTAGCGCATGTTGAATGTATTTCTCCATACAGAAATGAGAATTCTGTATTCACTGAATGTCAAATAATTTTTTCTGGACAATTCCTTCCTCTTGGAGCAGCTGGCAAGTCCTGAATCTGGCTTTCCCTCCCTTTGCCTGATGAGGATGTGTGATAACAGGTTTCTCAGAAGCACAATACAGAAACTCTGGAACAAAGACTAATTCAAACACCAAGCTGTATATACATTAATGTTTAACAAGAGATGGGAAAGCCTTAACTCTGACCAGAAGCTCTTGTATCCTGAACTGGATACTATTGCTGGCAGGGAATCAGTAAAAATATTCAGAGGGGAGTGCTCTTTCATTTAGCTGAGATATCCTGATTATAACATGAATCATCTGCAACACACAACATGCATCATTCAGAGCTCTCAAAGAGCTCAAAGATGGTGCTGAAATCAAACTTCCCTCCCAATGGAAAAGATACTGTGATTTTGTTTCTTATTTAAAGTCAGCAGCACCGGTAGCATTCAAAATGAGAAACACAACTTCATTCTGAATTTCAGAGAGAGGCAATGGCTGGCATCTGGGCAACTGAATAAGAAGCAGACAGAATATCACATTTGAATTGCATTGGGTTTTGTTTTGTGTTTCTTATGGGTTTACTAGAGCAGACGAGTCCAATGCTATCCAAGAAGAAGAGCTATTACTACCACTCTTTAACTCTCCTCAAGCAGTTAAGAGAACCTCCACTCCACTAAAATGCTGCTGAGGGTTACTCACCCATCCCCTTGGTGTGGTTGAAGTCGCCTTTCACCACTTTACAGGTTTTGCCATCACCACTGCAGATTCCACAGCGATCCTCTTTGGCAGCTGAGCCAATGATTCCATCGCAGCCAATTTTCTAATGACAACAACCAGAGGTCCCCATTATTTTGTTTGCAAGGTTAAAGTATCTCTAAACATTGAGGTCAAGACTAAGGTAGACATCTGACTGAAAACCTGAATGGGAAGAGAACACTGTGAATCAGGGGAGCACCCATTTGGAATGGTGTTGAGTTTGTTATTCAGTAACCCCCTTGTCTAAGAGCACAAACTTTGATTCAGAAGATTTAACTGAAGAGAGTTTCACAAACACTAGTTTTTCCAGATATTATCACACATTTCATCCTAACCCACTCTAACTTCCTTCAAACACAACAGATTAAAGCAATGATGTTTCAGGTTTGTATAGCCATTTCCATCTGAGGAGCTCAAAGACATCCCAGAGAAATGGACCACTACTGTGATACTCTAAAGAAGAGAAAAACATGATTTCTTTAAATGAAAATAAACCCAAGTAACCAGAATCCTGGTCATAGCCCTTCACCACACAAAAATTCAGGGTGCTATTACAAGCTCCAGTGTGCTGCTCACTGAACGAGCTCTGCTTCGCACCGAGATCTTAATGGGGAGTGTAACATTTAGTTCTGATTACACTTTTGCAATACCTGTAAAAAGACCTCATTAATCAGATGGCTCAAGATACCTGCAATGCAAAAGTGGTTCAATGGAAGCAGGTCAAGTTCATATTTGGCCCATCTGTACCATAAGATTGCTTACACAATTATGAAATTTTCCATACGCTTGCACTGTATTAAGCTTAGACATTCAACTGTAAAAAAAACCAAAACAATCTAACAATTTCACCTAAAGCTTCACTTTAAATGGTATTTTCATAATTTTCTATACCTACCTAAACTTTTTTGAATAAAAATCTGCAGCTTTGCTTCCACAGACAGGTATTACTAGAATAGTCACAGTGTTCTCCCTGTAGCTATAGAGATCGTCATGGTAACCTTCCTTATTCACAAACCATTTACAGGTTGTGATGGTGAACACTGGACATTTGCACATCTTGAGGTTGATAAGACTCATTGTCATTAGTCTGTGTAAATTGTTTTCTGTCCATGTAAGACCCTCAAAATAATCAGCAATTCACTCTTAAAACATAAATTTCTATGTTTCTATGTTCATATCTATGAAATAGGAGTTGTCATTATGCAAGTTATTAGCAGAGATTCTATTAAAAATAAGTTAAAGATTTATTCTTTAACTGAGTTAGCAGGACTGTCGCTAATAATACTTATTTGAATTAGGCTGTTGGGTCTCTCCCTTCCTTGCCTTATAATAAAGCCAGAGGAAAGTTGGAGAGATATCTTAGGGAACAATCAAAACAACAACCATTTTGAAAAACAGTGTAAGCAGGGAAATGTTAAGAGAACTTGGGCTGTTTATCTGAGATTGTCTGCGTGTAAGCAATGTAATTTGGACCTGAACTCAAACGTTCCCCTTGTTTCACAAGACACTGGCCACTGCCTAAATCCAGATGTATTACAGGGATCAGAGATTGCCAGCGTTCAGACATGTTCTGATGCAGTGTTTGTCTGGGTAAATCACTAGAGACAGACACATGCTGAGAAAGGATGATCATCCTAAACACATACAAGCGAAATGCTCCTCATTAACTAGAACAGCATGTGAGTTGGTGGACACAAACTACAGGAAAAAAACTGTATAAATGAGAGTTAAAGGAAGGTAGGAAGAAGATCATGGAGTTTCTGGCAGTTGCAGTTCTCAAGTCCGAACTTCACACCCGTGTCCAAAAAATAATTTTGGGATATTGAATGTGATTCTGCCCCCAAAACAGAAGGATGTCCCAGCAGTTCTCCTTCCAGGAAAATAAATATGATTTATTAATGGGGTTGCTGAAAGGCAGCTGGAAATATATGCCTGCCCGCCACCCTGCTGAGATATTGGAAAGGCTGCATTTAATTTAAGACTCTAGTGCTATCTTTTATGGTACTGCATTGTTATTAGCACTATGTGAGCACACAAATGAATAAAGGGAATATAATGAGTGTTGAACCACACTTATTCCCAGTGCTACATGAGGAGTCTGTAGGACTATAACGGAGGCAGGCAAAGAATGGGGAGTTAGCAATCACATGCTTTGCATTTACGCTGTAGTTTCCCAGATAATGTAAACCAGTGCAAGCCAGCAGCGCCTCTGAAAGAATAAGTTCCCCCTCTTCTGACACTGGCGTTCAAGACAAGTCATTTCCTCCCACATTTACTAGGTCACTGACACAGGCTGACTTGAGAGACCCTCTCTGAAGGCATGGAAAGAGCACCCACTGAATCCACAAATATACCTCCTAAAACCTTTGCTGTTTTTTACCTTTTATCTTCACCCTAATTCCCTGTGAGTGGAGGAACTTGGAATGGCCCTTGCAGCCTTCCCTTCAATGGCGCCATCCCTCCCATCCACAGGGCAGAGCTTCCCTTCAATCCAGGGCCTGAGGATTAAAGGCCCCATCAGATTTGGGCCAGTAAATGGCTTCTTACAAAGGAAAATCTTTAAGAGAATAAAACAGTTTTCTTTCTTGGCTTCAAGAGGAAAATTGGTGCATTGTTGCTACTTTATGGGGAAAAAATACCTTGGAAGCGCTTTACTCTTGTCTACATAAACATTAGAGTCCATTTCCCCCTCCCCAAGCCTTCCAATCATTTCCAAAGTAGAAGTGTATTTAATAACAGTACATAATGAAACAGCTTTTGTTAAGATTTGACAATGGTTTCCAAAAGCTGCAAAGTCATTTAGAAACACATTACGGTGACCACCTCGGTCACTCAGATCCTTTGAAAACTCCCCACATTGAAAATACTGCCACTCAAAGGGGAAGAGACAGGGCTGGAAGGGCAAGAACGCAAAACACAGTGAGCATCACCCTTCCTGGGAGGAAAGTATCAGCCAGCAGTCCTTGGACTGTTAATTGAGAAATATGTCCAGCTTTCTCCAAGGTGAGAAAGCCCCTGAGATTCCAGCACTGGGGGACAGAGGCTTATGCCTGAGGCCCACCAGACCAGGGGGAAGATCTACTGAGTCTGTACATCATCAGCTTCTCACCGACATTATGCTGTATGCTGTATGTATTATACTGTCAATCGTTAAAATAGATAGAGCTATCCTCAGCCTGCAGAAAGCTTTCAAAACAGTGAGGGCTCAATTAACTGTATGCAAAGGGAAAATCCCAAGTTTCACTGCTCAAAAGTCAAGTTTTCATAGTGAAGAAACAATCCCTTAAAACCCAAATAGTTCAAGGGATTTATTTGATGTTTACCATCTCTAACTTGTTTTGTGCTGCTTCCTGTTCAGTCAGCATACCAAGGTAAGGTGATTTTTTTAATTAAGCAGCAGAAAGGCAGAAAGGGGAAGCTTTACATTCTGAAGAAAGACAGACCTTGTAAATAACATCCTATGTGTTTTCTGACCCAAGAGTTACCCTGCAGGTGAGCAGACTGAGTCCATGGACCAGTCCATCCAGCAATAGCTGGATACTTTCAGTTCCATCAGTCTTGAATGGACTGGCGAGAAGGGAAGCAGTTTTGTATTCTTACCAAGACTATCCATTAAGGAGTGAGCAGGGCACTTGGAGCTTGTCTGTGTTCAGAAGGAAGGATAAAAAGTAAAAAGCCAGCCTGGTGTAACCACCGTCTGTTCAGTAGTCTGTGGGAGCATTCACCACCATCAGCACTTTCTTGGACTCTTGGAGCTTCCCTGTACCATCCAGCATGGACTTGGACAATGATATCCATAACTCTGGCAAAGCAACTGATGTTGACACTACCCAGGAGTTCAACCTCCTGCCTATACGAGCTGTTGAAATCCTGCAGTGCTGCAGTACTGCTATTAACAGCATCAATTGGACAAAGAGGAAGCAGATTTTAACCAAAGCCAGTCCCTTGCTCGTATTAAAACATGGGAGTGCTGGCAAGAAACTTAAAAGATAGTCTTTTGGGGCTTCAAGTCCTCAGCATGGACAGTCACAACTATACCCACAGGTTTCTTAATGATCTTCAATCCAGGCAGTCTCCTACTCTGACACCATGTTTTGGAACTATCCATTGACCCTTAAATTGGCAGGTAACCACACGATTGCTGAGCCAAGGGCCTGAAATTCATTCTCTCGGAGCTGCTATCTCAGTCCACCCTTCCTTCTTTCCCTCCCTCTTCTTCTCATTTTTATAATTAAACATCTGAAAATACTGCTTGTTGGGTGGTATTTCCAGCTTCAGTCATTGCTGGCTCCAGCATAGGAAAACTCTTCTGAATACACAACATTTGGATTCTTGTGTGTGAACTATTTTCTGTATTGCCTGGATATTTTTTTATGATATTTTTATTTGTATTTTCAATGGCTGTGTAAGAGCTCAGTTGATACAGCCTGCATGAGTATGTTTTGCTACATAAACACAATTATTTTTGTTATATACACCCACCCTATGTAAGAAATGACACTGTAGGCTCACAAAACTGTAATGCTTCCCATATGCTGAAGTAACTAGCTGTCTCAACGGATCAAATATAAATATTGATGCAACATGTGCCATTTTACAAATTAATCATGTACAGAGCATGCTGGTTATGACAGATTCATCTACACTGCCAATTTTTTGTCCATAATATCCAGTGTCCATTGATATCTCCAGGGATGGACCACATGAAACAGGAATGTACATATGTGAGCAACTGACATTCAGATCTGAGGGTAAGAGAATTCTTATTTATTTGCTTTAAACACGACTGCCCTTGTGGAGGATTATGGATGTCTGTCAGGATTTGTACAGGACGGTGAGCCTAGATCCCTAATCAAGCAGTTCATCTGCAAGTTACTTCCATTTCTGTTCCACAACAAATTTTGTGTGATGCATTGGAGTCCATGCAAATACCCTGCTGTCATTTGCCGAGCCTCCAGTTTTTACCTGAATTAGAGCAACTCTGCTCGAACAGGAGATATGCACTGCCTGTTTTAAATAAGCATTATCTTATCTGCATTAGATACGTAATTACACTTGCCCATTGACTTTGTGTTTAGATTCCTTAGCAGTTCATGGGGCTGCTAGGTACAGTTATTCTTGATAACCACTTTTTCATATATAGAGCTTGAAGGTTATGTGTCAAAACCCAAAACCCCTGTGTTCTGGCAGTAGGGCAGGCTATATGAGTGAACATGCAAGTAATACAAAACCTCTTCCCATCCCAGGAACGCCTTTGCTTCTGTTCTTTACTCGCTTTCTGTAGCTACCCCTTTCTGATCCTTCCAAACCAGCTTCATCTGATTTGACACCTTTGACCTGATTCCACCCTGCCTCTGCCCCGGTTTCTACAAATGTCAACGGGCTGCAGATACCAGAGGATTTTATATCAAGTGCCTATTCTTTAAAAGAGGTGTCTATCATGTCAGTTCTGGATTTTTAAATAATATATATTTATCAGTATACAATATATCTGTAGCCTCCCTTCCAGCTGATTCTTGGCTGCTCAAGCCACAAGCCAAATTTGAAGCTTCCAAGGTAGATAACGCAATGAATTGTCTATTATATGCTCTCTGTGGGTTAACACAGAAGAAAAATAGGGGGAAACAGCATGATTTTTTTTCTCATATCCCACTGTAAAGTACATTAAAAAAGTAGTAAAATATCAACAGTCTTGTTTTTTGTCTCTATGCCTTACTCACCAAAAGCCCCGATACTCTTTTTAAGCCTCAGATTACATTGCTACAGACCCAGAAATTGAAAAAAAGACAATTATACAACAGGTTTCTGTAGTTCAAGCAATCCTTCTGGATTTTGTGCACATACACTAAATAATTTATCAAAGTACAGTGCTAAGCCAAGTTGTTCTATGAAGACAAGCTACCCAGTCCGGAATATCTTGTACCACAGTTTGTAATGCAGGAATATGAATAATACATGGAAAATACTCAAGTGAGGATGCAAAGCCAGAACTGCATGCGTCAATCAAATGCCAAAATTGGGTACTGAGTACATAGGAAACTGTTTGCCAGCAACAGGTCCAGCAGAAAACTGCAATTTATTCTCTGCCACCTGTAGCCCTCTCCTGACATTCTACCTATCCAATTTGCAAAAACTAGTTTTGAAAATGTGTCCAATTTCAAATTTGCACTACCCTTTCATACTGTATGACAATTCCTTTTGGAAGGAAGTAATTCTATAATTTTTTTATAGTTCCAGGACAGCCTAATGTGTGGCTTGTCATCATTGAATGTACTGTGCATTCACCAGCAAGTTAAAAGTAGACGTGACATGACAAAACATTCATAAGAAAACTGTAGATAGAGCCAAAACATCTTCACTTCTTAAATTGTTAAATCACAGCAAAGACCGCCCTTGATCTCTAGCCCGGTTCCACTATACAGGAGGTCTGTCTTTTCAAAGAGACCTTAGATTACATGCTGAAGTACAATCTGTAGTCCCCACTGGAAAGTTCTCATGCTATCATGAGTCTCAGACTAATCCTCCTTTGAGAAAAGCCAGCACAAAGTCACGTGCGTCATAACAGTCGGCTGAGCAGCTTGTCTTCTCCCCACACCACTGCTGTGTGACATCTGACACCTTTTTTAGCATTACTTCTGCCAGCAGTTTTCTATTAACATCAGCAGCACAAGGAGAGTAAAGAACTGTAAGAGGTTAGAAATCGCATTGCTTCCATGAATGTTGACTCATGAAACATACACTGAACAGTCTTGAAGAACAAAACCCTCAGGGAATCTTCTCTCTAAAAGCCACTTGTCACTTGAAGAGAAATATGAGAAGATAAAAGCAATCTGAGCTGCAGGTTGCACAGCCCTACTCCATGACTGCAATGTTCATGCTACAGAGAGCAAACTGGAAGCAGGCGAGGGAGGGGCTGCAAAGCCTAGATGGGCACTCACCCTCTTCCTCCTCAGATGCATCAGACTGCTCTTGTTTTCCAGCCTGCTACAGATTTTGTGTCTCTGAAAAATCTCAGGAGAAAAGAAATTCTCCTTGCTAGAAGACTATGTGCATTTCAAGAAGAAAAGGTCAAAGACCTATATACACATTGAACAAGGCATCTAGTTTGTTCAGAAGATGGTAAGGGTAAGTAAGCGCATTTGTCATTACTCTACAATGTTTCTTCTAAAGGCGTAACTTTATAACACTCCCTTCAGTTTTCAAGACCAACTCCTGAAGCTGTTACATAGCTTTTATTTCATCTTCATTCTGGCGAAATTCTATCACTATCAAGAATGAAATGTTCAGCCTCAAAACCAACTCTAATAGACAAGGACAGGACAAAATTGACTGAAGGCTTTATGATTTGTCTCAAAGATAAGAAGTAAGATTATAAAAAGTCTACGTGACTTACGAACCCCTATGCTAAATGTAGGGCTGACTTTGATCTCTGGTGCTTCTATGTATGACTGAAGTATTAACCAAGTTTTCTTACTCCAGCTGCCTTCAGGTGTAAGTGATAAATAGAGGGATACCGCTGCTTAAGGTGATTTTGCTTCAGGGATAGCGAGGCTGACACAAAACCGCTTCTTTTACACTGTTTATATTGGAGCTCAGCTCATGGTTTTAAAATGAAACTATAGTAAGTTCACAAAGTACAACTGAAGGAAAACTCTCCTCCCTTAGTGTCCAAATGCAGTTAGGGTATCCTGAGGCTTCAAAGACTCTGTTCCTGCTTCCCTTCTCAACCCTCCACCCCTCCTTGCAAGAACAACTTTTTTCTTTGCTACTTTCATCTACATCCATTCATCATGCAACAACGATGCATGAGTTTCATTTAGGAGCATCTACTGTTGAAGGGAATAGAACTATTACATTTTCTGGACCAGATGTTCACAGGCAATGGTTACTGCTAATTTGTCTGTTACACTGGCAATGTGTCATTCCTGCCTTTGAGAGCCTTTAACTAGAAGGATTATACAAGAAAATAAATAACAGTAATACCACCCTCTGATTTCAGCACTTATTCTCTTCTCCAGGCCCCCTGCAATGCTTTTTGCCAGGCTTTGTCTACACTGGGTAAAGAAATAAGGAGAAGAGTAATTAAATAAATATGCCGATTAAATTGGTTTAATAGGCAGCTAGTTAGACAAGTATCTGCAGCAAATGGGGTACAGAGACACATATGGCAATTCTCAGCGCTAAACTGCATATAAGACAGAAGAGTATTATAAATGAGTTCACAAGGCTTTTGAATCTGCTCGGCTTGAATTGATCATTTTGCATTTTCTCTCAGCCAGATGCAAATGGACTGAATGTTCTGCAGCTGTCATCACCTCTCTGCACAGTTAAAGGCAGTTGCCCCCGACTTAGAGTGCAATTTGCTTTTCGTGATGTACCTCCAAAGCTCTGTGCTCATAAAGGTTTTCATTTGGAAAGGAGCAGGCTACTGCTCCTCACTGGAGAAGAAAACGTACATTGCCGTAGTGTCTGATTTGCCATTTGTGGCTGATCCGAATGTTTGGAGCACTAAAGCTGGCCAGCCCAGTGTAATGGTCAATGGCAGACAGCTGGAGGTGCACAGCTGGCCTTATTATAAAAGGTTATTAATGGATTTTTAAATTTTTTTCAGATACAGCTGAAAACAGGGAAAAATTAAGTAACTTGAGATGCACCATAAACCTGGGTCTATGCAAAGCACTTTGTATTAAAGAGGATATAAAGAATCAAAATCATGCTGGCTCCCCAGCAACTTGCTGTTTAGATTCTTCATCTGAATAAATTAGAAGGACTGAATTAAAAACGCCTCTTCAGCAGCATTTGGCAGGAAGCAGTGGGAAGTGTCACCTGCAGCAGTGCGAAATTCAATCCAGACAAAGATTTTTCACTTATCTTGTCACACTGCTATTAGTAAAGCTGCATTATGCCCCCAAAGCCTCTCTTATACCCAGATGAATATTGATGGTGCTCATCTGTCTCCCTGCCTGGAAGGCTCAAAGCAATAAAAATTGGTAGTTCTTAATCACTGCTCACAGAAATCAGAAATAATGCCAGATTGGTGTGCCTTGTGCCGCAGGGAAAACCAGCATATCTCCAGTTAAGTTAGTGGAAGTAACAGGTGATGCTAGAAAGCCGTTCTGGTGGATACAACAGGCTGGTTAATACTGAAAAGAGGAACTCCTAGCATACGATACAAATCCAGGTGAGTATAAACTTAGAGGAAGAACTGCCAGGAAGAATCCAGCACTGGAAAGGTTGCAGTAGCCAACTCAACTGTCTTTCACATCACTAACGTGGGTGCAGCAAACTTTGAACACACACTACATGGTTAGGAGAGACAAAAAACACTAAGTGTCTGCCCTGTCATACTGTCCGTGACAAATTACTTGAATCCAGGAGCCAAGGAGCAACTGGTATTGAAAAGCTTCTTCAATATTTCTAGGCAGGAACCAGGTAGACCCAAAAAGCATCCTGATGCTGGCAATGTAACATTTGTAACAGGCTAGTGACAATTTGTAATCCAGTTTGCAGCATCACTGTTTTTTCAATGATTCCTCTAGCAGCCAAAATGGAGCAGTTAAGCAAGCCAGATTTCCACTCCCATCTGCTCCCCTCACAGAAGTCCATTCCCACCCAAGCCATTTGATGACTACACACAAGCAAATGTGATCACTGAACATTCCCAGCTGTTCAGTAATAATCTCATATCTCGGGCATTTATCGTAATTCTTAGATCAAGACACAGGGCTGTGGAGCACTTGCAATGGGTCTTATAAAATAGGGTTGCCCTCTCACCTCAGAGACAGCCTTCTACCTACCCACATGGATGCCTGTTCTTCTAGTATATACACAGATGCCCCAGACTACACATAACACTAGAAACAAAACAAGAGAAAGTTACTCCACCTGGCACTTGCCATGTACACAGAGGTCGGTCTCGTAAGGCCCACATGGAGTACCATCAAGGACTCTGTCTGTCACGAGCACAGGGGAATCCTTCCCCAATGGAGAGCAGAAGAGCTCACAAGGCTTATCTGGAAAAAGAAATGCAAAAGCAATTGCCTTTAGGAACAGCACAAACAAGTGTTTGAGGCAATGGTGATGCAGTCTCTACATTAATAGATTTGGAAAGGTATCTGTTGATATTCTCATCTTTAAAGGAACATGAACTTTTCAATTTAGGCCTGTCATTTCGCCATTTTAAAATATCAGTATTCAAAGGGTTGCATTGATGAGATCTTTTAAGACACAGAAAACCATTTAGTCAGTACACTTTTATTTATCTGTTTGTGAACAGAGTATGTCACAGGGAAGATTCAGCAGCCTGATATGAATAACCAAGTCACTGTGTGAGCGTCTCAGACAAAATTCAGGTAACAGCCAGTGATTTTAGAAGAACTAGTTCTCCAGTCCATTTCTGCTCTTGATGGACTGCCTTCTTGCATCAGTTTGCCAGTAAGAAAACTTGTATACATAAATTTAAAGCATTCTTGCATACATATTACCTGCTGTTTCCTTAAACTGATATTTGTGGTCCTACCAACATTTCTGTTAGTAAACTATGCTGCTAGAATATCTAGAGAAAGAACCCCCAAATGAATTTGAAATACAGCAGTAGAGAAAAGTTGCATTTTTCATCCATGTTAATGGCAATTGTTATATTATATATTGAGACCTCACTTTGGAAAAGCTACTATTGTGTAGTTAAGTAAAAAAGCTTTTTCAAAGGTTTGTATTATTAACTGGCAGCATACAGCAGATGTCAGGGTTTGCTGACTGCATTTGACTACATAAACGTATGCTTAAGTAACAGATATTTACGCAATGTAGTGTTTCCTTTAGAGCTGACTCTGCTACTCACGGACTTCATCCAAGGAAGAACCTATAGACATTCAAATGGAAACGTTTCGTTCCGCATAGTCAAGTACCTCCACTCATGAGAAAGACATAAGAGAGAAGGCTTGCCAATACATTAAGCTAAGTGGCATGGGCCTTTTCTAAGCTTCCAGTTCAATCAAAAACCTGCAATCAGCTCCCACCTCACTAACACATGTAAGCAGAGTTCAAGCACAGTGGAGATTAGCTCAAGGTTGGTTTGGATCTCTGTCTATTTAAATGCTTCCGAGTGTGGTGCTTCGATATGCTGAAAAAAGGTACTGGAGAACATTGCATGGGTGCTCTAACATGCTTCAAGAAACAGTGATACTGAGATGTGAAGCTGAGCTGCACTCTGTCCATCTGTCTTTCTTGACAGCAGAACTACAGGCATATCCTGTGGATGTTCAAACTCCCTGCCTTGTGTCTGATGCAAAGCAAATTCACAGAGGCTGGATTTTTATTTCATTTGCGGAGTGAACAGAGGAGATGGGAAAGCTGTTGAAAGAGCAGCTTGTGCAGGAAACTGCTAGTCTGACTGCCTCTGGACAGCCTCTCTTTCTGCAGCTGTGAGATCTGCAACAGGGCAGGAGAGGAAACTGGGGCAAAATAGCTCAGGTGAGTGAGGCTTTGCTAGATAGATAGCAGGAACAATGTTAGCTGTTATATTTAGCAGTATCTTTTTCAGTCTTCAGGTGGCCAAAAAATGGCATATTCCCTTTCTGTGGCTGAATGAAGTTCCCACTGCAATATGCTACTAACTCTGGCAGCACTGATCAGAGAAGATCACTGAATCATCCATTTTTTTTTCTTTTCTCTCCTGTTTACAGGACCCTCAGCAACCCATAGTTCATGACTGGAAATGGAGAAAGGAGTGAAACAGCTCACTCCTGGAAAAAAATGGGAGAGTTTTCTGTGACTGAAATTAATCAGGGAAGTAGCTGTGCATTATGCATTCACCCAGCAAAACTACTTGGGGAGGGGGGAAGAAGGCAACAACAAGCAAAACCAGCCTGTCTCCTGGGGCATCTGAAAGAATTGTGTTCTTGGAGGGTCTGCTATGGGAACTGAAATGCTGTCTGTATGCTTCTCCTGGTGTCAGACCTAATTTGTCAGTGCTAGCACAGGAAAGGGCTTATCCAATGTCTGGTCTTCCGGTATCAGTTCCAACACCACCCTCCTCTGTTCAAGCATGTCTTTAAGATGACCAAATGAAACTAGCCTTGTCTGTTTTTCAGCAGAGTGCAGCAAAAGATGTTTGTTCCCGCAGAAAGGACATTATTACGATCCTTTTTCATATCTCCCCAACATCTGGTTGAACAGTAGATGAAAAGCAAGATCCAGCAAAGGCAGCGTTAAAGGAATGTAAGTAGGATAGGCAATCATGCTGAAATGCCCAGAATTGATACACATCAAAAATGTCCCAGTGAATCTTTCTTTTTTTCAGTTCCAAATTAATTTGAACTTTCTAATGTTTAAACTCCCATTCCCAAATACCTCTCTGTTCAGACTGGGAATCAAGTTAAGGCACTTCTCCCCCAGCGTTACAAAAAGATGAGTAAAGAACTGACAGCTCTATCTTCTGTTAAGAAGGCTAAAACAACAGCAGCGCAGCACCGAGAACAACTAATTGTAATTAGTCTTTCAGCTGTAGCTACGGGGAACATACTGTAGCCTTCTCACCAACAAATGGGAGTCTTGCAGATGAAATCAAGGTGGGTTGAGAAGCTGCAGTGAAAGAACAGCAAGGAATTAGAGAGGAAGATGAAAAAACTTACCATCAATGATGACAGCTGTCAGGAGGCTTTTCTTCTTGTTGGTGTACCTGTCATGGGCCTGGCACTGTTGGTCCCTGAAGCTTGGCACACCTTTAGGGCAGGGCAAGTTCTCACACACGGTATGCTCCACACTGGCTCCCCGGCAGTTCTTCCCACCTGGCCCCGGGCTGTCGTGGGAAAGACAAACCAGGGTCAGCAGGAACAGCACAGCTTCTCACAGGCACACCTCCACCTAATTTTCCCTGTCCAAGGCAACTCTTGAAATAGCAGGAAGGATCCTTCCTCTCAGATGTTCCCTGTTGGAAGGCAAATCCTGCTCTCAGTGGCTCTGACAGAAAAATATTCAAGCTCCATTCTGGGTCTATAATTGGCTTATCATAACAGATGCTCTGGAGTACTTCAGAAGCATATTTTATCGTAGTATCCCATACACAGATCAATAAATAGGAGCTGCCCAAGCATTGCACACCTCGGATAAGGGGCAATCCAAAATGATACTGACCTGTGAGCACTTAGCAGCTTTTGTAGAAGATACAGATAACTGTTCATATTCTGCTCATGAACCAAGGGATGTGACTAATTTTGCACTGATCTAAATTTCTTCTTTGACTTCAACAGCAATTCATTCCTGTCCTAACCTGTCTTCGGATGGAGCAGGCAAATGACTGACAAAGAGTGGAGAGAATGTGTGTGTGTGTACAAGCAGTTTCAGAACAGGACTTGAAGTCAGGCACTCCCAGAACCTTTGGGTTCTGCCGTGACATCAGGCCTGAGCTCTGACTAACTTTTCCTGTGACCTGGGACAATTTTCTTAACTGATGGTGACTTGTGATGGTTAGGCTTTGGAAGGCGCACTGAGCATGACCCCTAAAGTCTAAGTATTATTTATATTTGCACATTCAGGTAGTTCAGAAGATAATTTGGGGTTCCATCACAAATACCAACGTTAAGTATTTATACTCTTAATGGGGACCCTAGAGGCACCAAGGTGACATTACTGTGCCCAGAATCACACCAAATACCCAAGGCAGAGGCAGGCAACCTGGAATGTTTCACCTTTCTCTTCCCACCATTTGCTTTGACCCTGCCTGAAACACTCTTAACAATGGAGATACAGCAAACATCCTTCAGCACGTCCTCTAAGGTTCTGTCTTCAGCAGTTTAAAATGAAAATAACATAGAAGCAGCTATAACCTGTACCCTAAGTAGGGTGTCCAGAAACAAATCTGTGCAGCAGATAATCTCCACCTATGAAAACCATGTCATTTTACACATTTGTTTTTTAAACATGCGGGAAAGGCCACTAATCCAACATCAGGATTAAGCACCTGCAAAATCTATTTATTCTTATTTATGATTCCCTAGAGAAGAAGGAAAACTCAAACTCTCAACAACAGCCTACATTTTCTTGGCAAAACAAACCAAAACACAAACAAAAAAAACCCAAATAAGCAAAAGACTTTGCATCCTAACAGATAATTTCTTTAGCTACTTGCTCATATTCTCCTGAATTTGTCACATACCTATCTCCCCAGCTGTAATCAGCAAAGATGGATAAAGTCATGTTCTTACTTTTCTTTAACAGATGGCTATAAAAAGCAACTCCAGCCAAATTCCAGTTTTTAGCGGTATGGCAGTTCATTCCAAAACCTTCTTCCCCCCTCTCTCCCAGAAGAGCAATGAACATCAGGTTATATCACTCAGCTAATTAGAAACCAAGGCCCTCATTGCATATCATTTATTTGTGTCAATGGTCCTAGCAAGAGTTGCCCTGTTCATTAACACACTGGCTACAGGACTGGGTCTTTGATTTCCTAGCTGTTCTGGACTTGATGAATTCAGCATTCAGTGCAAGAGAAACATTAGATTCTGCACAGAAGAGCTTTATGCCAAATTTCAGCCTAGATCAAATTTTTACAGTAGCTCCATTAATCCCAGAGTGTTTGGGTTTTTTTAAATGGAAATGCTGATCTCCAATGACTCTGTAACATCACAGAGAGTCACCAGAAGAACAGACTGAACAAAAGCCTGCTTGCACTGCCAACACCTCTTTTCTGCCACAGACACGTGCAAGGCAGCAGATGTGCTGAGACTAATGCAGAAATCTTCTGGGAGGATTGTGTCTGCTGCCTTAGACTGGATGAGACAGACACTCACTCCAGATGACTAGAAGCATGACACAGGCTTCTTCACCCATGAACCCTGCACTCACATAAAGACATCAGATACCCGAACTTTGGTTTCAGCACTATCTCTTTGGCTGCAGCAAAAGAGATGTAGCCATTGAACATAAGTGACTCTGTGCATGTTTGTGTGTACATGCACAGGAAAAAAAAACAAAACCAAAAAAGAAAGCAGTCAGAATACCCAAAGAGTAACAGAGCGCTCTCTCGAGAGCAGGGTATCAAGCTAATGGCCATGGAACAGCATACACAGCAGGACTACTATTTACTGTGCTCACCAGCAGTTGCTTTGATTTTAATCTTGAGATGTCACTAACTTGTGAGGGACTTTCTATGAGTTTGCCAGTGCAGACTGGAAGCAAGCAGCTCTCACTGTTGGTAATAATGGTCTCTGGCAATACCAAAGTAATAGCCAAATCCATTAGGAGACAGAGACTTCCTGAGCACCCGCCACTCCCAGTCAGTGGGAGCTGCAGGAATGTAGCGCCTTTTGGCTTGCACGTCTCTGCTCGGCCCTTCAGCAGCCTGACCTGTCTTCCCTTTGTAATTAAGGAGTAAAGTGAACTGCCTCCTCCTGATGTAGTTTCTCCCAAATTTAGAGTTGGATGCACTCATCTCATCAGCCACAAAACAACAGAGCATCCTACAGATCTGGGGGATGTTTCTACTCCCAGTAATCCAACAAAAAAATCATATACCCAACAAGATCTGCCCACCTCAGCTCCCCTCTGCCCAACAGCATCATACTTTATTTGGTAGTATGTTGCTGCTTTCTGCTCGACTAACTCTAGTACAACACTAGTAGAATATACAGCGTCTATTCAAGGGGTTTAGGAACAAGCAGAAAAACAGACATGGACAGGCAGTCAGAGAAATGGACAAGACATAGCTCTGCCATGCTGGTTATGTTCTGCTCTCTTACTGTTTGGGTAGGGAATGCAGAATTACTGACTAATCTTTTACTTAACTAACCTCTGTAATAGTATTTCAGTATACAGGCCTCTTGGCACGTTTAAACAGGATACTGAGGGTTCTCATCATGCAAGATGAAGAAAAACGACAGTCACTTTCTCTGGTCTCCCACAAACGGTTAACTAGCACTTGCTCATATACCTTTCTTTTCCTGCTTCACTCCATTTTTGTGGCTTCATTCTTGTGTCCCTTCCACCTCTCCAAATGCTGAGGCCAAGACTTTGGGCACCATCTCTATCAGATTATGCAAAAGAATCTTAAGGAAAAGATCCTTGTAATCCCAGGTCCAAGCCCTGTATAATACGGGCTCTAGCACTGCCTGGGATTTCCAATAAACAGTATAATTCAAGCTCACCCTGACACATGCCTGTGTCTGTGACTGTGAACTGTGACAGTCACTGAAACAGTGACTGTGTGAGATCTCCTGGTAGACAACTTCACGGCCATCTTCCACTGTATTTATGCCAAGAGAATCCACCCACTAATGGAACTGAAGAAATCAGAGCCCATTTATACTACCATGACCTTTTTACATGACAAGAGGCGACTGGAGAAGGGGGGGGAGATCTCATTCTGATGTTCTGTTTAAGCCAGTGGTTTTCTCTTCAGTCCCACTGTATAACAATAGTCCAAAGCCTAGACAAGAACACAATGCAGTACAACTCAAAAGTCTGCATGTGCAAACTGGCTCATGACACACTGCCTTACAACCATTTGGAGGCAACGCATGCAAATATTCAGAGAAATTACAGAGAGGAAAAACCAAATCAAACAGTGAAGCAACTGGTTTAAAAAATACTGATAGTCCCACAGGCTCAAAAGTCAACTGGCAGGAGTAGCAACTTCAGTTAAAAAAAAAAATAAAAAAATCCCAAGACCAAATATATATAAAATAAAAGATAAATCCCTTAGCCAATATTTTTGGACAGTGAATAAACCAGCTGCAGAAGTGGGCTGATGCCAGGAATCTGAAGGAAAAGAAGATCACGTGTGTATCCCCAGCCAAGAATGTATATGAGCAAGAGAATTTTAAAATCAGTGTGCAATCTTGGAGAGAGCATTTCCTGTAATTTAAGGAACGATGATGAATGGATTTAGGTTTGGTCAGCACTGTGGTTAAAGAGACTTTTTGTAGCTGACAGCAAAGAAACCAGCTCAGTTCCTTGTTCAGGAAAATGAGCTGGTAAAAATCAAGCCTGGACATTATAGACATGCAATTGCAGTTCAGCATTATTTAATGAGAGGAACAAACAAAACTATCCCTTTCACATGAATATAGCTCAGCAGCAGCCACTGTGTGCCTATCCATCATCTGTCTCCAAAGTGACTATGTTGCTAGCCAGAATTTCAGCCCCTATTTAAAAAGTTTCCTGTGCTTTGTTGCAAAAAACTTAAAATATGAATAAAGTTAGAGATACACAACTTGGAGGGCTGCTCTCAAGATTATGAGCACCCTCACTCATCTCAGAAATTATAATGCTCACAAACAGGGGTGGCCAGTTACGTGCCCACCGTGGTAACCTGTTCAGGACTCCCATAAGAAGAAAAGACTTCCAGATGTGCCTCAATTGAGCTGAGGGATGAAGGATGGCACATGGGAGATAACAACACCTACATTTCTTCCTGAATCAGAAAAAAATCCAAGCCCAACCAGAGAGCATAGGCTTATTTGTAGTCACTGTGCAGGAGCTAAACAGCACCCACAGCCCTCTGTGTGCAGAAGAACTTTCCTTTTCATATCCTGACGTACAGTATATCTCAAGGTGCTTTACCAACACAGCTATAAGACACTAGGACCACTGTCAGCCGCTCTATCGCTTCCCAAACCCAGAGCCAGCACTCCCTGCAAAACTAATCTCTATGACATATTGGCTCAGTTTAGTCTGTAGATCCAGATTAACTCCTCCTAATTCACTGCAGCACTGGAGAGGAAACAGAGCATCATTTTTTCTGCCAAACTGCATGTTTTTAATTCAATTGTATCTATGTTTGAATCATTGCAATGGGGCACTTCCAATGGTAACCCTTCAAGTCACTTCCACAGAACCTACTTCACTCCAAGTCACTCCAGGATTTTGACCTTGTCGTTGCTGCTTGTGAACAAGAAATCTCTCATGTCCTCTGCACAGCTCTGCTGCCCATTTCTTCCCTGTACTCTTGCAGCAAGGGTTGTCTAAGTCCTGCATGCAAAAAGAAATCAGCGTGATGTGAAGACTTACGGGGGATTGTCGCATTTCCGCTGTCTGAATCGCACTCCTGTGCCACACGTCCGGCTGCACATGCTCCACTGACTCCACATGCTCCAGTCTCCATCTACATGCTCAGGGATGGGAGTTTTACTGACACACTCCCCAGCTCGGCACCACTGAAATGCAATTGTGTTAGCACAGGCTGGAAAGAAGCACTGATCTTGCAAACATTCCTGCACAGGTGGACTTAAAAGGATGTCTGAGAGATTACAACGTGCCCATGTTTAAGTTTCTAGAGATTCAAGGCTTCAGTGAGATGGAAGTGGGAGGAGGAGAAAGGGAGAAGGTGAAACACAGAAATTTAAGTGTCACCCTCAACAAACCCCTGAAGGGAGTTCTGTCATTAAAAAAAAAATCACAGAATTCAGCCCCTTGCTTTATAAAGCAGATAATTATCTAAGTGATAAGACTTAAAGCCACACTCTTCACAGAAACCTAGTCCAAGAAATTATACCCCAAAGCAATGTCTTCATCAGCAGTATTCCCATATGCACAAAATAATTGAGGTATTTTGGACCTAACTTGGCTAAAACCCCAAACAACCTTTGATTCTAATAGGTTGCGCTGGCTCCTGACCAAGAAGCAAACTTGGCCTATTCTCCTGCTCTGTCCAGGATATAATACAGTAAGCACTTCTAAGCAGTCTTACGAAAGAATCACCAGGACTCCTGTAGTTAGAAAAACATATATCTAAAAATCTTTTGTCTCAGTTTCCTTGTCATGCTTTCCAGGACCCAGCTTTTCTTGTCATTGTTTATCTTTATTTGCAAGCAAAGAAAAGGTCTCTAATCTTTGATTTTAGCAACAAACTTTAATTTTACCCTTTCTTACCTCCCCAACCATTCAACATACAAACAATACTAGAATCCAAACCCAGTAAGTAGGGGGTTGGTAGTTATGAAACCAATCAAGTTGCTTTGTAGCCTAAGAAGTTATCAGCTGCACTGGGAGAATCAACCACGTACATTTATGAACCACATACCACCTAGCGCAGCCCATCTCAGAGGTTAAACAAGTTCACTTAAGTCAACTTCTGTTAGCACTGTAGGTCAGCTGGGAGGCAGCAGCTGAGCCTCAGTAACTCCCACCCTTATGGCATTGAAGCCAGTTACTGGAATGGTGATTTTAACTGGAGGGAGATCCACTAATCTGAGATTTAATTTGCTTTTCTTGCAACAATTTTCTACATCGATCTGGATTCTAGAAAGTCCATATGTGCCTTAGTCATCTGAGTATATACATACAGTACAGCAAATGATACTTCAAATACAACTGAACATGACTGAATTTGAACTTAACACATTTTGAGCTACTTTTAGAAACTATGAAGTTTTTAAGTAGCCTCTTTTTTTTCCCCTACCTTTCTCCGCTCCCCAAACGTCAGTCTAAATTCTCTCTGCACTTTCTACCTCAAATATAGCCAAAACCACTACTACCTTAGCTTACACTGAAAAAACACCTTACTCACAAAATACCACTGCCAGCAATGAACAGAAGTGACAGGAGTGAGCTACTATCTAATATGACTCGCAGGGTACTCAGTCTGTGCATGGGGTTTTCCTGCAGTGTTTGTAGAATGCTGAGACCACAAGAACTTGACTACTAAGCCTCCAGAGGCTACTGAAATACACGTAACATAAAATGAGAAAGACTTAACCCAATCCAGCTGTTAATTGAGCACTTTCTGTAACAGAATCAGTATAAAATATGGGTTTATGGTAAATACTGAACATCTTGGAAACATTATTCTACAGACAATGCTGGAAAAAACAAAGTGACTACTACTGAGCATTTTGATTACCTTGTCTGCGCCACATTCAGTGCCATCCAGAGGGGGGTCCAACTTTGTTTTACAGGATGTATCTCCTTCCACCAGGCACCAGAGCCCAGCACACATCAAATGCTGTAATCACAAAGCAACGACGTGCAGTTATTACTTTTGGAGATGTCAGCTATCATTATGGGATACACTTCAAAGCTCAGGCAGTCTTTCTCAAGTGAATCCAGAGCCATCTAGTTGGTTTGGGAGCAATCAATTTTTAAGGATAGATTGGCATTAAGTGGTGGGGCTGGAAACATAAAAGAGATTGATGGATGCCATTGTCAGGAACAAAACCCACCCAAAACAAGATGTGCATTATTTAAACAGATTTCTTTTCACAAGAATAAATCTGGTCCATTAAAAAAGAATCCTGTATGGGAGGCCGAGATGGGTGCTTTGGGACCATGCCACATGCTTAGATGCCAGAGCTGCTTAATTACTTGTATTTTTTAAAAAGATACTCAAGTAACACAGTCAGCCCTGTTGGACCTGGTGATGGCTATAATCAGCCAGCGATGCCCCTTGGGAGAAAATTTTAAGGCAGAATGAGAAAGAGGAAAGGATTTCATTGTGTGCCATGCAGCACAAGAGGAGCCTGGTGACAGGCAGGGGCAAAGTTAGTAACGGTCTGGTGGTGAGAAGTAGTTGCTAGAGACCAATCTGCTGGAGAAGGTGAAAAGTGAGATGTGAGGGCAAGAGCAGCAAGTTACAGCACGTCTCGCTACCAGACTTGAAACACATTCTGGGTATCATTACTCAACATTGCTGCTCTGCTTAGCCAATGTGCGTTGCAAGGATATTAATGCTGACCACACTTGCGTGATCTGTCAGATCAATACGTTTTCAGAATTTGAGAAAAAGAACCAGGAAAAGGGGCCTTTACATTGTTAACATTTTCCACAGAATCCACCGTGCTTTGCATTCCATGAAAGTGGATGATTTCAATACAGTGCTACAGATCTGAGTACCAAAAAAAGAAAAAGAAGAGTTACATTTCTTTCCACTATTGTTCACGTTTCAATGTAATGGTAAAAAGATGAGAAGCCTGACTCTAGTGCCAGCTGGTCTTGTCAAGATTTATTGCACCTCATTAAATAGTTGAGTCAACACGCTTCAACCTTATGGTTCTTTCACAATGTAATGTAAGAGGCTGTGGGTGCATGTGTGTTTTGTGTACATGCATGTTGGTATGTCTATATAAAATAGATCTGTACGGCAGAGGGTGCAGATGAGAGAAATCCTAATACCAAGAGTGATGATGTAGAACATACTGAAACAAAATAGTTATCACAGCAGCATCCGCATCCTGTTTTATTTCCCCTTTTCTGTCTGGAAAGAGGATTTTGCACTATTTAAACCAAAAGAACATTCACAAAAACTAAAGGCAGACAGCACAATTCAGGAACATCTGTATTAACCACAACACAGAAAGTCATCATCAAACAAACAAACAGCAGCAAATACACCAGGGAAGCCTAAATCAATGAATTTTCAAGATATCTTCCCCAAACTAATAGAGCATATGGGAAAATATCAGATTTTAGTAATTTTGTCTGAATGACTGTGACTAATTAGTGGTTTACCCACAGCTCTGAAAGCACTTAAGCAGCAATTAGCCATAAGGACATCACACACTGTTTTACAGATAGGTATACTGAGGCAGAAGAATTGACAAGCCAGAGATTTCAGAGCTTACTGAGAAATCACTTGTGCCACACCGCAACTCCCAGATTCTCAAAACCGCGCCTTCCCTGGAGAGGATTAAAATCAAAAAGTACATCAATTAACTGTCCACAAGCGTTACAGAAAGAACACTAATCTAGGCAATAAACCATTTAAACTGAAAAAGCTCTTCCCCAAAACGCGAAACTTACAGCTCTGAGAGGATGCTTGTTTTCCTAGTTGTAAAGCTACAGCACCCTTGCATCTGGTTTAACTCACTGGGATCTAAAGCTGATGGGTTATTCTTTGTATTAAGACTACACATATGAATGATTAAAAAGGATTAAAAAACAGTGAAGATGTTAAAAGCATGTCACAGACCCAAGTGGAAGGTATCATAGGAGGTTCTAGCCACAGCGGCAGGAGGTGCTACATGTAGCTACACGACACAATTAAATGCTGTCTATGAACATGGCAGACTTGCTAAACTCTAACAGCTTCTTTGCCATTAAGAATAATTGTATTGGTGACCTATAAATGTTACTGTTAAGCCAGGTTCAAGAACTAGTTAACAATCTGGACTCTCCCTTGATGACTGTGGACAGTGGTCTTGTGAAAGCAGTACCAGCAATGCCTCCTTTCAAACTGTGGTTGGGGAGTACCGATACGTAGAATGATGGGAAGCTTCAGAGATGAAGGGTGCAGATAGCAAGTATTTCCACTTTTCTAGGCTTCAGCCCCTCTCTTACATATAATCACAAAACTTCAGAGCAGAATGTGATGAGAGACCCTCCAGCCTGATCTCTTGAACGACCCAGACAGAAATTTCGCCCCATGGTTCCAGAAGGAAACACTCAGTTTCTGCTTTCTGTCAGAAAGACATCCTGGCTGAAGATGTAATGGAATTAACTACATCCCTAAAGAAGTTGTTCTAGATGTACATGAGCACCATTGATAAATATCCATGCATTAAGCAAGGCTAGTATTTGTTAAGCTTCAGCTTCAAGTCCCTGGATCATAAGCTGCATGTAAATTAGTCAGGGTTAAATTCTCCTCTTTGATGTAAAACTGGGAGGAGGAAGCAGGGGGAGTGGAAGCAGCAAGTCATAAAAATGAAGCAGCTTTTTGTACAATTTTGGTTGCCAACCAGAATTCCTCCATAGCCCACAAGAGCATGGAAGGTGATAAAGCAACATGCCAAGGTATGAGCCATGGCCTGGGGGAAGCAATGGGCACAGATAACCTCCGGCAGGTGTGTCTGTACCAGCAGAACTACAGAACTGAGCCCAGCCTATGGATACAGAGTGTGCAAATATACACATACATGTGTGTGTGTATATATATGTATATGTTTATGTGTCTATGTTTATGTGTATATATACCTGTATACACAGACATGCACACACACGTATATTTATAGGGAGATAAATAAAGGAAAAATCTCTCTTAGCAACACAACCTTTCTGAAATTTCCCATCTTTGAGGTATGGAAAACATAGGATTTTTATAGTATCCCTGTGTTTAATTCAGAATACTAAATGCAAAGCATATTTCAGGAAACAGTTACAGAAAAATCTGGTAACTGCACTTCAGCTCTGTGTTCTAGTGCCATACCACTACAAAGCTCAAACACTCGTTAGTGCAGTCCCCTGTACTTAATACAGCATTCAGATACCCCAGCAAAGATTAAACCATCAGCTTTGGAATGGTGTGTTCCCAAGATGTTTTATCATGTTAATAGCTCTTTTCAAAAGAGATCATATATCCTCCTCAGATACAATAGAAACCCAAACAAAAATCCCCATTAAACAGTCCTATAGCTAACCAGTTGCAGTGACTGACTTTTTAATAGTTAAACAGCCAGCTTTGTGGGGAAATATCAAAGTGAGAAATGGCAGGACTTGAAAGGAAGTTGCTTGTATATGAGTGGCAGTTCAGAGCTTACACTGATCTAGAAGAAGCCATTAAAAGAGCTGTATTACTGCTAATTGTAAATTCAGCAGCCAGCTTTTAGACGGCAGGTCTCTGCCTGCAAAGTCTTCCCTACAGCATTCAAAAAGTGCCAGTTAGGATTTTCCAATGATAGATATTTTCCACTGGAAAAATATTGATTTGTTGAAACTGTCTGTAGGGAAAGGCCATCTTTGGATCAGCTCCCAGTTTGAAATATGTCCAAGAGCAAAATAAAATTAAAAAAAGTGAGATGGTTGTTGAAAAGTAACGTTTCCATAAAAATTTAAATGTCCTTTTTTTTTTTTTAAATGGAAATGCTTGTTCGACTGAACCCTTATGGAATTTATACAGGCAGAAAATAAAATTTAAAAATCTAAATAAAAATGGAATTTTTACAAAGGTGAAAATTTTAGACTCTCAGAAACTCCTGGAAGATAGGAAAACTTGTTTGCACAGCTGTTAGAAACCAGTCCTGAGAGAGGTCACAGTCCGGAAACTCCCAAGCTAGAAGATATCTGCTTGGCAGGTGAACAACGCTTCCAATTACAGGTATTATAATGGTACCTATTTGAGAAAGGGGCCTTACTGTGCCAGGTGTTTTCTCTCCCTCAAAGAACTTGCAATCTAAACAGTCTCCTAGGAACCTGGAAATAAAGGAAGCTTTATCACTCTCTTATAGGTGGGAAGATGAGGAACAGAAAGGGATTAAATGTCTTGCTGAAAGTCTGCTGGGAGTCAAGCAAAAATGCTGCTCAGAGCTCTGCAGTCCTCTGCTCAGTGTCAGAACCACAGGCTCACACTGCCTGCTCTATCTAAACTTCAGGATAAAAGCAGAAACAACTCCTGGGATACTCCCAGGAACATGTCTGGCTGTGGGCCTTCCCACCTTTCACAGTTTTTCATACTTTTTCACAACACATACTGTTTCTGAAGATGGTGTTTACCTTACATGTAACTCCATCCCACATGTGTGCCAGCACA
This sequence comes from Sagittarius serpentarius, assembly GCA_034782735.1. Classification (NCBI taxonomy): domain Eukaryota; kingdom Metazoa; phylum Chordata; class Aves; order Accipitriformes; family Sagittariidae; genus Sagittarius; species Sagittarius serpentarius. The sequence continues at coordinate 20,020,701 of JAVKLA010000002.1, forward strand.
GACTCGCAGCATGTGAAGTGCTACAACCACTCACGTGTAGCTCTAGGGAAGTAATCTATTTTAGGTTCTTTAACTCAGTGCTGCAGCTGGAAATGAGGAGAAGCCAGAATTAATTCAGCCAGCTCTTTGCCCACAGGCAGTAAGTCTAGAGGCTGCTAGTTTCTGGGTTAGCTATTGCATCACCACCGTTACTAAAATCAGCATGATTCTGCCCAGTGACCTCATATGGTCTCAGTGAGAAGAAAGGGCTCACAATACTTCCCTGTCTCAAAGCCTCAGATTATTACCTACAAGGGGGAGCTTCCAAATCTCCAAAGCGTAAAGAGCATCCAAAGAGTAAAGATGTCCTTTCCACCAGGGAACAACTCTACAGAAGCTTGTTAATTCCCTACACGTTCACTCCCTCACCTCGGATTCATCCAAAAAAAGAAGCACTTATTTCTCCTGAGAATTAATTTGTTCCTGCTGCCTATTGCCCACTGGAAAGAGGAACCTCTTATTTCTAGCAGCAGAGTTAAACCACCATGAAACCAATTTTGCTGTCAAAATGAGGGGATTATGAAGAAGGACTTAGAAAGAGTAAATATCCTCAAGGAAGAGGAGCAAAAGACCACATAACACACAGGCACACTTATAAATAGGCTGGCTTTCAATGAAGTATCAGATCTCTTTTCTTTTGCCAAGGTTTTGGCTTGGCATATAGCTAACCATGAAAGAAAACATGCTTATAAACAGAATCCTAATTAACACCTATTAAGTACAATAAACAGACAATTTACATACGCTTTCCTGTTCAAAACACTATGTATATGTTCTTGAAGCCCCACAGCGTGCTTCTGAGGAGGAGTTGTTTACACAACAAGGTGAGAAAAACAATGCCTCCAATTTCTACACTGTCACTGCCTTTAATTTTGGGTGCATAAACAACTGTCAATCTACAATGGATCACAAGGGAGACGAGCACTGTTGTTTGCCACTGCTATTAGATGGAGCTTGCTGTTGAAAACTAGATGAAAGGTGCTCAAAATCAGAATCCTGTAAAATTGGAAGGCACTTTTGAAAAGGAGCCATGTGCTGCCCCAGACAAGATAACTGTGAAGCTTGGATGCACATATTAGTGGCCACCTGCTGACCTTTCTGCAGAGCTGATATTCCAAGAAACAAGTGGTAGGTCCAATAGTGGAAGTATCTGTCTATCTGTCTAAATGACAGACCTGATCCAAAAGCAAAGGGAAGGCTTGGTAAAGAACCACAAGGACTATCCTAGAATATTCAGGCAATGGTCATTACCCACTCACTTCTTATTTTAACAAAACTGGGCAACAATCCCACAAATTCATAATGTGTAATTTTATTCATTAATGATGAAGTAGAATGCATTTCTTTACTGTTGGACAGAAAGCATCTCAAACTGTATTATAAAAAACAATCATATAATCTCCTTAGATGCAACTAGAAAAGGTTCCTTAAAAAACATTTCCCTGTTTTCACTACCTGGTGATCACCTTGTTTCTTCAGAACATACAAAAACACACATGCATATTATGCTTTTGGGATGAACAGGACCAATAACCTGTCTGCTTGGAGCCAACAAACAAATTTAGAGTTTAATCCCCTTTATGTTAGTTTTTTTCATCAGTGTAACTCCATTAACTCAACGAACGGCCTCTTCAGCAAAACTTGTGTGAGAGGAAAGTCACCAACATCAGACACAAGTGTATAAAATCAACAAGATTGTTTTAACTCTTGAGGAAATGGCCCTTGACAGTTAAAGAACGCTTAAGGAAATGGTCCTTGAGAGTTAACTGCTTTCCGGTGTTACTCTTTACCTTGTAGAACAGTACAAAAAATTCAACATAGTCATTTCCGAGATCTGTTAATGTTCTGTGTCAGAGAAATTGTCTGATCTACACTTAAAACATAAAAATGTTTCCCCTTTGTCTTGCAGGGAGAAAGACAAAATATCTGTCAGCTTCCAAAACAGTAACTTACTATGACACACTGCTCACCACAGATAGATTTGGATGTCTGAGGTCTGAATGAAAGTAACTGGTTATAATCTTCAGTCAAACAGCCCTTCTAATAGCAGATGAAAACCGAAGGATTAGAAAAATCCAGAGCTCTCATGTTTTGACAATGTTAGCAAAGGCAAAACCTGGCTATTCAAGAGCTGCCCAAAACACACTTGCAGACAGGAAGATGAGCTCTGACCCCTCTAGAGCAGACGCAGCAGGGATCTTTTGCCAAGTGTGCCATCATCTCTCATAGTAAAACTGCTCCTAGGGCTCTAAGAATGGCTCTGCAGGATAGATGGTAAGAGAGAGAGAAATGTAAAAATTCTTCTTTCGAGAGGGGTTTGGCCTACTGCAAGCTCTTCAGCCTTTCCTGTGAGGAAGTTAAACTAGAATGAATTATTTTTACACTGGAAATGTGCAATGCAGTATCCAGAAATTGTTCCAATCTGGGGGAGATAGAAGAAAAACCAGTATTTTGAGAAGAGTGGTTTGAGATGCCTGACTGGAAATACTTCAAGGAGGGCAACCTTTCAAAGCTGAAAGAAGCTCAGGGCTTCTGGAAAACCACGCAGCTTCCCTGAGGCTCAAAGTCAGATGCTAAAAAATGGACACATTCAAACTCATAACTTCATTCAAAAATTTAGGCCATGATTGAACCTCCTGAACATGCACCAGGAACAAAGGAAAACTGACAAAAACAGCAATGGCAGCGACGCTGCACAGCAATGCAAGTATGAAGGGCTAGTAATGAAGCTGGTCAAAAGGAGTTCAATAAACAAGAACGGATCCTGCCAGACAAGCAGTGGAAGACTCCCATACTCCCAGAGAAGGTACAAGTGAGTAGAAATACTTTTTTTTAACTGTACATTGGGAAGCCAACAATGAAACAGAAAAACGCTCTCTCTAGTTTTAACAGCTTCTGGTGCTCTCAAGGCAAACTTAAGTGCCTTCTCCACTGTCTAAAGTATTTCTTTGCAAAGCGCCAGTTCTATTTCATTTTTTCATATACCTGGAATTACAGTAGTAGTCAAAAGAAAGAGATTGGAAAGGTAGTATTAATGAGACCACAAACTAATTTTATAGCAAAGCAGCCTATGCTAAATACTAATCTTTTCAGATTAATTAAACTAGCTCCTGTGGGTCTATGATTCATAGACGCATAGAATTTCAAGTAGAAAAAGGCAAGCTTTATCTGCTTTCCTACCAACACAGAACTGTTCCTTGCTATATGCGCTCTTCAGCTTTGCTTAGCCCAGTTTTCAGCATCTGAAATAAGAGAATTCAACCATGTATGTTACATCAGTTGAAGAAATCATGGAAGTATCTTTACATGGTCACACCTGGAAGAAGTAGGGACATGTAGTACAAGGCACTGGAACAGAGCCACTCCTTTGAATTAAATGTTAGAAATTTTGTACCAGTTTCTACCTCAGTATGCCTAAAAAAGCTGTAGCTAATCAACTATGTCACAACCACAGAGCAACTTAGAGCCTGAAATTCTGACTTTGCACTTTGTAACATACATCTCTTATTGTCTTCAGTGAAAGTAATGTTCACTCAGTAACTTCCAGTGAACTCCTCAGACCTTGACACCTGATTGCAGGATAAGTATTGATCTTTTAAACAACAGGGAGTGTTGTCCATTGAAAAAAAAGAAAAAATAAAAAAAATTTGAAATTAATGACATCACAGATTGTGTTTCTTGGCCATGGGAAAAGAGAAGAAAGGGACAGTAAAATAAATATAGATATGTACACACACTGTTCAGATGTGGTTGTGAAGATTATGGGAGTTTTCTCTTGAAGTGTTTTGCAGACGGGAAGTTCCCAGGCCAATGGGAGAGGTCTGAATGCCCTTCAAGCTTGTTATACACTATTTTCAGGCTGATACTCAATCGTATTTTGGCTAATTTCGTTAAGTTCAAACTTCAGCTGTAGATGCCACATCACAAGGCTACACTAATTCTTTCTCCCTCCCCTTATGTCTTAATAAGAAATGTAGGATTTCCAAGTTCAAGTGCCCGATTCTTAATGGGCACTCTGTATTATTTTTAAGAGTTTATTATTTTTATATTCTTAAATTTCCACATTGTACTTTTATAATTTTATTTTGATTCCCCTCTCTCTTTTTATTTTTCTTTAAACCACTGCACCAGAATGTGTTTTGACCATCTTCCAAACTGAAACACGTACAAAAATTTCTGATGCATTCCAATAATTGTAAACTGGGCTGTGCTGCCCAGGCAGGAACTCTGCTTCTCTCTCTTTCTTTCTCTCTCTTAAACAAAAAGTATTTCCACTGAAAATAAAGAGAAAAAAGTCTTTTTGCAACATACAGAAGCAGTGAAATAGGACACTTCAGTTTCATATGAAACAGGCAACGTGAAAATAGTCTGAATTTTAACAACCTACATTAGGAAAACTATAAAATATAGTATGGCAATTAAGTAAATTGTTACCTTTACTTCTAAAAAAGAAAATCGTCTCATTTTATTTTAGAATTGCCAGGCTTCTAACCTGTCAGCCTCACAAAAACCAAACCCCTCCTTTTCCAGATCTATTATTATTATTTACACAGAAGCTGAAGTGTGTAATGGAAAATTACGCAGACAAAGTCCATGATTGTACAGAAAATGACAATGCAACCTATTATTTTCAGGATAAATCAGCTCTCAATCTAATTACCATGTTCTTGTAAATATTCTATACATTACTAAATAATAGGGCTTACTATCATCATCTGGATCTTGCAAATGACTTTGCAAAGTAAAAACAGACAGAGGCCCTTTGATTCCCATGCATGGAGTCCAAGAGTTCGTTCCGTCAATCTCTTTGCAAGATCAAGACCACAGAGAGACCAACAATTGCTTAATTATATTCACCACCATACCACCAAATATGAAAACTGAAGGGATATGGAAAATCCACTTGATTATTACAATTGTTGCTTTTCTTTTGCTTTGTTTTTTGTTTCCTCTCCTTTTCCATTTTAGCCTAGAAATCTAGTTAGTCTCCTTTGGCTTGCAATCAGCTTTGCCCTCCTGTTCTGTGCTGCTGCTCCGAGGCTTGTAGATACTGGGAGATACCTACATCTGTTAAAAAAACCCTTGAACTTAAGAAAGAACAGTAGAGCCAATTCCAGCTGTTTTAATTTTTCTAAAAACAGTGTCATGTCAAAACCAACATTCCCAGTTACATCCGAGTTGACAGTGTCCCTTTTTCAGAAAAAAAATCTCTTTGTAGCAATGCTAATCTCTTTCCACATGCCATTTTAGCCTAAGCACAGTTTTGACTCAAAACAATACTGAAAGATAATGGTTATGTAAAAACCCGCAAAAATGTGTTAATAATAAATAAGCCAAAAAGCATATAAAACAAAAAGCCAAACACTGGATACAAGAGATAGAAATCACATTTTTTCCATAAATATAATTTCAGTGCAAAAGCCTCTGTTAGTAGGCATGCCAGTCTGGAAAATAAACCCAGTGTTCTGATTAAATACACAGCATATTTTCATGTGAGGTTACGAACAATGCATTTTTAGGCATTTCTGGTGGAGAAACACCATCCCTGCTTTGTGAGAGACTGAGCATAAACCATCTGTGCTTTTCCTCTCACTGACAGCACTGCTAAATAAAGGGGACAGCAAACAGTTAAACTCTGCTCTCTGCAGAAGCCTTCAGTGCTTGAGTAGGGTTGAAGCTTTTTGCTTCCTCTTCTGTAGGGGCCAAGCAAATTCAAAATACTTGATTCAGAGTGCAGTGTGGATCTGAAGAACAGAGGTCAGACAGGTTGAATTTCCAGTAGTTGCACAACCTAGCATGATAGCCCTGGACTCACATCAACATTTAGCAACGAGAATCCCAAAAGATCTCCGCGTTTGGGGTACGCTGATAATGCACTATGCAGTGTCAAAGGTGAATTGCTGTTTAGTTTTTTCCACAACTCATACCATGATTTTGCTCAGAGCCTGAGAATGACACAGTCATCTAATTTCTGCTAAAAGTAACTTATCTCTCTCAAAATAAAGATCACTATGCAAACTCTTAGGTGGGCCAAAAGCTCTTCTAGCACTGCAAGGGGCATGACTGCACAGCCACCCACCTGAAAATAGGCAGCATGTCTGGTATGGTAGAAGCACATTTGTATGTCCTGCTAGGTAAGCATTCTCATTGATCAGACAATGCCTAACATTTGCAATGGGAAAGATTAATGGGAAGTACCATGTGAAAGCACTTTTGATCCCTTTCATATTACTGGAGAAAATGACGTGACTTAGATATGAAGGGGGAACTACTGAAAGGTCTTGAGATATTCATTATCATATGTGAAACCATCTCACTTGAGAACCGCCCAACTTCTATTTTCTTATTCAGTTCCTCAGATCAAATCTAATTCTTCTGTGGAGCCAGGAAAACATTTACTTTCCTCATGATGAGCAAGGACTCACCCATCTAATAGTCAGGTTAAAAACCCTAAACCAGCCACCTGGATGTATCTCAAACAAATAAAACTATGAGCAGAGGATGCACCAAAATGGACTTGCATTCCCTCAAGGGGCTGGCATGTAATCTTGCCATTTATTATTCATACAGTATCATAATAGAAACGGTGTGTTTCAAATAAATAGAAAATGATTGTTCCCTGCCTAACAAGCATCCAGCCTATAAGCCTGATGACACAGCTCCTCTAAACAGGTGACGTACGCTAGTAAATCTTACCTAAAAATCCTAAATTATACATCTTGGAGGTCACAGATTACAACAGTAGGCTATGATTCAGCTGATTATCATATACTCATGCAGTTAATTATTTCACATTTTTAAGTTTTAGTATATTAAAATGTCGATGCAGTGTCCAAGCAAATTAAAATGGAATGTCAAGAGGTATAGCATATGTAAAGCTGAGCCTACCTCATATGTTTTCATTTTTGTTCTGCAAATTCACAGCAGAATAGCTGCAGGATAGCAGATTTGGCAAACTCACAGTTCTGAGAGCTACTATTTTGTACTAGAGCATCTGAGTTATCGTGAAAAACAAACACAGAAGAACTTTGGAGATGCAATCTGAAATATCCAGATAAGGTTGAATATTCATGCATTAACTATCTAGTTGGACCAGTGCCTGAGGTCCAGCCACTGCCAAGCATTTAGGCACCTGACTCTCTGTGAAGGCAAAGGAGATTACATGCCTTTAAAAATTTGGGCTTTGATGCCTTTAAGGGGAAGAGCTTACTGCACAGAAAGTTTCTGCAGTTTCTCAAAAATGTCGACATTTTGGATTCATCTAATCTCTGAAATTTGCTCTACAACCAAATTGTATGGCATTTTTGAATATAGGTCCTCTAGTTTGCCTGATATAATTATGTAGCTCAACTATCTCCAATGAAATGTTATAATGTAACTCTTTTATTAAATAAGAAAATAGTCAGTAGACACATGTAATCATAAAAAGATTGAGCAGGCTAATTTCCTGAAGTTTATTTCCTTTTTGTAACAAATATTTACTGTCAAATGTTTATTGCTTTTACATTTGGATTTTTTTAATACTTTATTGAATTAAAAATACCACATTACCATTGGCTAAAAGAGGAGACAGCTATATTTGCCAATAATTTCTACAGCTAATGCCAATGACTAGTGCCAATTTTTTTTGGTTCATACTTTTGTAGACAGTTTTGAGACTTAGAATACAAGCATTCTGCAGATGAGGCATGAGAAACACAAAGGTGAAAAGAACACAAACTCTGAAGGTTTAAAAATTAAAGCTGATCATTTCCTCTAAAGGATTTCCTTTTGTTGCCTTCAAACACTAATTCAGAGTAGCATAACAGGATGCAAATATTTACTTAAATTAATGGCGTGTGACATAATTGATCCAAAGCCTCACAGTGTGAATGCTAACTCTTAACGTATCTGTAACAGCAAAAATACTTCTAAGTAAGTGATTGCAAACTTTTTTTAATTGTCTGAAGTTCTACAAGGCTTTTCATTAGAAAGTACTAAAGTACTCACAAAATATACTTTTCTTTGGGAGATACTGAAGGAGTGATGGAGGAAAAGAGCACAGTTTTCATTGTGTTCTAAAGATGTCAAATAATGAGACTCGTGAAAAATCTTGGGAGACATAAACACCTGCTGTCTGCATCTTCCAGAGAACAACAGTGCCTGTTGGCTTGTTATTCTGGCAAGCAACTTGTCCCTGAAGCAATTCCAGACTGGACATGCAACTTCTGCATGAGAAATGCCGACCACCTACCAGTAGGCTGACATTCTCATTAGGCACTGGGCTATCCAGAAACGGAATGTTTTTTATCGCAGCAAGGGAAATAGCAAACATCTATTCCAACAGCAGTCAAGCTGGGTGATACCCACACAAGTGGAAGAACTTGAATCATTCTGGGTAGATCTGGGGTTTTCTTTATAGACCTATATTCTAATACTTTGCTTCCAGTACAGTAGTCCTGGTGGTCTGCATTTTCTTGATGGAGCTGGAAAATAAAACCTACCCAGATTCTTTTCTTATTGTTTTATATTAGCTAGTTTCTAAACCCAAAATAAATAAAACAGCAAATGTGAAACTAAGAGCATGTTCCCAGGACTTGCATGTGTTCAACAGTTTTAGTAATTTGGCACTTAGAAACCTCAGTTATCACTGATTATTATTTTCTTTGTTAACACTGACTTAAGATCCCAAGATTGTTGAGAATGGGAACAAGGGACAACTAAAAAATACAAATGGCTAGTTAATGACAGCAAGAAACCTGGCTGCTTCATGCTTATCTACAAAGGACAGAATGCTGCCAGCTGGTGCTGGTGACAGGACACCGTGCCTCATGACTTACTTCTTTTCTCTGAGGCCACAATGGAAGTAAGCATTTCTCCAGACCCTATCTAAAGTGGGATGCAGACAAGCTCAGGTGAGAATGAAGACATCTAATTATGTGTAAGACCTTAGGAAAAGTTTAGCTGTCTAAATTCCAGAGGACAAGTCAGACAGCCTCATCTCAAATATGACCTACTTCTAGAGACACCAAAACCCAGTGTTTCCATTTTGTCAACCAACCATGTGATAAAAGCCGTTTTGCACTTAAATGCTGACTAAACATCATGTTGCTTAGAAAACACACAGGAAGGGGCCTCATTCTGCACAAATCTCTAAATGGCCTCACCAAACAAGCAGTCATTTATATTTCCTAGGCACAAAGTTAGAATCAGCTCCTAAGAACATTGTAGCAGTCTGAAGGTGAGGTCTACTGAAAGGTCCAGACAGTCATCTAAGCTGACTCTGTCGCAGCAGGCAAGCACTCTTGTGAGAAGAGACTTTCACCTCAGCTGAACTTCCAGCAAAACAATCTCTACTGAGCACTTCAGCAAAACAGCGTCAAAAGGCAACTGTCCCTAAATTAAGACCAAGTACAAACAAAAGTTTTCCTGGGTCTGCTCTAGGAGATTAACAAGACCAGTGTGGGGAAAGGAGGAGGACTGCGTTAGTATGTGCTGTTGACACGAAGGTCAATGGGAGTTTTAATACTGATTTTGTATCAGCAGTGCTGAACACACTGAAAATCTCATGAAGTAGTTCAGAGGAAAAGTACAGACTCCTTTTCTTCCCCAGTGCTTGACAGCTTTATTACCGCTTCCTACCTTGGTTCCAGGTACACCCTATGAGCTCTTACCTCCATATTCTTACAGAATGTAGCATTGGTCCCAAAAAGTATCTGGCACTGTTCATCAGCACTGTAGTGCATTCCAGGCAGCTTGTGAGGGAGCCGCACGGCATATTGGCTTCGGGGGTCTGTTACCAGCAAACAGGTGCTGACCTTGGACCTGTGGAGTGTAAGAATTAAATATGCCTTTAAGGGAAAGCACCTTTGAACTGGAGTGTTAGATCAGTGCTGTAGAGAAGCTGTTGTCCTCTCTTTAACAGGGAATCTGATGACCTCATGTGAAACAGTGGTCATCTTTCCCAGTATATATCTGGAAACCTTCTAAATCATTGAAAACTATGGATAGAAAGGTCCTTGGGAACTTATCACTAGCCTCAGGCCTCTTCACATCATTCTGGGTTAAACATTTGTCTAAACTATTCCTAAAAATCTGATGGAGACTCAATTCTGCCCTTAGGCTATCTAGTCCAAAGTTACAATGACAGCTTGAAAGTCTTATATCATGTCTTACCTGAATCCCCGTAGATGAATTTTAAGCCCTTGACTTCTTTTCTTAACCATCACAAAGGAAAGATTTTTCCCTTTGCCTTCACAAAAATCTTTTACAAAATGGAATATTACTTTGTCATCTCCCCTCTATCAGGGACCAGATTGAGCTCAGATGCAACTTCTTTTTCAGCTTCATGCCTTTCATATAACAGTAGATATCCCATTTTCTTTTGTTATTTTCCTTTCTCTCCCACCTCTAATCCCTGGAGTGGGGAATTTTCCATGCTGAACCCGTTTCTAGCAACAAAGGACTGGCCACTGTGCCAGACACTGTTTGTCAGAGAGCTGCACTGTAGGTTTAAGACCACAATTGCAGAGTTCAGACAATTCCAGTGCTTGCTAGAGTACATGAGAGTTAACAAGCAGCAGGACAGAAAGTCTTCCTGAACTGTTGAATATGATGAACTGAAACATGGATGCAGTGGGAAAGAAGCTTATAGTGAACTGTTTAAGACCAACACTCACTGAGGAGTGAAAAAACACATCAGAATTACCTCCAGGCAAAGTAAAGTTTCCATAAAATAAAAGCTATTTAATAACAATAATGACAGTAAAAGCCACAGCACAAAGCTGGCAGCATCCTTTAGCAGAGATTTTTTCAGGCCACCTGCACACAGATTTCTGTTATTGCAAACATGAAGGGCATTTTTTGTAAAATGAAGGTGATCTGGGATTGTTTTTAAGAAGCTATCAGTACACTGACAACTGCACATAATTATTCTGCCTCTCTGCAAACCTCAGGTTCAAAGGGGCTACTGTAATTGAGACAGATTCAAACTTGCACACCCTAATGACACATGCACACACTTTTTTTTAAGGAAAATTGTTTAGACTTTCACTTTCAAATAACACATTGGATTCTTGCCTGATAAGATTTTTTGATAATTAGCACAATCCTTACTTTAGGAAGTTTTCAAGGTCATCGCGGCTGCATGAAGACCAGGAAAGGTCACTTGGGTTCCTGCCCTTCACCCATTCTCCAGACATAATATGAGACCTCCCTGCGCAGGGTTGATGATCATCATCATGGCTCATTCCCATGCTATTTGATTAAAACAAAACAAGACAAAAAAAACCCATTAAGTTATGATGCAGGTTTCTCATTTCCCATTGGACTTAGTAATGACACTCTTAGCAATTAACAAGTCGAAAGCAGGCTGCACATATAACACAGAATCATTCACCTACTGCTCTGGGCACCTGCTTCATGAGTAAACTATAGGTTCCTTTAATTTATCCATTGCCTTAATTTCACAAAGGGTTTAGTATTTGTGTTTTTGAAACTTTAAAATGCACTTCTTATGGACTTTCCTACCAGGAAATATAACTATCTGAGGGTTCATGAGATGTGAATCTGAAGAAATGATGTAGCACAGCCGAAGGATATCTGCTAGAATATCAAAGCAAGTATTTATCGAAAATTTTGGATTGCTTTCCCAAATCTAGTGGATATGGCCCCTATAATCATACTGACAGAATGGTCAACAGATTAATACTAGAGATGGGCCAATTTTGTTGTTGTGTCAGTGTGAATTTGGAATACCTTCACTGTTAGGAAAAACATTTCTCCCAATTTGTGGTATTGTACAATCCCTCTCTCACCTAACTTTGAAGCTGATCCTTCTTTGAGTGGTGGGTTGGATCAGATGACCTCCAGTGGCCCTTCCAACCTAAATTAGCCTATGACTTTATAACAGATAGGAGCCTGAGGCAGAACCAAGTCCTCATTTGGCAAGTACCGTCCAAACAAGCACCAAGACTGCCCCATGCCAGTCTCAGCAAGAACAGAATGTGACCTACTCAGCAAAAGAAACCATCTAAACAAACAGCAGATTGTGTAGTATAAACATACATGGAGGAATTCAAACACATTCAGTGAGGATTTCAAGAAGTATTCAGAAACAGAAAAGTATTACTTTAACCTCCATCCAACTTCCCACTCAGGACCCTTCTATCATTAATGGAGTCTCTACCATTGGGCTGCTACAGTAAATCACCATTCAGAATAAATCTCTGTTGCCACTACAGGAAGGTGAGGGTCCTCTGCTGGAGGTAAGCCTTTTTGAACAGCCTTCATGGTGGCAAAGAAGGGATAAATAATGTGACCAAGTTCACCTGCTACCTCAGTGAAATGTCAGAAGACCTGACTGGCAGTCAGTCCTACACTCAGCCCATCGTACCATGCTGCCTGGCAGCAAAAGTGAGTTAAGGGTTTTCCATCTGACTTTAAAATGATCATTAAAACCATTTTTTAAAATCATACGGAATAATAACATTTTGAAACATTAAAATTCTTCCTTCAATTCCAACATGAAATGGAAAATGGCTTTCAGACAAAAGGTGCCTTGTATGGCCAGTGTCACTTTCTAGCAAAATAAGTCACCAATTTGGGGCTGAAAACACAGATTAATAGGAACTCACTAGGTCTCCAGCTGGCTCGACGGAGCAAGCCAGGAGTAGTCCCTTTAAATATGGTGTTGGACTCTTTAATCCATGCTATTTCTCTACAAATCAGAGGCTCCTGTTTGCTTTCTGACTATGCTCTTGGCTTTGCTTTTCTCCAGTTTTGGGATTCAACTGTTCAAAGCCTAAACACGACATACATTTCTAGTTGCAATGAACCAAAACCAGCTTCAGAATTTTGATAATTATGGCTTAGATTAAACTGCCATCTATGCTATTTTTAGTTTAAACGGAAGATTATATGGTGGAGTCTATTATTTTAGGTTTATCTCCAGGGACATTATTATTTCTAGCAAAACTACATTTAACATAATTTTTAGACTCAGAAGTTCTTGTTTTTAAACCTTTGTGGGTTTTGAACACAGCAGAAACATTAACATCAAGCACATTTTGTTTGATGCACGCAGGAGTAACGTAACAGTCTATTAGTAACTCTAACTTCAAAACAGTAAAGAGTGAAATTCCTGCTCCACTGAAGTGAATGGGAGTTTTGCCACTGACTTCAATAGAGCCTGGATTTCACTCCAAATATTTTACCCATGTTGTTTCTACACACAGAGAAAACTCTTCATATGCTAGGAAGAAAGTTCCAGCAGTATTCCTCCAATGCAAATAAGCCCATCTAAAGTTCGTATTCCTGAAAGTTAGGAAAGGAAGAGCTAAGTACCGTGAAGTGAGATATGTAAGCTTGTTGGAAATATTCCAGGGGAAAGTTTACCCCAAAATGCCACTTTAGAAGGCTTATGGGCATGCTGCAATCGAGTTAACTTTTCTAATGGAAACGAGGCAGGTTTCCAAGGTTTCTTTCAGCTTCCCTGCCTTGTGACTGCCACATTGCTGAGACTCAAAGTTGGGTCCTTCAGGTTTCTACTCTGTCAGGGCTTCTGTGGGATGGGTCTTGGCAGTCCTCCCATTCTGGCAGCTTCCTGAACGGCCTCCTGGTAGGCACCTCAGCTGTGCCACTTGAAAAGGGTGAAAAAAACCCATCTTCCTGATTTTCCAAGTGTTTTAGGCTCCCTGATTTTCTCTTCTCCACAAAAGACTAGTGTTTGGTCTAGAGCTGTTAACTAAGAAATGCATTAGCTTTCTGATTAACTTCATTTATTCTTTGTTAAATTTGTTGAAAGTGGGATTTTTTTTGTTGGTAAACAACAAGGGCAGTGGTTACTAATCAGTACGTTCCTGTCCTTAACTTTTTTTTAAACCTGACCTCATGAAAGATGTCTGCCTAGGAGAAATGCTGAGACTAATATTCATTACTCAGCTTTGATTTTGCAGGGGTGATTGAGGCAGACAGAATGTATTCTCTAAAAAGACTGAGTCAGAACTCACATCTCAGAGTTATTTACAGGCTTCTTCTGAAATTCATTCAACTCTTACATGTGTGGAAATCAACCCCTTTCTAAACAATTCCTGATTGCTTAACAGAAATTCTTTAAAAAGTCATAAATATAAAGTAATCAAGCTTGAGCTATTGGTATAAAGCAAAGGACCTCTGCTAAGTAAAAAGAACCATGCCAGTTTATATTAGCTTGGGATCTGGTCTCAAGGTACATAGGCAACCTCTATTGGCCTCTCTGTGATGAGTTTCTGGTAGAATGAAACCAGCAACACCTTTGGAGCCTGTTTTAATTGGCAGTGCAGAACTTTTCCCAGCATCTACTTTACCTTACAATGACTCACTTGAGGAAAGGATTAAATGACCTGCAGGACTAAGGCATACCCTAGCATGCTAACACATTCTTTTCTGAAGTTCAAGGGTCTCCAGCTACATCAAAGGGATCAGTTTTACCTAAACACATAGTAAATGTAATGCCATGCTGATTCTTTTCACTAATGAATAGTCCCTCTCCTTTTAACAGAAATAAATTGGACAGAGCATTACGTGTTTGTACTAAACAGCAGTGCAAGAGCTGATTCAGTACTTTGCATTTTCTTTGTGATCATCTAATCCTACCTGCTATTCAGAAGTTCACATGGAATTAGAAGCAGATAATCAGTCTCTTGAAATGTTCTGCCTTGGGAAGGAGTTCTATTCTTACATGAAAAGATTTTGAAAAAATAGCCAATAAGAATGGCTCTTAGATTAGAAGTAGGAATGTCAAAATGGCACTGCATTACCCTGCAAACCCACTGCCCTCTGTGCTCTCAGAGTCGTAACTGTCCATTTTATCAGGAGCCACAAACACATGCTGCATGTTATCCTTTATGCTGCAAAGCCAGCAGAGCCATTACAGATGAGCAGGACTTGATTTCCCTTTGTGGTGTTACTACCACAGTCACTAGCTGCATTTACCCTAGCACAGGGTAAATTTCAGCCTTCAGTTCATCACATTCTCCTCCAGAAGACAATGAGATTCCACAAAGGCAAGCAAGAACAGCTTAGACTGTCAGCTCTTAAACTCCTTTCATTCTATGTTTATTCAGAATAAGCACAATGGGACTCTGGTTTCACACCCCAGCTTCTTTTCTAATATAAATAATACATTGGTTATCAGTCAAAGACACTAAGGCATCACCGAAGGAGTCCTGCAGCATATTTATTGTTGCTCATCATATGTGAGTCCAGAAACAAGCTGACTGACCAGTTTGAGTTCTGACCATTAACATAATCACAGCAAGGCAAATTTTATCAGGAGTCACAGGGAGGCAGCAATAACAGATCTCTTGCTATGAATAAAAAACAGTATGCAGTCTCTCAAAGCCCTGGCCTCTCTGAAGTTTGTGCTCCTTTCCAGGACACTATTCTCCATCACAGTCTATGCAGCAATCAGAACTGGGTCAGAATGCCAGAATTACACTCTGGGCCTGAGCTGGCCATTTTCTTGTGTAACCCTTTTTAGCTAAATGCAATTAACAGCCATGTGTTTTCCCACAGTAATGCCAAATCAATGCTCTTGCTTTGTTTGTTTCGGTCATTAGTGGAGCTTCTCCTCTAGACAGTTAATGTAACTAAACTGCTCTGTTTAGCCTTGGTGCGTTTTCCAATGTTTCCTGTTATTCTTTAAAAGGCTGAGCCAAAGCTCACCAAAGCCTGTGGAAAGCCTCCTACTGCCTTCAGTGCACTGTGCCTTGCACCTCCAAGTTCTTAAGGTCATGTATACAAACCTTCATCAGAACGACTATGAATCTTAATAGGTTTCCTATTAAACACCCCAAATCTGAGTTAAAGGATAACACCAAGGGCTGGGGGAAACTGATTTAGGAGATGC
The DNA here is from genome assembly GCA_034782735.1 of Sagittarius serpentarius. Classification (NCBI taxonomy): domain Eukaryota; kingdom Metazoa; phylum Chordata; class Aves; order Accipitriformes; family Sagittariidae; genus Sagittarius; species Sagittarius serpentarius. The sequence goes on from JAVKLA010000002.1 coordinate 20,036,608, forward strand.
TTTAAATTTTTTCAACAGCTGCAACTTTGTGGCTGGTAACAGACCACTTGAGAAATCCCCAGGATTATTATCATATGCTCCACCTCTGGTGGGGAGAGATTATGAAGCAGGGGCAAGAAGCAAGTTTGATAGAAAATACCATCAGCAGTAAAAGAAGAGCTTTTCTTCATAAAAAGGCAGAAAGAGGGTAGCAAGTGAAAGAAAGAATTATGAAGAAGGGAAGCCTGAAAAAACCACACCCAGAAGTGGAAACGCCATGAGTTCTACAATTCCTCTGTTTTCAAATAAGCACTTCAGCTGGCTGTTAATAAGAGCTTCTCCACAGCCTCCCTGTGAAAGCCAAACCATTCCATTTGTCTGCAAATAATTCAGGGTGAGTCAAACACTGGTTCGCTTTAGAAACGAGTGACACTCAGGACTAGCAAGGCTACCCAAGGTGAGCTGGCTGTCAACCCAACTGCTTATTAAACTTCTGCACAACCCATGATTGATTGCTCTCCACACAACTGGCACTAACCTCTAAGTCACCATTTCTCCAAAGGACAGCAAGGCCGTGCAGCTACCAAGAAGGAAATAAGGACAGTGGTCTGTCACTTCTACAGACAGAGAAACCCAAGGGAGAGTCTCTCTCTTCCTGAAGAACCAGCTCACAAACAGCTGCAACTGTGTAAGCTCAGCAAGACATTAAAAAGAAGAGCTTCTTGGAGCCACTTGCCCTGCAGACCAACATGCACTCAAAGAATTGAGCAAAGGTCCTGCTCCAGCTCCAGCAACGTCCCAAATGCAGAGGGGGACAGGAGAAGGCAGTGATACCTCTTGCTCCAAGTGAAAAGCTCAGGGGGCCACTATGGCTTTTACATTCTTGTCTGATCTTAGTTTGCTGGAAAGCATGTTTTCTCTACCTGTGTTTATAACAGATGCCTTAATCTGCAGATGTTCTCTAAAAGGCTCTGTTTCTGCAAGGCAACAGTGAATCGCTAAGAGCTATATGTAGTACCAGCAGTTGCACAGCACAGCAGGGTAGGTCACTACTGACCTTCTCAAAAGAGCATATGAGAGAAGCCATTCTCTGACCCAGCTTGCCATGACTCACCCAGAGGTAATCTAGCTTTAACTGCAGAGCCAGGATTAAGCACAAGATTTCTTTCTAAACCCCACTAGAGAAATATAAATGCAAAGGAAGGGCAGACTGGACAACATCCTTGCATAGTGTGAGAGGGCAGAAGGGGAGCTGTAATTTATCCGCTCTGGCATTTCAGTGTGGGCAGGATGACAGTGCCCCATGGAAAGCCTGCAATTTAGATACGCTGTGGGCACAAATGCCATCTGTTAATCCATATGAAGGACATAACTAAGGACAAAATTCCTCCCCCTTCCCACTTCCTATCAGGTCTCCATGAACAGCTGGGAAGGGAGTCCCGTCTCTGTAGTCCACCCAATCTCAACCACAAAGGAAGATGCTGGTACGGAAGGAGGTTATACAGGGTGTGTGGCTGACAGCTGAGAACATTAAACACGGCCATTAAACTCACATCAATATAGGTCACTAAGAAGAGAACGTACGTCAACAGTTCTCAGCAGCTACTGACTTGGGCTGGATTTGAACCAGCAACTTAGAAGTGGGAGACAGTATATCACATAATCAAGCCTGTGAGCCGTCCAGTCCCAAATCGAGTTCAATGTTAGGAATTTTTATTAACATTTGAAATTGAAGCTGCATCACTGGAAAGATGCCTACTTCTGAACTGGTTCAACATGTTTAACATTTCAATATAAAATGTTGATATCTTGCAAGTTACAAGGTTTCCAACCAGTTGAGAATAAAGGCATAACAGAGGCAGAAGTGAAATGGGGTTGCTCATTAGAGCTGGAATTATAATAGAGGCTGCAGTGCAAAATGAGGACAGTAAGTTTAAGAGAGTGACCTAGAAAGGTGATGCATCTGCAAAGCAACCAAAGAGAGGCAGAGACAGCCAGAGGGGTCAGAAGGCAGTCCAAGTGAGACTTGGATGGAGAGCAAACTAACAAATGCTGGGGAAATGCTGAGGTGAGCTGAGCTGGGGAGGAGGCAATGAAACAGCTTGTGTAACCTTCTTACAAAAACAACGGTCACTAAGACTGTTGGCTTAATGGAAAACAGGCTTTTTCACTGAGTGCTTTTCAAACATGTAAACACAGTTGCTTAAATATAACTCGACTACTTCAGAAGCTGTCAAGAGGTACTCTGGGAAGCTGTGATTGAGAGAGAGAGATGACCCTACTTAAAGCACTTGAAGTAATCAAAGATGGTCATTGTGTACATAATGTTAACCAGAACAGGGGTGTTCAAGATGGGTGCTGAGGTATTGTTTTTTTTTTAAACAGGAGAGACAACATCTAAAGGGAGCCATGACTACTGGACTTTTGTTTTCATAACCAAGTTTATGCCACTCTCTAATAATGAAGTAACCAGATATTTTATATGGTTATCTACTCATCAAACAGGCAAGAAGTCAACAACAGCGAGTGAGAACACACAAATGCCTATGGTGAATAACAGTGTGGAAAGCTGTGGTTTATTCAGCTGCATGACAGATCCAGCCCTTTATGATATGGTTTTCATTTAAAAAGAGTTAGTTCTTTTGCCATGGAATCTGGAAGGCAGCAAGTATGAGCTTGTGCCGCAAGGGACAGATAGCACACATGAGAGACTGGCATGGCAGGAACAGGCAGTGTGGCCTTTTACTCACTCAAACATTTCATCTAAAAGCTTGCTGCCCTCGTGGTCCTAGATACCTGTAACAGAGATGGCCAAACCCCACTGACATCAACAACAGTCCTTTCATACGGTTTGACTGAAGTTAGACCAAGGCCCTGAAGAACAGGGTGAATCATCTTAATGATCTTCTCCCCAGCAATAATATCACATGCTCACACGATTGACTACTTTTTCCAGCAGACATTTTCTCATGCAATTCTCTCTGCCTCTTTTGCATAGTGGCCGATACACAGCAGGGCAGGCATTGCCTGATGTATTCCAAGATGTTTGGTAAGATGAAGGAACCCAATTGTGATGCAACTGAACACTTACCGTTCCAATGGCCTGCCTCCACTGCATCTAACGTGTAGGATGTGGTCCCAGCATAGCAACCTTTTCCGGAAAAAACTTCACAGTGTTTCTGGTAAGAGTCAGCAGGTTCTGAGACTGCAGGGGGTAGTGTACCTTGTGGCAGAAAAAGGAGTGCTTCACCGAATACAAAGTCCCAGAAAAAGCTAAAGTTGATCAATATATGTACAAATAAACTTGGCGGAAACTCCACATTGATGAGGTAGCACTACCTCAGGAAAACACCCTTCTTCCTGATCTTAATGCTCACTCCTTTCCAAGTCCCATGCAGTATCTAATACAAATCTTTAAACATGAGAACTGTCAACCAGAGTAGCTCCAGCAGTATGCATTCAGACTCAGAAAGGACTGTGATTACACAGCATAGCGTAAACCATTCAGTACCAACTCTCTCAGCACAGGTGGGGTCCTGTCCTGTTTAGAATCCTGTCTCTCTGAAAGAAGACTTTTAAAGATGCAAAGTAAGGTACAACTCTCCTGTTATCAGGGGTGAGCGTGTAATGGCTGAAACAGCCCACTCCCCTACTGCCTAAGGACTCAAAAGTGGCCATAGTGGTCCAGTCTGATCATGCTGATGCAGCTGGGACTCGCTTGAACCTACACGGGCAATGGAGATGTGGGAAAGGCTCATGCAATGAATCCAATCACATGACCAATGCCCAACATCACATGGGAATGACTGCCCAGGGCTAAAAATGCTCCTTCTCTGCCCTCACACCCTCCCAACAGGATCAGGAGCTCACCTCACTTACACTTGTAGTAACAATTTCACTGTCTTTCATATTGATTGGAGGCTTCCATTCCAGCCTTTCTTTTTTGGCCTTATGGGCCTTAACATCACACAGCATGTAGATTCCTGGCCCCTTCACATCCCTAGAGCTCTACCCCAACTCCACGGCAGTCATCCAACCAGATGCTCAGCATTTCTAAACCCTTTCACATGCTCTGATACATGCCAACAACACACAGAGGCAACAGGTTTCTGACATGACAGCATCAGTAAGAGTCAAGGACTGCTTTAACAGTCCAATCCCTGTTGAAGAGCTGACCACAGATATATCAAAAAACACTCATTGTAAAACATGCCTCAGTGACTTTTTACTGGAAATCACTTCTCTCAAACTATCAATGAAGGGACACCGGCTACTTGTCATGATCGTGACTCTAAAGCAAGAATAAGGTTATCTGAGGGCCAAGGGGTAATGTTCCCATGACAATGCCTGCACTAAGCTGTCTCCTTGCCCTCCAGAAGATTTAATCCACTTCTTGGACATAAAAAATGCTGTCTCTCTCACTTGCTTCAGTCTGATTTCAGAAAACAGGGAATTGTTGCAGAAGGAGCACAGTGACTATGAATGAAACTGTGGTGGGCATAGAAAGACTGCTGATTTCTCTTTTAGGGTGAGCAGAGGCTGCTGTGCTCCATCTGTAGCTCCTTGTAAGCAGAAAGCACCCTGGTGCATCGCAGAAGTAACATGCTGAAGGGTAACAACTGTTTGCTTTCAGCACTGCCTGAAGTGGGTGAGAAGGAGACCTCAGAAAATGTGACATGCATTTCCTCAGAAGATGAAAAGGGAATATAAATTGCAGGGTGGAAAAAAGACAAAACCCTGGGATAGCTGGGTGGGATTTCCCACCCACTACGGAAGAAAGACAAAAACTCAGTAAGAACGGCTATGAGTCTGTCACTCAAAGTGTTAGCAACCTAAGGGGAAGCTCTTGCATGCAATCACTTGAGTGTACTTTCCCAAAACTCCTGTGAAACCAGTGAAAGCCTTCAGTCAAGTACATTAATGACTGAGTGTCAAACCTGAACAAAGAGATGCAACACAAGACACCCTTAAAAGAAACGCAAGGAGAAGGCAGAGACGGTAGAGCATATTTGCCAAATATGTGCAACACAAGTAACCACAAATGGCCCACTCTCTACCCCACCAGGAAGCCACCCACTGCCAAGTGCTGGGGGAAGCAGAGCAGCCTGGGGAATGCACTGTAGGAGTCAGGAATGCTGGCTGCCTTCCCCACACTGGGAGATGAATTCTCCATTCCTGGAGGTGGGAATAAGGAGATAGGCTAACATCAAAAGACAAAGAGGTGTGAAGTAACTGTAACATATATAATTCTACCAGCATCAAGTCTTCTAAAGTCCCCACACAAGCCAGTGGATACATGCTTTATGGTTCCCAGAGCAGCAGAAGTCCTTTTCACAGAAAGAAATATTTTTCAGCCTCTTCCCTTTATTCTTCTTTCTTGGTCTATGTTGCAAAACACTGTGGGCTTGCAGTGCAAGAAGAAAGCCATCCTATGTGTCCGTCTTACAGTGATTCACCAAAATGACAGATGACTGTAGTGGACAGTAACAAACCTGCGTGCTCTCTTCTGCTTGCAAGAATAGAAAAAAAACCAAACCAAAACAGAAACAGTCTAGAAAAAGGTTGCACAGGAAATGCATGATCCAATTCTGTTAAGTTTCAGTTATAATCTAGCAATGGATCAGTCTGCAGTAGTTCAGCTGAAGACATTTGCTCCAGTTGAAGACATTTGCTATAAGAACACGGCATTTTCAGTAGTATCCTTGTCACAGCCACTTCCATCACTCAGGAGTGCTCCCCATCCTTACGGAAACTTTGTTTCCGGTAACACACCTCCTATATACCAGCTCCCTCAACTCCTGGGATTTTTCATAATGGTACAGCTGGGAAAATAATTCATAATCCCGGAACCATCTGGCCTTGGCTGTTCATAAATGATTTTAAAAGCTCAGCACGCTATCTCACTTAGTCTCACTCATTTGATCAGCAGGGAGAGACTTGATATCAAACAGGAACGTTGCAAATTATGGCTTGGTATCAAAGCAATTTTGAAATGATATGTTCAGACCAATTCTGAAGTGGAATTCTTTGGGTAGTGGGCGTGCCTGGTTGCCTACAAACCTCAAGGCTAATGAAGATGAGTTTGCTTTCATATTGTCTAAGAATGCCACATGAAGAAAAGTAAAAAGCAACTTGAAAAGACATACTCTTCCTCTGAATAACTCTGGTTCGAACACGTTAACGTGAAGACAAATTACAGAGAAACAAAAAAGTCTGTTATGTTCATAAGAAGATATCTCTTTAGAGGGTCTTTAGCTGATAAGAGGTGCAGCATGCATGTCATTTAACTGATGACAGCTTTCTGGAGACCACGCAGGATTTTTTCTCACGTGATCCTGTTCATTATACTGAGAGGTGCTGCCTGCAATAACTCATTTGGCAAACCTGGTAAGGTTGCTTCAACAAACACCATAAAAATTTCAGAATGAGCTGCAGGTATGTATTGTAGTACTTAAGGTATAAAAAGAAAATACTAATACATTTTTCTAAACAAACAAATCGGGTTTTTTCTTTGAATGGAGAGAAGACTCAGGATCATATATGAATTAGTACTGAAAAGACATCAGTAACAGAGTGAAATAATGGAGGAGGTGGTAAAGAAATATACCCAGTGGAGAGGATGACACTTAAAGTGAGTAGACGGGAGCTGATGCTTGTTCACACAAGCAGAAAAGCAGAAGACAAAGTCATTATTATAATGATCCTGTAGGAAAACCCAGTTTGCCACATTACTTTAAAGCTACTAAACCCAGGCAAACTGCATTTTCATCAAAAATTGACCAGTGATTACCATGGTGGCTCATGATGGATACTGCCCTCTTGGGCTAAATCTATCCCACGTTACATAGCAAGCAGCTTTACTTGAGATAAAGGAGGTGCTAGACAGGAAAGAATTTACCCATTGAAAAGTGCTCATGTGCTCATGGTTGAGTTTTCGAGAGGAAGAAAGGAAGCTGTGCTCTTCCTCTGAATGAAAGATATTTTTCCTAAGAATAAAGACCACCTAAACTAAGAAGCAAACTGTTTCTAGGGAGCATACTTAAAATGCTGGATTAGAAACCTGCCACTTCATTAGCTATATCCAGAGTGATGCCGGCAAACAGCAGGGTGGTAGGAAGGGAGCTCAGCCGGTAGCAGGTGGAAGAGACAGGCAGGCTTTGGACTCACACTGGCCAGGTGAGAGTCAGCTACCAGAGGGTGGACATCAGAAATCTGAAAAGTCAAACTGTCCCATATATAGATAAGATCTGGCATACAAAATGAGTGTCTCTGTGGACTTTGGAGCAGAGAAAGAAGGTATAATTAAAAAAAAAATACTTATTTTTAAGGCTCAACACCCTAAGCTAATTGGAGCCCAGCAGGAAGGAAACTTTTTAAGCAAGTGAGAACAAACTATTATGATCAGACTCCTTTTGCTTTGATTTGTTTTATCTAAACAAGAACAAAAGCAGAAAACTGAGAGAACTGTGGATTATTCTTCTGTTTTTTGGAAACTGGGGTTCAAGTAAAGACATAGATGACAAAACTCCCTGCTGAGTTGGATCCAGCAGTGGAAAGAGGCCCAGCATCTGATGTAGGGAGGATTTTGCAAATGGAAAGGGATCAGCAAGAACGAAGAAGGTCTGTCTATTTCGTTTGTCTAGTAAACTCTTTTTTTCTGAATTTTATTCCCCAACACAACTGTTGGCCAAGAGGCAGCCAACCTTGTTCCACTACAGCCTTCCACTGACATAACGGTAAAGCAAACTACATTTTTAGAGGCAACAACATTTCCAGTGGTGTTGCTGCTGCTGAGTTACTACTGAAGGCTTTTCCAAGTGACAGTCTGGGATTTATCACCTTCCCCAGCTCTGCAGTCATTTTCACCTGGAAACTGTTTAACTCAGCAGGCCAGGCAGACACCATGGGTTACAGGCTATTGGAACCCAACTGCTAGTGGAAAAGTAAGTATTTCAGCTAGATTGTTGCCCTTGAATAAAAACAAATTATTATTTGGTAAAAGGCACTTGCAAACCTAATATTTCCTGTGTTGGTGTGTACTGTAGAGGTTGCACAATGGGGACTTGTACTGTCCCTATGTTTTGGGTCACTGGGTGCACAAGGCTGTTGCCAGCAAAGCCAATGAAGTATGAAACCAGAACACTTGTAGCAGGAAGCATATGCAAGGTTTGCCAAATAATTACAGCCCAGCTATTTAACATGGTCTTGGCTTACTCAGCAGAATAAGCCTTCAAAAAGAAAGACATAGCTGGCAAAGCCACAAAGCTATTGATTAAACAAAAATTGTGTTGTCTGAGAGTTTCTAAATGGCTGTCGTTTGCCTGTTTGGTGCAGTTTTATTATGTTAAGTAAAGCTGTACAAGATGCTCAAAACCAAAGAAATTAGAGGGACTGTAAGAGAATGTTGCTTCACTAGGGACTACATAGACATCCTTCACAAAGCGTAGAGTAAAACTATAGAAACCCTTGCCCAGAGCCACACTAATACTTGCCACAAGAGTCCAGAAAGCAATGGGAGGTAGACATTCCCACACCCAGTTCCAACGTGGTTACATTCCAATACTGTAAATAAACTATCAAATTTGGAAGACACAAGGGTGAGAAAAGATACACATGACAGAGGGAAGGTACCCCACCACCATACTAGGATTAGCAGGTTCAGTAACTGCACCTGCACATATCTTGCAGTTTTGCATAAAATGAGAAAAACCCACCCAAACCCAGGCCTATTATCTAGAGTCTGGCACATGATACTACTTGAACCCCTCCATTTCTCCTTCCAGTCTTTTTCTCTATGTGATTTCTGTATGTGATCTTCTTCATGTGATTTTACTCTCTGTGATATCCTACTGTCATTGCAAAAACAACTTGCCCAGACAAGGTTAATACAACAGGGATATTCTGCTTCTGGGATTCAAATTAACTTACTCAGGTATCATGTATTGTATTATGCTGGGCAAACACACTTTCTGCTTAGTGGTGCTCCATCACTACATCTTCCTCAGGACAAATCATCCATGCCTGCAGAAGTCTTCACTGATTTTTTTTTTTTATTTACGTATGTTTAGGTCTATATCTGTCTTTGATCTCTGCTTCCTTTTGACTAACTTAGGACACAGTTTTGAGAAAGCTGTTATGAAGCTACTAATATCAGACTACGTAGGTACATAATAATTTTGTTTGTCTAAAACAGACCCCTTGGTGTGTTATCAAAAATGGAAGAAGCATCTCCTGAAACTTCAGGGTATACCTAGTTCTCTCTCAAAATCAGAATACGTTTTTAAGTAATTGCTTTGACTAGATCATATCGATTCTGATGTACAAACATATATGGTAAAATACACAGTGTTCCATTACGTCCTTTTGGAGCTGTACAGAGAAGGGCAACTTAACTGTGAAAATGTGCTTGCAATTATCTGTGGAAGAAGAATGAAACCTGGGAGGAGGGGAACACGAAAAGGGAGCCTGGGAACAGAGAGAGACATTCCACAACAGATTTACAACACAAATGGCAGAAAATAAAATTAGCAGCTCTAGGGTGGGTACAGACTGTTGCCAGCATTTCTGGCCAGCCTCAGGGTATGTCTACACGGCAGTCAGTCACTCCCAGTAATCCTGAGGCTGCAATATACTGGAACAGCGACATACTCCTGTGGGTTAAAATGGAGAGTGCTGGCACCAGTAGAATATAGCTGGGGCAGTAACTGCCTGAATCAAACTACCCAGCTATGCAGGAAGTCTTGGTGCAGCAACACAGTGACTAGCACCTAAGCTTGCAAGAGTAAAGCTTGCATGGGATTGCCTCTGGCTCCAGTCCTCCTTGGGATCCAACTGACCTTGATTTTCAACCCCTACAAATGCAGACATGTGAGTTCCAACAAACTGTGTTTTGCAGCATGGTCAAAATAGCCACACAGGGTTTTACAGAGGCACAGAGGGAACTGCATCACAGCTCTCCACCACAAGACAGAAGCTACATCCAAACAGCCAGCAGTGCCATTGCAGAAGTTTATCCAGTTACAAGACAGGTCCTGTCAGCCACAGGCTGCACCCCTGAGCCATCACATAAATGGATACTACCCTAGAGGCCCACAAGATAGGCACATCTTTGCAAGGTCTCTCACTGGTAAAACATTCATGCACAAGAGTGAATAAGATGCCTGTGGGCATGTGTTAAGCTAGAGTCTTTAACTACATGCTGAAATACTACCCTATGCATAGAAGTTTGTCCTCATTTGCAGGACAGAGGGACTAGAGTTAAAATTGAAGTTGTCCAGATAACTTGGAAACTGAGACTTTGGTGTTTCTACATGTTTGATTCTGCAGCTTTAGTAATGTTGGTTTTAATGCCTTTTGGGAGGTAAGAAGTAATCTGAGGACAGATTGCTTCCTGGCAATTAATTGGTGTACTGTTGCAATAGCAATGAAGAAAAACGTTCCACAGAAATCCAGGTCAGGCAGAACCTGCCTGATAAATGTGGGACTAACTCATGCCTCTGCTACACTTCAAACAGCAGTTGCAAGGTCTGCCTTCTTTCCTGTGACTGATCTCGCTGTCAGCACCATACCACTCAAGGATCCTACTGGTTGCTTTGCTCATACTTCTAAAAACCAGCTCTTTACAAATGCTATGAAGAACTCCTTGCATTTGCCATCATTACTATGTAGATGGTCAAAAGAGCAACACAGAGCAGAAAAAGAAGCTCAGATGGGAGCTTTTTTGAAAAATAAGGTTTAAAGTCAGCCAGGATGGAAACCATGCTCAGCTGCCTACATCAGTAGAGCCATGCGTTCAAGGCTAGACTACAGTGAGCTGCTCTAAGAAAGCCAGAGAGGGTTGCTTTTTTTCTTTCAAAACAGCTTCTCAGCTCCCACATCCTGGACCTAAATGTTATAATCCCAGGATAAAATGAGAGAATTTATAGCGAAGGTCCCTCTATTTTTATATCGTTTCCAGAACCACTCCCCTTGCACCACCACCATGATTTGTCCGGCTGGTTCCATTGCTGCTGGCACTGTGATGACTGGAATCACAAAACAGACTGCTTAAGAAAAAGGAACAGTTTTATATCAGCACAACCTGACTGCTCAGATCTGTATCCTGTTTACTGTGGTGGTCCTCAGCTTCCATGTGAAACTTTTCATTTTTAAAATGCATTATGAGCAAATCTTTATTAAATGCAGGGTGCGGGAGAAGGGGGACTGTTAATTTCCTGTTTGGTTCTTAGGAATTAAGCTTGTATGCCTGCACCACACTGACCTGGCTTTGCCAGTGTAAGTTGTCACAGGGCATTATTCTGTACCTTTTGGATCTGCTCAAAACACGTTCCCCTTCAGCCTGCAATATTTTCACATTCTGCCTTACAACTATTTGCATGACAGAATCTTTCTTCTGGGTACTGCACTAGACAGATCAGGGAGGTAACTTTATTCACAAATCTATTAGCATAAATATCAGGCCACAAAGGGAACATCCAGAGGGTGCCCTTCCCTTACCTGCAACACCACTATTGCTTGAGACACACCACAAAGGCCATACTTAATTATGCAGCAATTAAGTATGGACCCTAAAGTAATTTTAACCAAGATACATCTATCAATACTTAACATCTAAAGCAAATAATCATATTGGACAGAAACCTGCTGGTTCTAAACTCTTATCTTCTCTGATTCCAAATCCAGAGCTGTTTGGTTTGACCACTATAGGCTTTTTACCTTTGGACTCATTTTTGTCCTCATCTGTTTCAGCTTCAAGTTTGAGACCATGCGGTTTCAGACTGCTGGCAACAGACTGCATCTTGCTTATTGCCAGTTGATTTTGATTCACTGTCTTAAGGGCATCTGACACGGCATGGCTTCCAGCCATACCACCTCCGGCTATTCTCTCACCATCTAGGCAGTGCCAGGTTCCGCTAGCTCATGAATGGGAATCTTGCCTCCTCACCGAAGCCTGCCCCCCATCCCACAACAGGAAAGCCGAGGCTGTTGAAAGAAACAGGAATGGCAACAAAGCTGGCATTGTTGTCCTGAAAAACCACTGGCTGCAGCCCACCCACTTCATTTAGGGTATAACGGATATAACGATGAATCCCAGCTTTTGTTCAAAAAACTTATTTGCCTTTTTCTTTAGAGAATGACTTGAAAATGGTAACAATGTCACTGCTGTAGGCAAAAAGAGAACCAAGGGAGGGGAAAGTGGCACTATTTTTCTAAAAGTCACAGTTGTTCAGGGTGGTCTTTGGGGTATGAATCTCAGATCAACTTCCCACTGCTGCAGTTCATGCAGGAGGAGGGAAGCACCATTCAGGATCCTGTTGGCAACACTAGGGCATTTTCAAGCTCTTACTGATGGAGTTGCCCTGCTAGTCTGAGCAAAGATGAGAGTAAGAAAGTGTTCAGCATATTAAGTTGTTTATAATACGAAGACCTTGGACTTCTACTTTTTAAGACTTCATGGACCACCGTGATCTGTGTCTTCCCTTTTGTGTAGATCAGAACACAATACTCCACTCAGCAATCCCTGCATAAAAACCAACTAACTGTGGTTACTTTAAAGTGTGTTATTTTAAAAGATACCCACTGTTGACCATGCTGAATGAAGGAACGAGGCTTGCTGAGGGTCCTGTCCTGTATGATTTGCAGCCTCATCACACATTCAATGGTTTCTACCTTGCCTGTTACCTTTTTGTAACAGCAAAATTCTTCTCCTGGACTCTCTGTAGGAAAGCTTGTATCTAAATACAAATGGATGCTCCCTTTGTGTCCATGGACCATAATTACTGGTCCAGATTTGAAGATATAAATACAAAAGATAAAAGTTATATCACTCACCCCATCATCAAGTAACAACAACAACTCTATAGGTTAAACCTGAAGATGAACTTTTATAGGACCTCTAAGTATCACCCTAATGGACCTATTTAATGATGTCTCCGTGTTTTCACAGTGCAGCTGTCCATAATAGTGTTTTTTGCAGTGAGTCCAAATGACATTAGTGGCAGATTAGGAATCTGACACATCAATTAGTAATCCATTCACTTTTTCCAAAGTCTACATCAGAAACTATCTGTGAATGCCAAATTGGGCTTGTGATCTCCACAGACATTTGTTAGTCTTAGGGCAAGAAGTCATAAATCTCAGCTTTTCTACACTCATAAGGAAATCAGCCTTCAATAAAGCTCACAATTACGGCTCTCCAAAATTTGTATTTTTGCCAGTATGGATGTAAGTTGATTTTTTTTTTTAAATTACGAAACTTGCACCTAGTTTTCCTTGGTTTTCATTTTTAAACCTGAAGCTCATGTCTGCTGCTTTGTCTTTGTCTCTTCAATGGGTTTCCTTACATTTCACTTAAAAATACGAGTTTGTAGGTAAAGTCTGAAAACAATCTTTCTATTGGCACAAGATGTGCTGAAACAGGACTGGTCAGAGCATCCTGTTGCAGTTCAAAAACAGAAGAATAAGAAGAGGCCTGACACCTAGTAAGGTCAATGAAAAGAGTCCTGTTGACTTCAGGGCCAGAAGGGCACCAATAAATTGACCAGACTTTGAAATAAGTAACCAGGCTACTGGTGGACGACAGTACAAAGGGATGATTTCAATGTTCAGGTTGGGTAGTGAGAGAGAGATGGCATTTTTTCCCCTCTGTTTTGATTTGGCACACTAGGGTTTGATTATGCATGCTTACGGCTGGGCTTAAGCAAGAGAAGAGGGGGCAGAAGGGCCGGAGGTCTTGCTCCTGTGTGTGACAGAGAATTGCAACTCATTGTGAAATAAGCTAACCTGGAACATGTCCCCAAAACACGTGTGGCAGCAGAATCTTGCCAGCAGTTTCTCTAACCTAACCCAGTTGGCTGCTTCAGTTGGAGCCTTCCTGGCTAACGTGCCTTCCGAGAGCTACATTCCCCAGACCCAGACACCTTTGGTCCCTAGACTAGCTCTTACAGACCCTACAATGCCCCTATAGTACTCAAGTACTCTTCCCAGTCTCTCTTGCCTGAGCCTGTTCTAGTCTTTTCTCTCTCAGTAAAGTGGCTCATGAGGCAGGTCTGTTAGCAAATGCAGTCTCCTTTGTCATTTGTCCTTCTTCACCTGCAATCTTCATTTAAGCTCTCCACCTCGCCCCACAATGGGATCTATGACTCTCCTGAAGCAGATTCTCTGCACAGTAGCACACTCACTGTCCAAATTCTCCAGGGTACTGAATCCAAGCCACCCTCTGTCAACTCCTTTAGACATCTCATACCCACCTCTTAAAACAGTTTTCCAAGATGGAGGCAAAGAAAAAAAACCAGCAGAGAAAGGACATAATGGTCTTACCACCAAAATTGCACTCAGAAAAGAAAATGGAGTTTGCTATTTTCTGCACAGATGGAGAGCTGTATCTGAGAGCATTACATCCCCTATTTACGTTGTGGATTTTTTGCAAGGCATTATTAGAAGGAAGCTTGACAGCTCTGCTGAGAAACTTGGCAAACACCAGGGCAGACCAGTCTCACTCTTTTACACAGCTGGATTTTCTGCAGCTCAAGTATTTTTCCCTCTTGCTCTTGGCCCATCCAAAGATGAGTGCTGAATTTCCTTAACATTGCCCACAGGTTAATTTGTTATTAACTTTAAGCTCAGTTTAACATCTTGGCATGCAATTTAAATAAAACCAAAACCAAATGTCCTTCATTTCTGCTGAAACCACCCTCGGTTTGGCTCAGCTGCCTTTGGTGTCACTGGAGGGTGAACAGGAGATTCATTTTTGTCTTGTCATTTCTGTTGGTAACCTAAATATCCTCCATGCAACTTTGACACACACTGCCATAAAATAATTATTTGTCATGGAATGAGATTGGCCAGAATCTGAACATGATACTTTGGCTCTGACTTAGCTGTCAAATACTTATTACTGTAGGAAAGGAAGATACAACACACACATAAACTGTAGGAGTCCAGAAGAGTGCAGACAAAATTTATGCACAACTGCTTACTAAAGGAACAATGGCGGGATTTCCCACCTTCCATCCAGAGAGGCTAAAGGAAGGAGTACTTGAAAATCCCATAGGTACAGCCCTTGCCCCTGTATAAATTTGTTCCTGGTCTAATTCTATACCTTACGCAGTCTTACTATGACACAGTGCAACCGGAGTGATGTCAATGGAAAGGGAAAAAAGCTCGTAAGTATTATGAGTAAGTGCATATTACACTTAGCCTGGAAAGCAGTGAATGTGGTTGCTGACCTTTGGGTTAACTCATTAACTGCACTAAGACAATGCAGGTGACTCTTCCAGTCAATTTTGATTTCTTCTGTCCATGGGATATTTACAGGCAGCTTTAAAAAGTCTTCAAAGACACCTGCAGAAAGTACTTGGTAATCTCATTCTGCAAATTTCTGTCTGACTAAGAATTATCACGTTCTTTGCTGTTTTTTCCAGTCAGTGTTCAAAGTGTGTTAGTTAGCTGTGATTAAGCTGATAAATCAAGTTATATAATTTCTTTCTGTTGATCAAATAATACTGCTTAAGGGAGTTTCCAAAATATTGATGTTTACAATTTCAGCCACTGTAGATTACTTCACATGCAGAGATGAAACCATTACCAAAGTATTTAACTATTAAAATCCTTGACATAGACACCTGAACTTCGGAGAAAATTTAGCCAGTTCAAAGATTTTGAAGTTGATGTCGTTTTTGTGGACCTATTCTACAGCATAAACAAAAGCAGAATTTGTCTCTAACTACTACCATCAATCATTTAAGAGAATGAGGCCTCTTTGTGCTACTCAAAATCAAAACATAGAGTGGAAAATAGGGGAACATCAAATACAAAGATTTATATGTGCTGAAATGAATATTTACATAAACCTCCTAAAAATCATTTATCAATCTGCTAGATTTATGAAATCATAACAAACATGCCACACTAGTCATTTAACTTGTATGGCTTTAAATAGAAGTATGCTACAGTGGCGTAAGTAAAGAAAGAAACAGAAGGACAAGTTCTTACTTGTGCCCAAGTTCATGTGCAATTGTAAATGCCAGATTGAGACCGTTGTCTTCAGCAAGAACACACTTTCTCTTGGCACTGCAGACACCTCCCAGGTAAGCAATTCCTGCAACAGAAACGGAGAATGCTCCCATCAGAATCGGTGAAACAGCTCGTTCACTCAAAACGTACAGCAGTAACTCAACCAAAATGATAAAAAATGCGCCCAGTATGGAAAATATTAGAGCAGTTTGCACACAAAATCATCTATTTTGCTCATCATTCTATTGAAAAATCAGTCCAGAATTTTGTCAGACAGGAAACAAGCTAAACACACTCACCTTCACTGCTTTCATTGGAAAATGCATTTCACTGTCTCAAAAATACATTTCACCAACTCAAAAATTCATCAAAGCTTGTCTATTAAAGCCCTCTATTACAATGTTAGAAGATGCAGTGAATAGCCTTAACAAGCATTTAAAGAGAGTTCTCCCGATTTTCAGAATAAAGTTGGGGAGAAGGAATAAAACAATAAAAGCAGAGACTCTCTGAAAAGATCTTACATTTTCCCTTATTTTCATACTTAAAGCAAGAGTGGCAGAGTCAGAAAAGCTGGCAAACTCCCGATGGTGAGTCACAAAGCCAATGTGGATGGCAGAAGTCTTCTATGACTTAGTGGAATTTAGGATTTGATCCCATGGACAACTGCACAGTACTCTCTAGGCCTGTTTGTGTGGGCACCACAAATGGTTGTAGGCTAAAGTCAAAAAAGGAATTCAGAAGTTACGGCATGAAAATTCTGCTATGGAAAAACAATAGTCCTCATATGCCCTTCCTGCATCCAGACTGTGCCCTGCAGAAAGTGTCATTGTACTTGGAAATGTTGTGATGGCATCACAGGCCATGCACAGGACAATTTGCTGGTGACATTTTCTTTCATCTGCCACCTAGAAACCACAGTTAAGCCATTGGGAGTTACGCACAAAGGTTAAAGACAGAGCCTAAGGATGTCTCTGTTTGTACAAGTCCTCCACTGCTAAATGAGCACCTCTCAAATGCCACACAAACAGTTCAAGCGTGCATGCAAAACAAGATTTCCAGATAGCATGCAGCAACCTAACTGCCAAGTTCATCCTGCCACTTCACACATCCTTTTGCCATGCTGGAAGAAAGGGAAGTGTAAAGACCTTCCACAAACACCTTTCAATTTTTTCACAGCAGATATATTTGCTTATATTTAACAGAAAACAAGATATCTATTTCCCTGCTGTAATAGCGTTCTCACAGAGGGGTAGCTAGGATCTAGCTGCCTTTAATGAGTAGACCACAACCATGCAATAGAGACATGATCTCTTTTTTTTTTTTCTTCTGTCAGAGTTGACAAAGCTGTGTTTATCAGGGTGCAAATGGTACAAAACTTTAGACGTGGAAGAAGTCCAGTTCTGTTTTCATGAGTTTTGACAACAATATGGATGTGGATATTTGTTGCCAGGGGGATTCTGCATGGAATGAAGGATGGGCAATAGCCTTTCAATTCAGCACTAGCAGCAGAGAGTGAAGGCAGTGCAGAAATCAGACATTAATACTTGCTTACTTTAAAAGTGCTGACTGTAGAAGGCCAGATTCATACCACATGCAAATAAATGAAATCAAGATTTAATCTTCTTAAATTAATGACCATAGAAGGCTGGATTTCAGCACTCTTCTTAAACCAACTTGCTTTTTACTCACAGAATAGTCATGAGGATGTCAAGCAATTGCTCAGAAAGTAATACGTTACTTGGAGAAAGAGACTGCAACCTCAGTCCACACACCTGATGGCCTCATGAACAGGTCATAGAACAGAATGTCAACTGTAGGTGTCTGCAGTGTGTCTTGGCCTATGAACATGTCTTCTGTTTCTTTTAAAGATCACAAAAGATTTCTGCTTGATTTCTGAAAGGGAAGTAGGTATTTCTGCTGATTTATATCTGCTACCATGCACCCTTATGGTGACTTACAAATAACAATACCCTCACCAATAACAGTCTTTTGCTTTCAACCCTACTTGTCATGAGCAGTTTCTGGGAATACTTTTGGCAGAAGGAAAAAACTATTTGGGAAAATGTTAGTTTATTGTAAAACCAATAGCAGAAGGCCTGAGATTAGGAGAAACTGGAATATTCTGGTTAAAGGGAAGCAGAAATTGAATATTTGAGTCACAGAAGCTAGAACAATTAGGGGAGTCAGCCAACCCTCTGCTTCTTTAGATTTGTGCCTTTGTACATTTTTGAATTCTTAAATCCTCTCCCAGCATGCATACATGAAACAGGGTACTTGGGAGGAAGAATGCTTCATGCCAAATTGCTAATCCACTCCATAGCTGCCTCTCCACTGGAGCATACTGTGTTGTCACAGGAGATAAACCTGTGATGGCCTATCGGCTGCTGGTAATCCTGATCCCCAGCTGTGAGAGAGGAAAACTAGTGAGGGCTGTTGAGTTCACCTTCACTCATTAGCTTGCCCAGCCCAGGCTTTTCCCACAACACTGTGCTATGACCCTATGGCACAAACACCATCTACTCAAAAGTCACTCCTGGAGATCCTTCTGCCTTTTGGGGATGAGGCAAACATAGCTCTGTAATAAACTGACCCAACTCAGCTGAAATACACTTTTACTGAATGGGGAGGGATATTTTGGTTACCTCTGAGCAGTTTTAGGTACAGCTAACACCAATGACCAGAGCAGGATTCTTACTGAAAGTGCTTTATTCCTACTACTAAAGCTGATTATTCCGCCTTTATCTTCCATTTAACCAGTGCCAATACATATCTCAGTTGTATCTGACACATGAGTTTTTCACTGAGAAGCAACAAAACAGTATTGCATCTCAAGCTCAGTGGTCAATGAGGCAAGCCAGGTTAGCTTGAAATGATTAATGCTAATTTCCTTCTGACAAATTTTGTAAAATGAAGCTAAGTCAATCTTTGCTGTCACTTGGAGATGGAAGGGGGAAATATTTCCATGTTTGGGAGCTGTGGTGTGGCAAAATAGTCTAGAGTTCTGTCAGTATATTAAAAGAGGTTAAATATCAACTAAAATGTCAAATACGTTATCTCAAATGGTGATTCCTCTCAAGTTTTTGTTTAGTGGTTCTAATCCCCACTGAAACTGACTGGCAATAACACTGCTCTGTGCTAAAAGCCTCTTTACTGAAAGGTGGAAAACTAATGATTAAAGACTTGTACATCCATCAGTGGCTGAAAAAGAAGTGACTGTGGCTCAGTTACAGACTCTTAGTCGCCTTCTTTTTATTAGTTATTTTCAATGCTTAATGTGAATCCTATGTGGCCATATTATAATATCTGCAGTGACCCATTTAAAAATGTAGACATCTAAAATTAGTTTATTATTACAATTATTAAAGAATTCTGTTGCAGTGGAGCCCAGGGATCAGATAATATACAAACAGAAGTGGACTAGGCAGAGAAATTCATAATCCTAGAAGAGCAGACAGCAGAAAACTTTGCAGTACATGAAATGAACTCAGTAAGAAGTCCAGCTTATGAGCTGCTGAGTGCTTATTAATAAGAGTCATTCTGGAACACCAAGCCAGTTATAACAAATTGTTATAACATTTTAAGCCTGAAAAAGCTTGCTTGTTTTTGAAATATATATTTTCTATCAAACTATTTCCTAAGACTATAATTTTCTTCTGGACCGATATATTTTACCATTAATTCTTTCATTAGAATGTAAATAGCAAATATGCTATTGATCTGCAAACATAGTACAATTCTTTAGTAAATCTATCTGAACGATTAAGATACATGCAACTTTTCTGTAACCCAATACAATGATCCATATAATTGATATGCAGAGAAAAATACACCTTTAACCAACAATGATAGTAGTACAATGCCTTGGTGGCTGCATTGATACGATTTATTTTCTTCATTGGGATGAATGGAAACTGCTGTTTGCCTCTTAAAAATCCAGATTTTTACCTAAGCCTTTCAAGTCTGCAGAACTGGAACAGAAACTTCATGAATTCAGACATGTTTGTGAAAATCCTGGCATGCTGTGGTTCTACCAGGCTGGGAATAATATGAAAGGAACTTCTCTTATTTGGTAATTTTGCTTCTGGCCCTGCCGGGGAGACGGGCGTGTGAAAATGAAAAATAGGGAAAAAAGTTGAATGGGTTGATTCAGGGGTTTTTTAGGTTTTTTTGTTTGGTTGGTTTTGTTTTAAAAAAAACCCCACACTTCTCCTGTGCTCATGCAAATACACAGACAGTGGCTTTCTTCATGGAAAAAAAGTCCTTATCTTTCCAGATACACTACTAACTGCCAGCAATTGCCACAAATCTATTTTTAATATCAAAAAAGGTCAAGCAGGAGCATCAGTGGTAGAGGGAAAGGAAAGCCAATTACTATTTTTACTATTAAGCAAGTGTGAGGGTTTTTTCCTTTCTCTCATGAGAAATTGCATAATTACAGTCCATAACTTCTGTGCTTGGGTTTGAACACGCAAAGCTATCTGCACTTCCACAGCAAACCTTAGGACACAGGCAACTGTGTAAACTCAGATTTATCCAAAAAGTTGTCATACATAAATAGATTGCAGCTGTTGGCCTTTCTGCCAGCTAATGAGCCCTCTACTAGCAATATCTCTAAGGGGAATGATTACATTTATCCTACCAGCTCAGCTAGGCATTAGGATATTACATACTTGCCACAGCGATAGCCAAAGCTGGAAGAAGACAAGTTCTGGTGCGTGGGTTCACATTTCATCCTTTTCGAAACACCCGGGGCTTCCTTCTGACGACTGCAGAATATTCACTCAGCAAGTGGTTTGTCCAGGTACTCCAGCTTTCAACTCTCTAATGTCTTGTTTTCATTGCACTCCTAATACTTTAATCTCTTCTTTTGCCAGCCACCTCTGGATATAGAACTTTTACTTGATTAAAACTTGGCTAGCTTTCCTCTTCTCAGTGTATTTGCTGTTGGGAATGAGCCAAACTTGAAGTCCTGAAGTCTTCTTGGCACAGATGGAGACTCACTGCATGTCCACACACACAGAGCAAACCTCCCATTACCCACCATTACTAGCTTGGTGTTGAGATGTTTTTCTCATCCTCCCACAATTTTCAATTTGTGCAGCTCACACATTGCCATCAATTACACTCCCGTAGCCTCTCTGAACATCCTACATAAGTAAAATCAGGAAACCCTAGAAATGACTCATGCTTTGCCTTTCCGTTCAATGGCAATGATATCTTTGACAGAGGTGCCCTGCCTGTATTTATACATCAAGTCAGTCACCAAGGGAATCTTTCAGTGCTTTTGATACTTAAAAATTAAAAATACTTTTCCTTTCTATAAAGCCTACATATAAAAGGTTCCAAAAATTAAAAAACATTAAAGAAGAAGTACCCACTAAACTGCCTCCAAGATAGGTAATAACACAATCCCTGTTCTACAGCTGAATAAACAGAGGTCCCAAGAAGTCAGCGGTGTCCAGGTGAAAAAGAACAGTATCCATGGGAGGATCCTCTCCAGCATGTACAACACAGAGGGGCTGAGGTTGTTACCATCACTGTCCTACTGAGCCGCCAGTTCCAAGTCTGGTTTACAGGGATCGTCCAGAAGAAGGTAACAGGATGAGCTGTTCCTTCATTTTATGAGAATGTGCTAATTCAAAGCCAGACATGAAATTTTAGTGGCACAGATTAATTTGGCTTAATGCTGGATAGTCTTCTAGATGCCAATTTCTGTTAATTTTGCAATACCAACATGGTTTCCATTAGAGTTTAATATTCACGTATGGAAACTCTTTTCCTTAGAAATAGTGTTCATCGTCACTGCATTTAATGAAAACCACGCTGGAAACAATACACTCATGAATCACAAGTACAGGAATTATAGTACAACCATCCAATGCACAAGGGACAGCTACAGTCAGGTACCAAAAAAAAGTTAACAATCATACAAAGTGCTGTACCCAAATGCAAGACACAATATTTTGGACTCAAGTATTTCTATAGGAAGAGCTTCTGATGCCATGGACCATCTGATGGAACAGGCTCCCAGGCACTGCAAGAAGTCAGCCATAGCCTTTTTCAAATAGGCCTCCCCATAAGTATGCCTTTACCCTTAAAGGGAATGGGAAATACAAAATAAGCTCAATCTCTGTGTGCCTGAGAAAGAAATCTACACTGACAATAGGGACACCATTTTTCCTCTGTTTGTACTTAATCAAAGGACAAAGAACATAACCCATTGTCTGTCTCATTCTCTTGGTGCCATGCAAGAGACAAAAATGAGTCCAGGGAAGAAATCAGTTCACAATTCACTTGACCTTGTTGAGTGGCAGAACATCCATGCCCTGCTGAGGGCTTAAATTTCCTCCAGGCTGGGAGGTGGTTGAACAATTTCGAGGAAACAAGGCAACATAGGACTGGTCCAAATACAACCCTCTACAAGGACTGGGTAGGCACTCAGGTAACACGGGAATAGTCAAAGTAAAACTCCTCAAAAGGAGTTTGTAATTCTGCAGAATTTAAGATAGAATACCATCCAGGCAGGTGTATTGTGTATACGACTCCCCTACTTTTAGCTGGTGGAGGAAAGTAGTGGAAGTAGTTTCCAGCACTAATTTTTTGAGCATTGGTAACCCCATGCCATTACTGCAGGCAGAAGATGATCTGGATTCCTGGGAATCCCAAGAAACCTCTAGCTAAGGGCACATGAGGTTCACTCCTCCAACTCTATAGCACACATTTGTTTTCATACAAGGTTTTCAAACTGGTATCCAAGTCCCCATATATATTCCTCCCTACCTTTCTGAGAAACTGGCAAGTACTACACCAGCTTTACAGAAAAGTGAGCTAAGACATAACATTCAAATAACTGGTAAGATCACACAAGAAGCCACCACTGCTTCTGAGAATACACATCAGACCTTGACTTTCTGTACCTAGGCAACTTGTTGCAAATGTGCCCACCCTCACAGAATCTTCTTACTTTGGAGAATCTACCTTATCCCGAATTTCAAGACGACCTCTATAAAACTCTGTTCCTTGCCTCCAAACCAGCATGACCTGCAGAGATGCAGAATGCTTTCCCAGAACTCAGTGTGCTCTGTGGCTGGACACCTGCCCTACGGGACTGACTGTAGTACCCAATAAAATCTCTTCTTCCTTGTAACTCTGAAAACATTGTCACTTCCAGTATACACAACTGCTGTCAGAATCCCAAAAGCCCAGCAAGCAAAATAAATAGCTGAAACACAAAGCGTTGTTACTTTCTGAATCTCGTTATTTTCATTATACACACCCTGAAAGACTAACAAATAAAATCTCTCCCTGATATTCACAATACTAGCCATGATGTTTCTAGAGCTGATAATGTAATACTCCTCAGAACACAGTACAAATGAAAGAAATGCACAATACCTTTTATAGGGGACAGTTTTCTGACTACGGAGAATACTTAGATACTTGGTACTGAAAAACTGTTACAGCACCCAAGGGTCTAGTGACTGGCCCTGGATAACATTTCACAAGACCAGGACTCTAATTGTGAGAGCCAGATTCAATCGTGTACCTTAATCTTTGTGAAATGAATGCAATTCATGCACATACACCCAAATCTTAGCCATATGGCACCACTGAAGCTCAACAGAACTTCTCAGTTGACTCTTTCAGCTCACACTGAAGTCTGTGCAGGAATTCACTGCCCCAATTTTCAAACAGATTAGCTGACATCTAACTGGGTTTGCCTGTGCAAGTTGCCCTACTCAATACCTGTCTGATAAAAAGGCCTTTGTGAGGCTAGACCTCTTCATGTCTGTAAACCTGCAAAGGCAGCAAGATTCTGCAAATCATTAGAGCTTAAAGGAGCGCTTTTGCTATCTTCTTTTTCCCTGTGTTTAATTACTCTGCAGGACAGCAGTTAACGGAACATGAGGAAACTTTCCCTTCCTCAGCACGGCCAACTCTCAGCTTTAGCTTTCAGTCTTGCCGCAGGGCTGTCCTGGTTTCGGCTGGGATAGAGTTAATTGTCTTCCTAGTAGCTGGTACAGCGCTGTGTTTTCAGTGTGGTAT